>ML663573.1:6264356-6553069 GCA_007570785.1 Antilocapra americana
ACTCAATGGACATGAGTTTGGGTAAACTCTGGGAGTTGGTGATGGACGGGGAGGCCTGGTGTGCTGCAGTCCATAGGGTCTCAAAGAGTCAGACATGACTGAGGGACTGAACTGAACTGAACTGAGAGCCTTTAACCTCCATGCCTACAGTCTTCTAGAAGCATGGGGTCTGGTGCATGGTTGAGAGTTAGAGCTTCTATCAATATGATTCAAGTTGTTAATTATGATTCATTATTGTTAGACAGAGACGGAGAACCAGGCAAGAGCTGAAGGGAAAGGGTGGAACCCAGGCTGGCAGCCTCATGACGGCTAGCCAGGAGCTTTCTCTTCCTCTGGACCCTCTCCCACCCCAAGCAAGGATGCCAGGACAGCTTTCTCCCCCTTGCATCCAGGCCTCAGAGGCTCCCTCAGCCTCTCTTCTGCCCTTGCAGCTACAAGACACCCTGGGCTGGGGGCTGGGGGCTGCGTGCTGGAGAACCATCCCTGTGCCTCCTGCTGGACATATCAGGAGTGGCTTCTCCTCACTCACAGCCCTTGTGAGGTCCAAGGCCCACACCGCCCCTTCCCAGGGGGACCACCACCAGCCTCCCTGCCATGCTCTCCTGCCCTACCGCCCCACCATCTCCTGGGCGTCCTCAGAATACAGTTCCCTCTTCCTGGTTAGCCCTCACCTGGCCTTTGGCAGCTGATTTGCGCCTTCATTTCTGAGGAGAAGAGTGTGAAGGAGGGTTTGGTTCGAAGAAAGTATTTTGTGTTCTTCTTTCCTCCTCTGTGACCAGGTTTCAGGCCCGAGGAAACCTCTCCCTTGGAGCCCAGGGAGCCAGGCCGCTCCTTGACTTGGGCATTTCAGGATGTTCTCTCTGTGGCGGGGGGGTCTTGGCATCTTAAGTCCACTTCCCCTCTGCCCCCCACGCCAGTTCTGAATTGGGGGTAGGTTCTAGGAGAGGTTGTGAAACTCGTGTTTGTTTAATAGGTGCTGTCATCTTGTAGAGAAAGTTGGAAACTTGAATCTGCAACTCAAGGCATCTGGAGAGCATACCTATTTTAGGGGTATTTATGAGCTTATGTGTTAAATCCCAAGCAGTCACTTCGTTGCAGTGTGTAGCCTGGCTTTGCAGGGGAGAACCACGTCTTCCCGGGCCCCCCTTCTGTGGAGGACCCCAGGTCATGCCGTGTCATCGCAGCATGCACTCCTGTGTAGCAGTTATCTGTCTTCGGGTGGGTAGAGCATAGCTGTCTGCAAGGCTGAGGACCTGGTAAAATGTCTTGGCGTTTCTTTCGTTATGTGGGTTGTGCTTAAAAAACAGCAGAGGCATTGGGCTGGACAGGCGTGGCTGCCGGGGCCCAGGGCAGCCTCTCCCCTCCCCGCCCAGGAGTTTGCATTCCCAGCAGCAGTCACGCCACCTATTTAATTTCCATAAATGAATGGAGCGTGTGTGTCTGGTGAGCTTGAGAAAGAGTTGTTACTCATTTTAATGGATCTGCAGGCTAACCTGACATCGTGCTGTGTTTGTTTAGTATCGTCGCTTGATGGCGTTTGGTAGAAGTCCATGGGTGGGGGGTGAGTTGGGGGTGGCTGTCAGCCGAAGTCTGTCTCCTGGAGTAAAAGCAGCCTGCCTCATCTGGTTCACAGCTGATTCTGAAAATGGAGAGAGATTCTCAGGTTGCTCATTTTAGTTTTATTCTTGCTCTTCTCAAGGAAGATTGTTTAGAGTTGAAATTTTTTAGAAAATGAAAACATTGCTGGAGACTTAAATTGTCATGTTAACTTGATATACAGGTAGACTCATGTTTCATGAAAGTTGTAATACCTCAAAGGGAAAGTGAAGTTGCTCATCGTGTCCAACTCTTTGTGACCCCATGTACTATACTAGGCTCCTCTGTCCATGGGGATTCTCCAGGCAAGAATACTGGAGAATTGCCATGCCCTCTCCAGGGGCTCTCCCCAACCCAGGGATTGAACTTGGGTCTCCTGCATTGCAGGTGGATTCTTTACCATCTGAGCTACCGGGAATCTGCTGTAATACTCTAAAGTGGCACCAAAGAAAATCCCCTGACCAGGAATGTTAGTTTCTGGAATTTGTAAGAAAAAAAATGGACAGGTGTTTTTAAACACATTTTTTCCAATTGTTTTCATTGAACGCTTTAACAGTGTTGTAACATTATTCTCATTTCTTAGACATCTTAAATTTTATTTTATTTGGCTGCATTGGGTCTTCATTGGGGCACGTGGGACCAGGGATCAAACCTGTGTCCCTGCACTGGAAGGCAGATTCTTAACCTTTAGACCATCAGGGAGCTCCCTAGACATTTTAAATGTAAAAAGTGTGTTCAGGGTAGAATGTAAGTCTTGTTGAGGTACTCCCGTGTTGGTGGCACCTGGATTTTGACATGGGAGTGGTGGTTATTCTCTGGGAAGAGGTTGGGTTTGGTAGATCTAGAACCCAAAGCCCTGCCTGAACTGCACCAGAGCCAGGCCGGCCCATGGGGGCAAGTCTGAAAATGCTCAGGATTAGGACAGAACACCCTGCCCTTTTAAGACCATGTGTATTTGAAAATAGCTTTTGCTTTGTCTTACAACATCCTTGGGAGATGGTCAGAGTAGGTTCTCTGTTGCTATGTGCGAATCTGCAGCTCATCGTGGCCAGCTGGTTTCATCAAACCTCCACATCCGGTCAGTCACACGGCTTCCATGGGCCTGTGCTCTTACATTCATTCCACAAAGGCTCATTGAGCATTTTATGTGCCGGGACCTATGCCTGGAAAGAAGGTGGACCTGAGAAGCCTGGCTGTCTCATTGCCCTGCGAGTTTCCCTGATCCATGAGAAGGAGCTTTCACAACCTGGGCGTACTTCATAGACTCACCTGAGATTTACTGACTGCTTCCTGGGGGGTTGATAGGAACAAGACCCCGTGAGCCACTCCCCCATGGAACTCACAGTCCAAAGAGAAACAGACTGAAGCAAGTAAGACAACACTTGTTGTGAGGCTGTGAGAGAAGGAAGCCCACGTGGCTCTGAGCTAAAGACAAATATTTCAGGGTGGGATGGGGAGTGACCTCAGGTAATCAATAGGAAAGGCCTGCAGGAGGAGCTGGGGCCAGGAAGGTGGTGACTGGGGTGGCAGTGTGGCTGGGGCTGGGGCCAGCGTGCAGAGCTCAGGATGTGGGTTTTCCTCCTAGGGGATGGGAAGTCACTGTTTCTGTGAGTGATAACGTTGGAGGTGTTGCTTTGAAAGCTCGCTCTGGCTGTTGGGTGAGGAGCCGGTTGGGTGGGAAGAGGGGCAGAAGGGGACGTTACCAAGCTGCTGTGAAAGTCAAGGGAGGGCTGACGCTGACCTGAACGAGACACTGGCAGGGAAGTGAGTGAATAGAAGAGGCCAGATTGGGAGGTTGAACCTGTCTGCAGACTTCAGTGGGATGGATGGGAAGTGAAAGAAAAGTAGAGACCAAGGGTGACTCTAGGTTTCAAAACAGAGAAACAAAGCGGGCAGTTTACTGAAATGACGAAGTTGGTGGAGGAGCGGGAAGAGATTTATGAGTGGAGTGAGGAGGAGAGGAAGGTTTATGAGGGTCTCAGAAATTGCTTTCTGTGTCTAAACAGACAGAGGTCATTGTGTACTCACGGTTTTCCAATTCTGCTTTACATGCTTGAATTTGAATTAGGAAGATTACTTGGGTCCTTTTATCCACTTAATAAATGTAAAAAGTAATTAAACTTTTGTGTCTTCTCATCTGGATGCACAGCCCTGTTCAAGGCCCAGGGTCTGTGAGCAATCAAGAAGCAGCAGATGTGATCCTTGGCCTTACAAAGCTTTTAATTTAATTAGAAAGAATACATGAAAACCAACAGGTAATTACCACTTGTAATTATCTAGAAAGTTCTAAAGACAACACGTGATCAAGTGCATGGTGTAGGACGGATTAGATATAAAATGTTGAGAGAACACACGCACACAGCCGAGTTTGGGACACATTCATTAAGTCAAAAAGGGGCTCTTGGAGCTGTTGAATCATGGTTGGACTTTGAAGGAAACATTGGCTGTTGCCTCATATGGTGGACAAGGAAGTTAAGACTCTTGGTGAGGTGTGTGGAGGGTGGGGAAGGGCCTGAATAAAGCCGCAGAGGAGGGGAACAAACAGCGATGAGAGTGATAGTAAGAACTATCAGTTAGTTCAGTTCAGTTCAGTTCAGTCGCTCAGTCCTGACTCTTTTTGACCCCATGGACCGCAGCACGCCAGGCCTCCCTGTCCATCACCAACTCCCGGAGCTTACTCAAACTCAAGTCCATTGAGTCGGCGATGCCATCCAACCATCTCATCCTCTGTCATCCCCTTCTCCTCCTGCCTTCAATCTTTCCTAGCATCAGGGTCTTTTCAAATGAGTCAGCTCTTCGCATCAGGCGGTCAAAGGATCGGAGTTTCAGCTTCAACATCAGTCCTTCCAATGAACACTCAGGACTGATCTCCTTTAGGATGGACTGGTTGAATCTCCTTGCAGTCCAAGGGACTCTGAAGAGTCTTCTCCCACACCACAGTTCAAAAGCATCAGTTCTTTGGTGCTCAGCTTTCGTTATAGTCAGACTCTCACATCCATACATGACCACTGGGCAAACCATAGCCTCGACTAGTCAGTGAGTACCCACAAATACCAAGCACTTTGATGGGAGCTATACAATGATATCATTTAAATCTTAAAAGTAATACTGCAACATGTGTCCCTCTTTTACACGTAAGAAAAATAAACCATCAAGATATAAATTGCATGGGGTCATGTAATTTGTGATTTGTACAGTGAGGGTTCTCGCCTTTAGGATTTCATTCCTTCCTGATGAGAAGAGGTGCCGTGGTGGGATGTGCAAGGAAGAGATTAATGTGGTACGCTTGCACGAGCACGGGGCAGCAGGCCCATCACCAGGCTCCCCAAGAGCCAATTGGAAGAGATTTGAGTTTGAAGTCAATTCGTTGGGTAGCTCAAATACTTCCGGTTTCTAAAGCAGCACAATAAACCAAATAATCCCATGGCCAATGCCATCCATATAGATAAAAGTGGTAAAAATACAAGCTGGATGATCACACTAGTCATCACAGAATGTCGAAACACTCTCAGTAAGTTAAGGGCAAGGCAAGGATGTTCCCTCGAGTGCTGTCATTTAACACTCTTCTGGAAGAGATTGCCAATTCAATTAGGTAAGGAAATAAAAGGTATAATGTAGGGGAAACAAAGAGCAAAATTATCATTATTTGTCAAAGATGATCTTTTTTTCCAGGAAGAGACTGAAAACTCAAGAGAACCAAAGCTGTTAGAAATGATATAAGAGATACCTCAGATGGCTAGTTACAGACTTTTAAAAAATGCTCCCTTAATATATGACCAATGAAAACTATAAAAATCATTCAAAAATTTAACCGAATATCTTAGTAATTTATACCTAGGAAAAACATTAGTTCAGTACTCCTAAGAGAAAAAAGTATAAAACCTACTGAGGGATATAAATGCATATTTAAATAAATGAATTATTTTAAGTATCTAGATAGAACGTTGAATATAGCAAAGATGTCAATTCTCCCCCCAAATTAATCTATACATTTAAAAAAATTCTAGTTGAATAACAGCATGATTTTGACTGCTCAGATGCTCAGTGGTGTCTAGCTCTTTGGGACCCCATGAACTATAGCCCTCCAGGGTCCTCTGTCCATGGGATTGATTCTTCTGGCAAGAATACTGGAGTGAGTTGCCCTTTCCTCCTCCAGGGGATCTTCCTGACCCAGGCAGGGATTGAACCCATGTCTCTTACGTCTCCTGCACTGACAAGCAAATTCTTTACCTAGTGCCAGCAGATTCTAGCGCCACCAGTGGTTGGGGGAGGATTTAAAAAGTAATTCTTGAGTTCATCTGAAAGAAAGCAAAACTGTAAGCATATATGGAATAATTCTGAAAAGTAAATAATGATGGATGGAGAATGTGGGCATTTTTTGTTTTAAAATAATTAAATTATTAATTTAATTCTAGTTAAAGCTGTGTGTTTCTGCTTCCAGGAGAGTCAGAAAAGTAGTGGCACAGAATAAGACCTAAGAATATGCAAGAATTTACTTTTTTATAAACTCAAATAGGTTTATAATAAACTTTACATCAATTTGAGATAGATTAAAAATTTTTTTAAGTGAGAATATATATAAATGCAGTAGAAAATAGCAGTGACTATTTATATAATATTGCATCCAGGTAGTGCAGTGGTAAAGAACTCACCTGCCAATGCAGGAGACATAGGAGACGCAGGTTCAATCCCTAGGCTGGGAAAATCCCCTGGAGAAGGAAATGACTATCTACTCCAGTACTCTTGCCTGGGAAATCTCATGGACAGAGGAGCCTGGCAGGCTACAGTCCATAGGGTCGCAAAGAGTCAGACACGCAGGGATGTGAAGAAGGCACGTATTCCATGAAAGCCAGAAAAGTTTGGTAAATTTTACTACAGGAAGTTTAAAATTTCTGTAAAAACAAACCCTCTTAAGTTTAAGGACAATAAAGCTAGAAAAGTATTTGCAAGATATTTGTTACACAAAAGACAAATATCCTGAGACCAAGAAGCCAAAAGCATTCACTTAGAAAGACCTGAGTTTGATACCTGGGTTGGGAAGATCCCCTGGAGGAGGGCATGGCAACCCACTCCAGTATTCCTGCCTGGAGAATCCCACGGACAGAGGAGTCTGGCGGGCTACAGTCCATGAGGTCTTAGAGAGTCAGACAGGACTGAGCGACCAAGCACACACAGCAGTAAGAGAACAGGTACATATGACCATGCATAGGGCAGTACATACACAAAAGAAATGCAAATGACTAATAAACATGAGAGAGACGGATTAACCCCTTTAATAATCAAAGAAATGAAAAACAGAGTCCATCTCTCACCGGTGGACATGCAATGGCAACCACGGTGGACAGTGTGGGAACATGGGCGCTGCTCCTGGGTAGATTCACTGGTGCAGCTGTTTTGGCAGCACTGTCTATCAAGAGGTAAAAGAAAGAGACGGATATCCTTGACCCTAATGTCCCGTTCTAGGGACTTAGCCTAAGAAAATTCTGTAATTTGGGTAAGCAGGATGCCATGTCCATGCTGCTGGCCTGCCAGGGCTGACTCTCCTCTCTCCCATCTGAATCCCCCACCCCTGTCATCTACCTCCCTAGAACCTGCCCTGAACTTGGGAGAGGGGGGGCCCATGCCCCATCCCCCTAAGGTCTTCCTGCCTGAACCTGCCTTGTGAAAAGGTGGATGGGGTGGCAGAAGCCAGGGATGTGTGAGGTCAGTGGGTCCATGAGTGGTCAGAGCTGGGGGCAGCACGTGCAGAAGGGAGGAGCAGAGCAGTGGGGAGCCGGGGAGGGGGGCAGGCCCCCCCAAGGGCGTGTCCTGAGGATCCAGGTTCTGTGGCCACAGCTGTGGTCCTGATGAGAGTCTGCCTCCCTCCCTGCACATCATCTGCAGGCAACACCCCCACCTGCCAGCTCGGGCTACAGGGCCAACCTTGGGTCTGTGCCCGCCTGCAGCAGGTGGGGGGTACAGGCGTGAGGAGGTCCCATCACTTTCTTTCTGGTTGAGGTTTTACCTTTTGGAGGAGCTAGAGCCCACACTTGGAGCTTTTTCTGTATTCTTCTCGGAGTCAGGGCCAGAGCCACGTTCACTCTCTGCTTCTGTTGCCCCAAGACCCGGTGCACCGCTTTGCGTGTCGTGCATGCTTAGTCATGTCTGACTCTTTGTGACCCCATGGACTGTAGCCCACCAGGCTCCTCTGTCCATGGGGTTCTCCAGGCAAGAGTACTGGAGTGGGTTTCCATTTCCTCCTCAGGGGATCTTACCGGCCCAGGGATCGAACCCATGCCTCTTAGGTCTCCTGCAGTGGCAGGTGGGTTCTGTACCACTACTGCCAAAGGGGAGCCCTTGCAGGTAGTGGGTACTCAATAAATATTTATGGAGTGATTGATTAGACCAGGTCAGTGTCCCTGGAAAGGGAAAGAAAGGAGAGGATGGTAAAGCATTATAAATGGAAAAACCGTGGGACTGGATGACTGCATTTACTTTTTTAAACCGACTTCTGTGAATGAGCGGGATGTGAATTCCTATATTAAAATAGAATTTGCTTAACTCAGAAATCGAAGGTGAAAATCAGCCAGTTGGGTGGGGAGTCCCCAGGCCTCGGGCCCCTCCGTCTGGCTCGAGTCTAGAAACAGGCAGGCACTTTATTGACAGGTGGCCTTGGCTGTCACTCCTCCTAACAGCTCTGGCTCCAGAAACTCGCAAATGAAAGGGGATTAGAATGGATGTGGACTCGGGAGGAGAGCAACTGTAATGATAGCATCTATAAGTGGCAAGCGCCTCCATTGTAATCATTATTTTGATTATCGCATTAGCGCTCGTGCTGATTTGCCATTTTCAGAAGAGCTCAGAGCTCACCCACTTTACCAACTGCATGGGCTCCCCAGTTTCTGTCATAGAGGTTGGCTCACGGAAGCCAAGCCACCCCTCCCTGCCAGCACCATCTTCCCCTTAACTATAATATCAACCGCCGGCTGTGACAGCTCTGCGCTGAGTGTCCCCTCATTTATTCCAGGCAGCAGCCTTCCAGGCAGGCTCCACTTCACAGGGGAAGAAAGCCAGCCCTTCACTTATCTCTTCTCCCAGGACCGTAGTCTAAAGCCACCAGCACCTCCTTCTTACATACAGGTCTCCCCACCTCCATTCTGGAGCCAGGTAGGTCCTTCCATAGTCACACCCCCTCTGTCACCTCCCTGCTCAGAACTAGCGAGTGGCTCCTTCATGACAGGTACTGGGTCCCATCTGGACAGCCCTTCTGCTTCATCCTGCCTCCCACTGCCCTCACTCTTGAGTTCCAGCCACCCTTGTTGCTGTTCAGTCGCTCAGTAGTATCCAACTCTTTGCAACCCCATGGACTGCAGCATGCCGGGCTTCCCTGTCCTTCACTATCTCCCAGAGTTTGCTTAAACTCATGGCCGTTGAGTTGGTGATACCCTCCAACAATCTCATCCTCTGTTGCTCTCTTCTCCTCTTGCCCTCTTGCTTTTGCAGTAAGTCATCTCTTCACATCAGGTGGCCAAAGATTTGGAGCTTCAGCTTCAGCATCAGTCCTTCCAGTGAATATTCACAGTTGATTTCCTTTAGGATGGGCTGGTTGGATCTTCTTGCTGTCCAAAGGACTCTCAAGAGTCTTCTCCAACACTACAATTCAAAAGCAGTAATTCTTCAGCAGTCAGCTTTCTTTATGCTCCAACTCTCACATCCATACATGACTACTGGAAAAACCATAGCTTTATACAGACGATTGTCAGCAAAGTGATGTCCCTGCTTTTTAATATGCTGTCTTGGTTTGTCATAGCTTTTCTTCCAAGGGGCAAGTGTCTTTTAATTTCATGGCTGCAGTCACAGTCTGCAGTGATCTTGGAGTCACCAAAAATAGTCTGTCACTGTTGCCATTTTTCCCCCCATCTATTTGCCATGAGGTGATGGGACCAGATGCCATGATGTTAGTTTTTTGAATGTTGAGTTTTAAGCTGTCTTTTTCACTGTGCAGCCACCCTGCCCATCTCTTATTCCAGAAACCTTGGTGCTGCTCCCTACCCTGGGGTTCTGACTGCCTGTACGCCTGTTCCCTGCCCTGTCCCCAGGCCACCCTTCCTGAGGAGGCACAGCCAGTTCTAGGATGGGTGGTAGTGGTGGGGTGAGCCTTGAGGGCAGACTCTGCTCTTGTGTGCCTTGGGCTGACGCATGGAGGGAAGTGCTGTTCTTTGCCCTTTTGAGTCCTGTGCTGGGTGTCTGTGACATGTCAGTCTCTGCTCCAGCTGCTGGGAATGTCACAGTGAACCCAGCGAAGGTCTGCTCTCATGGACCTTACAGCCTAGGACAACTGAGAAGTAAATTCAGGACAGGGTAGGCAGGTGCTGAGAGCGAAAGAACATTTAAGGAGGTGAAGTGCGTTCAAGCAGGGGATCAGGAAAGGGGCATTTCAGCCAAGATGGCCATGAGAAGGCCCGGAGGAGGCCCTGCACAGGGACCCATGTGCAATGAGGGAATGTCCTCGGGTGGGGAGCGTGGTAAAAAGCCAAGGCCTCCCCTGTTCTTGGAGCAGTAAGAAGGTAGGAAGGGGACAGTGAAAGGACACAGGACATGATGACAGGGTAGCATCCTGGGGGTCACAGTTGGTTTGGGGTTTTATTCTGAGTGGGATGGGAAGCCATTGGAGGGCTTTAAGCAGAGGAGTTGCCTTGTAGGTTTTAAAGTTTCCCCTGGCCCTTGGAAGGGCAGAAGCAGGGAGACTGGAGGTGCTACTGCAAAGGTCTAGGCAAAGACGGCGGAGCTCGGACAAGGCCCCTCTGGGGGACATGGTCCCGTGTGAGATGTGACTTGAGGTGGAGCCACAGGCTTTGCTGAGGGATTGGATATGGGTATCAAAGGAGTCAAGGACAAGAGTGACTCCAGATCACTGATGAGTCAATGGGGCAGTTACTCGGGGCCTTTCCTTGTGATCTTTCACCTGTGGAACGTGCCTCCTTAGAGAAGATGCTTAGCTGTGTGCCTCCAGTCTGGGTCCCTCCCTTGGTTTCACACTGAAAGAAAGACCCCTTTTCTCAGGCCCTTAGCTCATCTACTAATTAGTGTGACAGTTCTACCAAGTCTCTGCAAACCAAGCTGAGCTGCTGCCTCCTGCCCCCCCACCCCCCTTCTCTGTTCCTTCCCCCTCTTCTCCCCATTCCTCCCTCCCACATCCTCTCCCTCTTCCTCCCGTCCCCCTCCTCCCCCTCCTCTCCCTCCTTTTTTTAATATTTATTTTTTAAATTGATTGATGATTGCTTTCCAATATTGCTTTGACTCTGTCACACAGCAATATGAATTAACCATAAATGAATGTCCCCTCCCTCTTGAATCTCCCTCCCACCTCCCACTCTTTCCCACCTCTCTAGGTTGTTACAGAGCCTCCGTTTGAGTTCCCTGAGTCATAGAGCAAATTCCCATTGGCAATGTATTTACATCAGTTCAGTCAGTTCAGTCGCTCAGTCATGTCCGACTCTTTGTGACCTCATGGACTGCAGCACACCAAGCCTCCCTGTCCATCACCAACTCCCAGAGTTTACCCAAACTCATGTCCATCGAGTCGGTGATGCCATCCAGCCATCTCATCCTCTGTCATCCCCTTCTCCTCCTGCCTTCAGTCTTTCCCAGCATCAGGGTCTTTTCCAGTAAATCAGCTCTTCGCATCAGGTGGCCAAAGTATTGAAGCTTCAGCTTCAACATCAGTCCTTCCAATGAATATTCAGGACTGATTTCCTTTAGGATGGACTGGTTGGATCTCCTTGCAGTCCAAGAGACTCTCAAGAATCTTCCCCAACACCACAGTTCAAAAGCATCAATTCTTCGGCGCTCAGCCTTCTTTATGGTTCAACTCTCACATCCATACATGACTACTGGAAAAACAAAAACTTTGACTAGATGGACCTTTGTCAGCAAAGTAATGTCTCTGTTTTTTAGTATGCTGTTGGTCATAGCTTTTCTTCCAAGGAAGAAGCATCATTTAATCTCATGGCTGCAGTCACCATCTGCAGTGATTTTGGAGCCCAAGAAAGTAAAGTCTGTCACTGTTTTCATTGTTTCCCCATCTACTTGCCATGAAGTGATGGGACCAGATGCCAAGATCTTAATTTTTTGAATGCTGAGTTTTAAGCCAGCTTTTTCACTCTCTTCTTTCACTTTCATCAAAGGCTCTTTACTTCCTCTTTATGTTCTGCCATAAGGGTGGTGGCATCTGTATAGCTGAGGTTATTGATAGTTCTCCCGGCAATCTTGATTCCAGCTTGTGCTTCATTGGCCTGGCATTTTGCATGATTTACTCTGCATATAAGTTAAATAAGCAGGTATCTGCATCCATCCTAGCCTATCCTTTCATCCCACCACTCCCTCTTCTCCCCACCCTGGTCCACAAGTCTGTTCTCTGTGTCTGCGTCTCCACTGCTGCCCTGAGAACACTCATCAGCGCCATCCTAGATTCTGTGTATATGGTTAACATGCTCTCTTCCTCCTCCTCCTCCCCTTTCACCCCACCTCTCCCCCTCCAACTCCCCCATTCCCTTGCTCCCCCCCACCATCACCCCTCCTCCTTGTCCCCCTCCCCTCTCAGCACCTCTATCTCTGGAGCCTGGCGCAGTGTTTGGTACATAGTAGGCTTGCAACAAATGCTTGACTGAATGAATAGATGAACGGGGCTTAGAGAGGTTCAGAAAATCGCCCCCAGCATGTCGGTGGTGAGCGTCTTTTGATACTCCTGTTCTCCCCAAGAAACTCTTGTCCCTGCCTTCACCCTGACTTCCTGTGCCCTCCAAGGCTTCAGGGGCAGCATCCACAGTGAGATTTCCAATCGCACGGGTGCTAGTTGGTCTCTGCTGGTTGCTTTGGATCCTCTGGCAAACGTGAGCGCCTGTTCTCTGTCCCTCTCTCCTCTCCCTCCCTCCCTCCATTTCTGGCTTCCCCCACCCTCAAGTGTTAATTTCTGGAACACGTAATAACTCCTCTTGACTGGTCTGTTTGTTGTCATGTGTCACCCTGTGACATGTGACTGACTGTTCCCTTGGTTGAGGAAATATGCTGAATGCGTCCTGTGTCCCATCAGGGCTGCAGCCTAAATTAGACCCTCCAGCTGTGTTTGGGTTTTGGGCATGCTCACAGAAACTTCTGTTCCCTTTGCTCTGTTCTCTCTGAGCGGTGTCAGGGACAGAAGGTGGCCTTCCTGAGGCCTCAGTGCAGTGGCCTCTCCTGTTTCTCCTCCTCCAGTGACCCCCTGGGGGAAATGGACGGTGGAAGGGCAGGCAAGGGACTCAGGGTCAGGTTACAGCCCCACAGGGGAAGTCACCCCCCGAGAGACAGGGAGGTACCCGGGTACCCAGCCCTGGGGTGAGGACCAGTGTGATGCTGAGAAACCGCATCCACCTCCGATCGGAGGCCCTGCGGTGCTTGCTTAGGTCAAGAGAGAAAGGAAGTCAGACTCCTGAGCCTGGAGTGTGGTCCCGCAGCGGCCACCGGGACACACAGAAGAGGGGGCTCTGTTCCTGTGCCTTAGTGACACCTACCTCTCCTGCAGCTGATGGATTCAGAACTCCCTGGCATGTGCGATCAAGCATAGTTTCTAGGGAGAATAAGGAAAAAGGAAAGTGAAGTCGCTCATTCATGTCTGACTCTTTGCGACCCCATGAACTGTAGCCTACCAGGCTCCTCCCTCCACCAGATTTTCCAGGCAAGAATCCTGGAGTGGGTTGCCATTTCCTTCTCCAGGGGATCTTCCCGACCCAGGGATCGAACCCGGGTCTCCTGCACTGCAGGCAGACGCTTTACTGTCTGAGCTACCAGGGAAACTTCCCTGGGGAGAATAGTCACCCATATAAAAGCCCTTCCCAAATGGGCCCGCTGCTGTGAGAGAAAGGTTGAGCTTGGACGTGACCCTGGCTCCCGGGGCACCCCCAGGAGGAGTTCTGAGCCGGCAGGGCTCTGGAAACTCGTGGGGTTCTGCCGGGGAGCTTCTCGTCTGGTTCAGTGATGCTGTGCCGGGGGTGCTGGGAGTTGGGAGTGTAGAAGCCTCTCCTGGGAGGCGGCCCCTCGGTGTCCGCAGCTCCAGGTCTGGGCGATGGGCCGGCCTGCAGTAAGATGCCTCTACCCCAGCCTTCGGAAGTTGTCCCGCCCCGGGCGACTTCAGCAGCTCCTCCTATTCAAGCGCAGTCCCCTGTTTCTAATCTTCAAACCGAGGCAGCAGCACACTTAGGTATCAAAGCATCAACACCTGAAAAAGAGCAGAGTCAGGCAGTGTATTTTCACCTGGTTCTGCGTGTCCTTGTTTGCAAAGCTGTGTGGTCCCCACCAGAGCCTGTCGAGTGCTGACTTCAGAGGCTGTGGACATTCCCCAGTTGCTCAGCTGTAACACAAGTCAGTTGGATGTCATCATTTCTAAGGTACCTTTGTGTGTATGTGCTGTTTCAGTCGTGTCCGACTTATTGGGCCTCCCTGGACTGTAGCCTGCCAGGCTCCTCTGTCCACGGGATTCTCCAGGCAAGAACACTGGAGTGGGTTGCTATGCCCTCCTCCAGAGGATCTTCCTGACCCAGGGATCGAACCCGCATCTCTTAGACCCCTGCATTGACCAGCAAGTTCTTTACCACTAGTGCCACCTGGGAAGGAACTTTATAAAGTCCCTAAATTTTGAAGGGGCAGAAACTATGAGAGGTCACCCTCATGCTCTCTGTGAAGTGCTGGGCTCTGCCTGCCAACTGTTGCCCAGAAGGTGGGAGACACAAGGTCCCAGGATGCCCGTCTCTTCCTTGGCCTCTCCTGAGCCCTCCCAACCCGCCCCCCCGGCCCCCCCTCCTCGGAGGCTCTGCAGGCCTCTGTGCAAACATCCGATGGCAGTGACGACAATAATGTCCATCCTCTATGAATCTTTCAATCCAGAGGGACAGGCAGGGCATTTGTTATTATTTCCATTTGAAAGATGATGATGTAAGGTTGAGAGAGGGCAGCCAGGGAACAACACGTGGACTTTAATCCGGGCTTCTGAAGTTCTTCCCAAATCCATGCAAGAGGCCTGCTGCGGGAGGCAGATCTTTACAAAGAGGAACATAACTTATTTTCCTTGTAGATCTCAGCCCCTTTGGGAACACTGATTCCCATAAAGTCTCTCATTGCAATGCAGTTTGCTTTGTTTCATTAAGGAACTTCAAAAGGAAATAACTTTTTTAAAAAATCCAATAAATTTGAAGAGAGAGAATGTTGAGTTGCATTTTGTCGGCTGTAGGGCCTCAAATATATTTCATTTCCTGCATGCACAATCTCAAATGTATTTTATCTTCTAAATATATATCCTGCTTTTAAATAATAACCAGGGACAGCCAAACCAATAAGCAAGTGATAATATGCTCATTGACAACTTGAAAAGTTCTTCCTGTCTTCCTGCCCACAAAAAGACTGTGTTTTCCTATTTCATGTTTCCCAAGAAATAACTTAAGTTAGAATTGGTGTCTCAGCTTTTCTCCCTAGTTGTATTACATGATTAAATAAGGCTAGGGCCTACTAGAAGACCTCTTCAGGTTTGTTTTTCTTTCCTTTGAAAAATGGATGTGGGAGGGATTTCCCTGGTGATCCAGTGGCTAAGACTGCCTGCCAACTTAGGGGGCCTGGGTTTGACCCCTGGTCAGGGAACTAGATCCCACGTGCTGCAACTAAAAAGAGTTTACTGACTACAACCAGGACTTAGTGCAGCCAAAGAAACCAACTTAAAAATGGATGTTGGGAAAGTGTACCCCACAGAGATTAAGAGTTTTTGCAACGCCCCCCCCCCCCACCACCCTGTGCAAACTTCCATTTGTAGATTTCTTGCCAAACACCAAAGAGATGCAGTCTTATATATTTTGGAGTGTTTAAATAGCTCTAATTTTGTTGTCATAGGTAACTATGATTTTTTTTTTCTAAAATTGGAATAGAATAGAAGTTTTCTCCTGTTTCATTTGCTTAACAGATGTTTGCGATGCATGAGCACTGAAGTGTATGGAGAAGGAGGCGTAATGGAGGTGCCCTTTGGAGGATGCAGGATTTTATCAGGAGAAAGAGGCAGGAAAGAACGGCATTAATAAAGCTATGGGAGGACAGTGCAGACATTTTGGGGAAATGTTGTACAATCATTTGGGGTTAATGATTGTAGCTTAGTTATAGGGGATAATCCTGGAAAGCAGGTTGGGGTATAAGGGGAGCCAAGGAGTCTGTGCCTCACCCGACAGCAGGGAGCAGTTGGAGGTTTTAGAATAATATTTGCGTGCATACTCAGTCGTGTCGACTCTTTGCAACCCCATGAATTGTAGCCTGCCATGCTCCTCTGTCCATGGAATTTTCCAGGCAAGAATACTGGAGTGGGTTGCCATTTCCTCCTCCAGGGGATCTTCGCAACTCAGGAATCAAACCTGAGTCTCCTACATCCCCTGCATTGGCAAGTGGATTCTTTATGACTGAGCCACCTGGGAAGCCCAATGGGGGAATCATATCCAGCGTGTGTGTTGCTCCGAAGCCTGAACCTTGCCCAGGCCGTGAGTTCTCTGCTGCCTGGAGCAGCCCCAGGGAGAGGGAAGAGGGAGAGGTGCTGTAGGACTTGGCTGACCCAGCTAGCAGGGGCTGCCGAGCTTCGGCAACGAGTAGTGTGGTTGATAAGAGATGAGATGAGCGGGGGGAAATGTGGACAAGGAGCGGATGGGACAGTTGGTGAGCAGCAGGGCTCCAAGGTCAGGGGAGCAGGGTGGGGTGGGGGTGACACTGCAAGGCGCAGGCCTGGTCCAGTGTGCAGACTCAAGGCTGTAGATGTAACAGTGTGTTCACTAATGCATGGGCCTCCTAGGATAGGGGCCACCTTCAGGCTGCTGGCCCCTACTCCCATGCTTGCCCACAGGGGCACTGGGCTCCCAGTGTTACATCCAGCTTGCTTCTGAATCAATGCTTGGTGCATCTTCGGGGGGTGGTGCAGGCAGAGTGTAGTCTCCACTAGGGGTGAGTGGACAGGGAGCACCTCCCAAGGGGCTGGCCTCTAGCACCATCCTCCTCATGTTGTGTCTCAGTCAGATCAGGCTGCTGTAACAAAAATACCATAGAATATGTTGGTCGCACAGTCGAGTCCGACCCATTGCAACCCCATGGACTGTAGAAGCTTGCCAGATTCTTCTGTCCATGGAATTCTCCAGGCAAGAATACTGGAGTGGGAAGCCATCCCCTTCCCCAGGGGATCTTCCTGACCCAGGATGGAACCTGGGTCTCCTGCACTGCAGGAGGATTCTTTACTGTCTGAGCCGTACCAAGGAATGGGGGCTTATAAACAGCAAAAATCGATTGCTCACAGTTCTGAAGGCTGAGGAACGCAAGATCAAGGCTCCAGCAGATTTGGTGTCTGGCCAGCATCCACTTCCTGGTTCTTTTTGCTCTGACCTCTCACAGCAAAAGAGGTGAGAGCTGTCTGGGTTCTCTTTTAAAAGACATTGATTCCATTTGTGAGGGCTCCATCCTCATGACTTAATCACCCCCAAAGGAACGACCTCCAGATACCATCACGCTGGGGGTTAGGTTTCAACACGTGAACTTTGAGGGCAGATAGACATGCAGTCTACATCGTGTCAGGTGGCGGATGGGCTTATGGATTGCTAAACTAGATAAGCTTTTCTGAAAACAGCATTCTATAATTTTAAAGCAGTGTTTTCACTAGGGGGAAAAAAAAAACAAAGGTGGTTTCAACATAAAACACAAACAAAAAGAGAAGCCTGATTCCTTGCTATTCATGATGCACCATGTACTCAAAAATGCATCTAATGATGAAGAGTTAGACTTCTCCATTTTCTCATCCTAAAGCTCAAAATACATCTTGAATTAAATTTAAAACGCTCAAGTTCTCCATAGTCAGTTTTGTAGACATGCTTGCAGGGAGTCAACATTTTGTGTATCGCTGCTGTGTGTGTAACTCTGAAATGTCCTCAGACAAGTATAAGCTAATGTTTCTTTCCACTGTTTTTCTTAAAGGAAGGATCAGAGAATCTTTAAAAATGTTTTTCTCAGGGTGAGCTCTAAGTTTGCATTATTGTTATAAACATTCTGTAGTAACCCACTAGTGTTTACATCATTTCATTTTTATTTGAGTGTGGCAAGTGAGTGTGCAATAGATGTTTACTGAACGTCTTAATATGAGATTTGCTTTAAAAACAAATTGCATTTACTAACATTATTCAGCAAACTTGCGCACACTCAGAGAATACACTAACATTCTTTTTATTTAATATCTATAACATTCTTATGCCAGTAAAGGCTGTCCTTCGAGAAGACAAAACAGGCTTGGCTTTCATCTTGCCTCCTTCTTTCCTCTCTTCACTCTCTCAGTACAAGATAAAAGAATGAAATGCCTGATGGCTTCTCACCAGTCAGGTGGTGTGTGGGTGGAGGGTGTTTTAAACATTCCCACTCACGATAGAGAGTGCCTGTGAGAGGGAAGAAAATGCATGGGTCACCATGATGCTTATTGAATTGGAGCTCGTGCAGTCAGGAGGGGCTGCGACAAACACTCCCACCAGCACAAAGACAAGGCCACATCAAAAAGTGTCTGTGGTCTTCTTGCTCCCAAAGCACCTCTCTGTGTCTCCACTGTATCAAGTGTACACCTTTCACAGGGCTTCCCTGGTGGCTCAGCGGTAGAGAGTCCGCCTGCCGATGCAGGAGATGTGGGTTCAGTCCCTGCGTTGGGAAGATCCCTTGGAGAAGGAAATGGCTACCCATTCCAGTATTCCTGTCTGGGAAATTGCATGGACAGAGGAGCCTGGCAGGCTACAGTCCTTGAGGCTGCAAAAGAGTCAGACACGACTTACTTAACGACAATAGCTGCTTCACAAACGTGTTACTTTCTATGGCAGAGCAAAATGGATCAGCCATAAACATACGTCCCTCCCCTCCCTTTTGGGCTGTTGCCTGTGCTATGCAGTATGTTCTCATTACTTATCTATTTTACATATCGTATCGATAGTATATATGTGTCACTCCCAATCTCCCAACTCCTCCCACCCCAGATAATACATTTCTGATGTTTTAAGTCACCTGGCTGGTTGTACTTCCTTATGGCAGTCCTAGGAAATGAATACACATGCCAGCTTGCACAAGCCTTCAAAGGGCTTCCTTTGACACAGATCACAGGCACCAGACTCATTATCCCCTTTATCACTTCCTCTTTATCTGCCCTTCTTGTGAACACAGTGACATAAAACGTTTTGTGGGTATAGAAGTAGGGCGGTCTAGCCAAGCAGAAACCCATGGTTGTTCTCCCTGCTGTGGGTAGGCTGGATTAGGGTAAGTGGAGAAGAGTTGCTGGGAGCCTGCCACCATAATGGAGGCCAGGCACCAGGGGCCTTGGAGGGTCAAGGTCAGGCCGAGGAGGCATGGAGAGAAGCCAGAGTCTGCTCAAGATAGACTTGCAGAGAGAAGGAGTTGTTGTTTAGTCACTAAGTCTTGTCCGACTCTTTGTGACCCCATGGACTGTAGCCCGCCAGGCTGCTCTGTCCATGGGGTTTCCCAGGCAAGAATACTGGAGTGGGTTGCCATTTCCTTCTCTAGGGGATCTTCCCGGCCCAGGGATCTAACCCATGTTTCCTGCATTGCAGGCAGTTTCTTTACTGCTGAGCCATCATGGAAACCCACTGAGAAGGAGACAGAGGGTGAAATACAGAATAACTTCATGACTTTGAACTTCAAGACCTCTGGCTTTGAAAATGATTCCTGGCTCTGGAGAGGGAGTATGATGACAGTAATGAGAAAAGTGGGAAGGAATTTCCATTTCAGGAACAGTTGTGGGTTCTCTTGCCAACGCCATTAACTTCAGGAATTGGAAAGGGTGGAGTTCTTAGGTCTCAGGAAGTTCAGTAGTTGGAGTGAGCCTGAAAGGTGTGGATTTGAGAAGATAATGGGATTTAGGCATTCATAGATTAGGAATAAGAGCTTCTATCACCCTGTAAGGATTCCCCCCAAAATATCTATTAATAGACTAACTGGTGGTGGGTCTGTCGCCACTCGCTCGTGTGTGGCATGGTCAGCATTATAGGCAAATTCACATCATGCACGTGAACTTCAGGAGGCAGAAGTCAGAGGATCAGGTTCTGGTGGGCCCAGGGAAGCGTCCGTCACATTTACAGGAGTTCTTGAATTTGGGGATTTGACCGTTGGAGATTTGTGAGGCTCTCCTGATAGCACTGCCAGAAGGCCTAGCCAAGGACAAGCAGTGTCTGTGAGCATGTGGCTCATGAATTACGGGATCAGAGAGTTAGTGCCAGCTTGCAGCGTTCCCCCTCACTTGGGCAGATGAGGAATCTGTGTCTTGGTGACTTGCCGCCGGTTTTACTGGCGATAGTGAGTCAGAACCAGAATTCAGTTGTCATGGCTCTTTCCACCATCCCAGGCAGCAAACGTAATTGCCATGTGGCCAGCACTGGGAGACATACTTTCTTCTTTCCCTAGCCTAGAACCTCATCAAAGGGACAAAGCCAGTCTCCCAGAGTTTGTGTAGTGAAGACAAACTCAACAGCCCCACAATAGAAGACAAGTGACCCCTTATACCAGAAAACTCAGGAAGCCTGCCTATTTCCTATCTATATCCTGGAATCATAATATTTGTCTTGTGTCCTGAGCTAGTGATATGAGAAAGCTTTGAGAGCTATGAAATGCACTGCTATTGGAGAAGTATTATTAGCAATGAGTGTTCAGAGAAGTGAGGAACTGGTGTAGACTTGAAGAGGCAGACCGAATACAGCCTTTGTAATGCTTATTATTTTGACGGAAGACATCTGTGACTTAGGAGGGTGCCAAGGATGAAGGACCACGAGCAGAGTTGGAAAAGTGTGAGCTGGGGAGTATTTTGATCAGTTCATCAGTCTGACTGGGATGGGGAGTCACCATGCCTCTTCCAGCCAGTAGTTGAGGTCAAGTCCAAGTCAAAGCCACTTGAGGGACTTGAGGTGGAAAAGCACCATTATAGATATCACCACTGCACAGATGATTATTTTTTATTTGTGCAAGGTCTTTAAGGCACATTATCTCTGGAATCTCTTAACAAATGTCTGCCCCACTGAGCATGGAGAAAAAACATGTTACTGAGACAGATGTTAGCGCTTTATTCATCCTCCTTCTCATCGGCCTTTGTTTATTTCTTTCACGTATATAAAACATCAAAATAAAAAGACTAAAATTCAAATAAAGATGGTAGTATATGCAAAAAATAGTGCCAAAACATCTGTTAATTTAAACCTAGGATTTTATTAATAGATTAAAGATACCCATCACTTTTATCTGTGTTTACTTTGAGTTGACTTCAATGGCTATTAGGCAGAGACAGCTGGCCGGGCAGGTTTTGACCCCATACGCTCAATGTTAATTCAATTCGCATGGGTTCTTAACTGCTTTGCTAAAATGGAACTGTGTTTAACTCTGTTTTTGTTTGTGGTTACATGATGTATTCAGTTCTGAAAACTTGAAGAAAAAACAAAGCAAAACAGAAAATGCTGATAACCTGCCCAGTTTTAATCCCGTTTGCCCTCCTGCTCTTCATGAAAAAAAAAAAGCTCTTGCAGCTAAACTTTCCCTGGAGATCAGAGAACACTTTGGTGAGTGGGCACTGCTATGGGATCCTTGGCCAAAAAGCATTTGCTCAGTCAGGGCTGAGCTTACCAGAGGCTTGGGTTACTGATGTTCCTTGAGGTCTCGAGGGAGGCTCACGGGATAAGAGCGACATAAAATGCTGTGTGCCATGTGGCATGATGGACTGACTTTTCCTCGCAGATCATCCTAAGCATACAAGTGACCACCTGCTTATGATGTTGGCATGATATAATATTGAAGAAATACAGATTAATTTGAATTTTGAAACTCTAAGTCTGCAATTTTTAGGACACCAGTAGAGTCATTTAAGAGCTTCCCAGTTGGCTCAGTGGTAAAGAGTCCTCCTGCCAACACAGGAGACACTGGAGATACAGGTTCAATCCCTGGATTGAGAAGCTTCCATGGAGCAGGAGATGGCAACCCACTCCAGTATTCTTACCTGGAAATCCCGGGACAGAGGAGCCTGGCGGGTTACAGTCCGTAGGGTTGCAAAGAGTCAGGTGCAACTGAGTGCACACACACACACACACACACACACACACACACACACACATTTTCATTTATTCCTTCGACAAGTGTTCAGCGAGGACTGGGCATCGTTCTAGGACCACGCGCCAGCAATGAAGACGACAGAGTCTCTGCTTTCAGTGGGCTTAATGTCTAGTATGGGTCACAGACTGCACATCCACTGATAGGGGTGTAATGCGATATCATGATGACTGTTGGGAGAAAATTCCAGAGGGTAAGACAACAGACCATGACTTGGGGCAGATTAGGCTGTTTCAGAGGAATAGTTGGGGAAAGCATCTTTGAAGAGGTGACACTGAGCAGAAATAGGAAAGAAGTGTGGGATTCAGACTTGAGTATGTGGGGGGAGGGCGTTCTAGGGAAAGGGGAGACAAAGGCCCAGAGTGGGATGAACTTGGCCTGTTTGGGGAATGGTAAGAAGGTCATTGTGGCCAGAGTGCTTTGAATGAAGGAGAAAGTGATAGAGAGGAGGGCAGAGTGAATGCCAGAGGCCAGGTCAGGGAGAGCCTTATGGACCATGGTGAGGATATTAGGTTTGGTTCTGAGTATAATGAGAAGTCATTAAAAAGAAATCACCCTAGCAGTTGTATGGAGAGTGGAGAGTAGGGGAACAGGAGAGGAAACAGGGAAATGCAGAAGCTATTGCAAGATTCCAGAGGAGAGGGGAGGGTGGACTTGACTGGGGCTGGTGATGGAGAAGATGGGATGAGGAGTATTTCAATGGTTGACAGGATTTATTGGTGGAAGAATATGGGGTGCAGTTAACCTGGGAAATGGCTTTACTCGTAGTCTCCAATTAGTGATGCCCACAGGCCACAGTCACAAACCCCCACCCCAGCCGCCGCTGCCATCGCCCTAGAGTGACTATGATCCATGGTAGCTGAGCCCATGGCCCCTACATAAAGCTGAAGAATGATCAAGCCTTAAATGGCTTTTGAAATTTTAAATAAAAGTTTACATTTTCAATATGTTTTCGGTGAAGAATAGAATAAAGACTTTGCTTGCTTTGTATCACCTTTTAAAAAAACCTTTCCTTAGCAACCTTTCAAAACCACAGCAGATGTTTCTTAGAAAAATAAAGTAAATTGCAGTTTCCAGGAAGAAGAGACCCATTATGGTGGGCTCATTAAGAAGTTCATTATTTAGTGTATTGGGAAGGCTGAGTTTAATTTACAGTTTCTTCTGCTGGGTAAGAATCCTAGACAGAATCAGGACAGCTAATGGTGAAAAGAAAGCAATAATGAAAATCCAGATTTTTCTTTCCTCACTTCTGGCATTTGAAATTTTAAATCTCAACTCAGTGTTGGGTGGACTCATTTTGGATTTCCTGTTTCCTTTTATTCTGTTGTTATTCCTTCCTTCCTCCAAGGCTGATTATCAGATTTTTTTTCCCCCACTGCAAAAAATAATTCAACGTACCTTATATGGTTTCAAAATGTTTCTAAGACAACTGTGCTATTGCTTTAAGATACTTTTGTTTAAAAAAAATGTGTAAAATTGAAATAATGTGATTCGGGAAGTATTAACCATTTCTTGATCTTTTTCTGAATAAATAATCATCCTGGGAATCTATTCCACTCTAAATTAGCTGTATCCTTGGAAATTTTTTGTTCTTTAAGATTACATTGATAGCCTGCAATTAGATACATTTCATTGCACTAATGAAATGCAATATTTATATATTTTTTATTTTTTTAAGATTTTTTTTTTTTAATCTGGACCGTTTCAAAGTCTTTATTGAGCTTGTTATAGTATCGGTTCTTTTATATGTTTTGTTTGTTTGGCTGGAGGCATGTGCAAGGATCGAAACTGCACCCCTTGCTTTAGAAGGCGAAGTCTTAACCACTGGACTGCCAATGAAATGCAGTCTTTAGATGTTGATGTTAAACCTGTATCGGATAAGGCAATGGCACCCCACTCCAGTACTCTTGCCTGGAAGCCTGGAAAATCCCATGGACGGAGGAGCCTGGTGGGCTGCAGTCCATGGGATCATTAAGAGTCAGGCACGACTGAGAGACTTCACTTTCACTTTTCACTTTCGTGCGCTGGAGAAGGAAATGGCAACCCACTCCAGGGTTCTTGCCTGGAGAATCCCAGGGACAGCGGAGCTTGGTGGGCTGCCGTCTGTGGGGCCGCACAGGGTTGGACACGACTGAAGCGACTGAGCAGCAGCAGCAGCAGCAGCAGCTCTTGTTCTGGATCCACAAACACATGGAGTTAAAAAGAATGTGTTCATGTTCAGAGTGCTCCTTGGTGCCCAAAGCCAGTATTGTTTCACCTGGAGATGCACAGTCAAGACCGCCTCTCTGTGACTGGTCTCCTCATCTGTAGATCATGGATTTAGCCATTCACTGGCCCGTTCACTGGCTCGTGCACGGCTCGCAGCGTATCAGTGGTTGGTTTTATGATGACTCTGATTTGATAACAAGATCGTTGTCATTCTTCGGCTTATGTATGTTGCTCAGAGTCTCCTCTGTTGATGAGAATATCATTGAATGAGGCTTTACTTTTCTCAAAGAGGAAAAGAATTTCCAGACTCCTTAGGGACACTGGACTCTATTCTGGGCTGGAAGAAATTCTGAAACTAAGACTCAACAGTTAACCACATGTGTTCATGAACACAGGCACTTATCAGCATCAGTCATTAACAACAGCAGCTCTGGTTCACTGAGCATTTAGTATGTGATGCTGTAAATCCACCCAACAGTCTTACAACATTGTTCTGGTGGCAGAGAGAGAAACTGAGACTCCCAGAGAATGAATGGCTCTCTCAGGGCCCATGGGAATTGTCAGCAAGACCAGAGTCCACATGGGGTGGAAAGGAGACTGCAGAGTCGAAGCCAGCGTAATCCTTTCCTTTAGGATATATACACCCGAGAAGGTAATTGTGTGAAACTTCCAGAAGACAAGTCTATATAAGCCAGGGCCATGACTGAGTATGAGTTGCCTGCTTCCCCTGAGTGCTGAGAGAGAGAGGATAAGAGAGCCATCAGACTTTGGTGGCATTAGTCACCTCTTCCGGGAGAGATCTCGAGTGGAGTTTAGTTGAATGTTCTGAATGATCCTTTTTAGGAGGTTTCGAAGCTTGTGCTCCGCAATGCCAGGTTTCTGAATATCATCCCTGGACCTTGTCCCCACCTCCCCCCAGTCACCAGTCCACTGACGTGGTGACAGTCGGGGTATCAGTTCATCTACACAGCTCCACCTTTTGCTCTTGGCCTGCTCGCTGTAAGAGTCAGAAATGCCATTCGTGGCTCATCGATTTTTGTTGGTTTTGTTCGTTTTAAACCACGTAACTCATATCAGGGTTCTTTTAGTTAAGGTAGTAGACAGCCAGGTTTGAATTGGCTTAAGCAACGGGGAAGCTCATTGGTTTACATCAATTGGCTCCTAAAGATAGAGTGATTCATTGTTGATTCATCTGGCAGTTCAGCAGTGCTATCAAAGAGCCAGGGTTTTTCCGTCTGTCTGCTCTGCTTCCACACAGACAACTTTATTCTTGATTGGTTCTCCTTGGGAGCACAGGATGGCTGCTGGAAGCAGGTGGGTTTTCCCAGAAGCCTCCAGCAGTCCTCTCTTTGTATCTCCTTAGACAGACTAGTTTCTTGTCTCCATTCCTGAACCAATCAGTGCAAAAGGAGTGCAAGTCCCGTAGACGATGCGTGGCTACCTTTTGAGCTGAGCTTAAATCCCCAAGCTGCAGCTTGCTGCTAACAGAGCAGCATAAGCTGAATGACTGCTGCGTCGGCAACAGGGTCCCTCACACAAAGACTCGGAGCCACCAGCGCTTTCTGATGTGTCCTATTTCCCATCATTCCAGGCAAGAGTTTGGGCTGGTGAATAGTTTGATAGGCACTGCTGTGAAATGCATTGCCTGAAATTATTAGGAGCCAGGTGGCAGACAAAAGCATCAAGACTTGCTCAGCCTCATTAGCAATCCAGGAAATGTGAATTCGGATCCCAGTGACACTGCTGTACTCCCACGAGAATATGATGTGTTGGCGATGACGTGCGTGTGGGAACAGGGCCCCTCATGTACTCCTCCTGGTGGTACCGTCGTCACTCTGGGAGAGGAGATTGCACTGTCTTACAAGGTGGAGCATGCATGTACCCTTTGACTTAACAAAGGCAAATACATATTTATAGGTGTATATACCAGGAAAAAAGGTGCGATTCCTCCAAGAGACATGTTTGAGAATGTTCATTACAATACTGGTTGCAATAGCAAAAAAAAAGAACCCCAAACTCGAAACCAATCTCAATGTCCCAGAACAGAACAACAGAATGCGCTGTGGCGTGTTCACACAACGGACTGTTATACAGCAGTGGAAACTGAAGAAGCTCCATGCATGTTTCTTAAAAACTTAATATTTAATTTAAAAAAGCAAGTTGCCAAAGACCACCTACAGTGAAATGCCAGGTTTATAAAACTCAAAAGCAAGTAGATTTAAGCAGTATATGGTTAGGATACATCCATATGTGGGAAAGCTCTGTTTAAAAGCAAGGGTTATTCTCTAAGGAGGGATAGTTGTGAAGGTGAGATGCAGGCAGGGCACAAATTTAACCTCCAATGGCATTGATAATGAGATCTAATCTTTAGCCTATTGATAGAAACTGGGGTGTTTTATTTGGGGCTTCATAACTTAAAACTTTTTTTATTGAGGTATAGCTGATTTACAATGTTGTGTTAGCTTCAGGAGTATAGGAAAGTGATTCATTTTTAGAAATCGATTCTCTTTTAGATTTTTTTCCATTATAGGATATTACAAGATATTGAGTATACTTCCCTGTGCTATATAGTTAGGTCTTTATTGGTTATCTCATAACTTTCTTTCTGTCCATCTATATTTCTACATGTCAACTATTATATAATTTTAAACATATAGGCTCCTGAGCTCTTATATGACTGGTTGCAGAAGAGCGACAAAGTAACATGATTCTTATAAAAGAATCAATTAATGTTCCAGGAGGGAACAAGCCATCGTGTGGCTGGGGAAGCCAGCAGGTGTCATCTGTTTGGAAAAGCCTTTGATTAAAGACTATCATAAGTTAAGGTATAGAAGACTGTCTGTCTTGAGTTATTGAAACCCTGACGACATTGTAGGTGGGGAGATGTTTACTCACGGTTAGGGAGGCAGGGATCAGAAGTGAAAAGCAAATAAAGACGTTTTTTTAAAAAGGAGGATTCAATGAGCCTTCCTCTAAAAGTGTAAGCCTTTCATTTCTGTGGTGGCCAGTCAACATTTGCTATATAAGACTTTTGTTTGGCTGTGCCGGATGGCATGTGGGATCTTGGTTTCCTGACCTGGGATCGCACCTGAATCCCTTGCGTAAGAAGTGTGGAATCTTAACCACTGAACAGCCAGGGAAGTCCCGCCTTGTAAGATATTTCTAACGAATGATTTGAAGGAGTAATGCACAGGCAGGAGAATCCTTCGGATAGAGGGGCTACTGAGTACAGCCTGGTGAAACCCTGGGCAAGTGAAGTTTAAACTCAAGCCTGTGTGGCTCCAACATGGAGGAGGTGAGCCTTCATGCGGAAACAGCTGATTTCCACTTCTTGCTCGGTTCTCCCCAGGGTGTCGATGTTTGGTGAGAAGACAGCTGTCTCTCTTGTGGTGAACGGCTTTCGCAAACTTAGCCTCTCACAGACTACCCTATCCTAGACTCTCTCAGTGGTTAAATTATAGGTTCTGTTTCTCATGAGGGTGGGCCTTTTGATGTCATTCACTTGATTCAGTACAATCTTTCCATCTCCCTCTAGAAATTTTCTATGTCTCCCTGGACAAAAAGTCTAACCACGAGTGTCTACACTGGACAAGTGTGTTTTTTTTTTTCAACCTTTCTCTCAATGTCCCCACGAGTAAAAGGAAAAGGTTGAACTAGATGATGTCTTTTTTCCTTAGGAGAAAAAAAAAATCGAAGTTTAATAACGTGTAAATGGAGAGACCAAGAAAACTGAGAAACTCCTGAACTAGATGAGTTGTGAGGTCACTTTGGAATCCAAGCTTCTGTGACTCTGGGAATCTCTTTGTCAAGGGCCACATGTCCCCAGCACCCCGCCTCTTCCGAGACCTCTGTCATTGCCTGCAAACGTTATTTCTCATTTGTTTTAGTTAATATCCCAGGTCCCTCTCCCTGAACCATGCAATGATAGTAAACTTAGCAATGACAAGCCTGACCTTTCCAAAATCTTTTCCAGAGTATATTAGATATAGGACTTAGATGGAGGCGTGAACAAGCCCATCAACTTTAGGGAGCCTTCATGTGCTCCCTTATGTGAAACTTATCAGTGGATGAGTTCTACTGGGGTTCAGGGGAAACGTCAGTGTGAGCCACTGTCAGCAGCGAAGGAAAACAACCATCCGGATATCGGGTGGTAGACACCACGGTGCTTCCACAAAGCCCCCCAGCCAGCTGTCTGTCCCCCAGAGGGAATGAGGCCCCTAGGACAGCAGAGGCCTGGCTTGTCCTGAGCGTCCTGTCCTCGGTGTCCCAAGTTCCCCAGACTTGACGCTCGGATGGCCACACCGGCTCGCATCGGCTTGCTGGCAAGCTCTCTTCCTTCACCCACATGTTGCTTGGCCCCTCAGCACTTGACAACCTCACCTCTTCGGGAGCTTTCTCCCCTAGGCTTTTTGCTGCTGCTGCTCTCTCAGACTCTTGTTTTATTTTCTGAACACTCTTTTGATAGTCCCTGTGTCTTCTTGGCCTGTCTTCCAAAGGTCGCTGTTTCCAGGCTGTGCCACTGGCCTGCTCTGCAGTCCGCAAAAGAAGAAGTGCGTGTGGGCAGATGGTGTAGCAGGAAGCAGAGGGTCACTGGGGACAATGGGCCTGTGCAGACTGCAGCAAGCACTTCCGCCGCGTGACCCAGCGCCCTGCCCGGCAGCCACGCACGGCCCCCGGGCCCCAGTTTCCAGCAGCTTCCCTCCTCCTGGGAAACCACCGGCCCTTCAGTGGCTTCAGCTTTGCATGTGCTGCGTATGATTTTGCCATTTCCCTTTTGATTTTTTTTCCCCTCTTTTTGGGATTAAAAAGTTACTGGTATAAATGATTAAAAAATGTTATCAGAACTTACCTTTGTGGTCTAGAAATCAAGTTCTGGAAAGTAACTGACTCCAACTCCACCCTTGCCAACCCGTCTTCATCTCAGAGCCGCGGCCTTGGTGTCATCTAAGTCTGCTTGTAACGTTCAGATCTTTTTTGTGAGTGAGTCCCAGGGTCACACTGTGGGGACAAAACAGCCTTGATTGATCACCTCACATTTCTACCTGGATGGTGGTTTCCTTTACTGCTGAGGTTGGGTGGAATTTTAAGGTGTAAAGTAAAAAGAGGAATAACCCCAGGCCAGGTATTTCTCTCTTAATATATTTGCTTCCTGGTGTCATTTTCTATGATACAGAGCCAATCATTCTGCTTGGAATGGAGTGGTGGGGTAGAGTAAAATAAGTAGCTAGTGAGTAGAAAGCAAAAGTTGCTCAGTCTTGTCTGATTCTTTTGATCGCACAGACTAATACAGTCCATGGAATTCTTCTGGCCAGAATACTGGAATGGGTAACCTTTCCCTTCTCCAGGGGATCTTCCCAACCCAGGGGTTGAACCCAGGTCTCCTGCACTGCAGGCGGATTCTTTATCAGCTGAGCCACCAGGGAAGCCCAAGATACTGGAGTGGGTAGCCTATCCCTTCTCCAGTGGATCTTCCCAACCCAGGAATCGAACCAGGGTCTCCTGCACTGCAGATGGATTCTTTACCAGCTGAGCTATCAGGGAAGCCCCAGTGAGTAGAGGGGGAGAGAAGTTTCATATGACAGGACATCCACGAGCAAGCACGGTAAATGTCCAGCAGATTTCATGCCCATGTTTGTTCAGGGCATGTGTCATGTGTCCTTATTTCTTTCCATCCTGTGACTTTCTAGAGGACCCATGTATGTGAGTTCAGTGTAGCACCTAAAACAATGCCATGTGCACTTGCTAAATCGCTTCAGTCCTGTCCAGCTCTTTTCGACCCCATGGACTGTAGCCCGCCAGGCTCCTCTGTCCTTGGGATTCTCCAGGCAAGAATACTGGAGTACGTTGCCATGCTGTCTTCCAGGGGATCTTCCCGACCCAGGGATCAAACCGGTTTCCCCCGGGTCTCCTGCATTGCAGGTGGATTCTTTACTGCTGGGCCACCAGGGAAGCCCAGAACAGTGCGGTAAGGAAATGATACTTTGGTAATGTTTGTGCAGTTGATTGTATTCATGGTAACTGACAGACAAGGTGTTTGTCATACCTGTTAGTAGTCTTGATTTATTAGACACAGGTGCACACATCACATGCCCTAGGTGTGGAGGTGATGAACAGGAGCATTTCAAAGGTGGTCATAACCTGCATTGAGGAGAACAGTGATCAGCACTCCCTCAGGTGCATTATTTGTATTAAACATTACACGGTTACCTCCTGCATAGGTCTGACGCTTATCTTCATTTAGAGTTGACGAAACTCAAGCAGAGGGAGGTTAGGGAAGTTGAAATTACATAACAAGTAAGCGTGGAGCCAGGATTTAACACCGTTGCCCTGATATAGGAGGCTTCCCTGTTGGCTCAGTGGTAAAGAACCTGCCTGCCAATGCAGAAGATGTGGGTTCAATCCCTGGGTCGGGAAGATCCCCTGGAGAAGGAAATGGCAACCCATTCTGGTATTCTTAAGGGTGGGAAATCCCATGGACAGAGGAGCCTGGCGGGCTGTGGTCCATGGGGTTGCAAAGAGTTGGGCATGACTGAGTGACTAAACACCACCACCTCAAACCAGGGTCCACACCCCTGGCCACCCAGCTGCCAGGGGGCTCCCTGCCAGGCTGACTTGCCCACCCAAGAGCCCCTCCTTAGCCTGGACCTGTCAATGGCACCTCACTCCAGTACTCTTGCCTGGAAAATCCCATGAATGGAGAAGCCTGGTAGGCTGCAGTCCATGGGGTCTCGAAGAGTTGGCCATGACTGAGCGACTTCACTTTCACTTTTCACTTCCCTGCATTGGAGAAGGAAATGGCAGCCCACTCCAGTGTTCTTGCCTGAAGAATCCCAGGCACAGCAGAGCCTGGTGGGCTTCTGTCTATGGGGTCACACAGAGTCGAACACGATTGAAGCGACTTAGTGGAGCATTGCAGTTGTGCGCTGGGTTTTGGCTGTTTCCTCCCTTAGGGTTTTTACAGTTCATCTTGGCACGACTTTTCTGTACCACGTAGAACACAGTCTGTGGCTTCAAACACATTCAGACACACAGCGTGGGCTGCTTTTGGGAAAGAGCAGTAATAAATACATTGCTTATTTTGATGTGGGTGATCTTGTTGGGACAGATCAAAAATACATCTGTCTTTCAGCATGCGTATTTTCTAATTTTTGCGCTCATCAGAATACAGGGTTCAGGAATTCCCTGGGAGTCCAGTGGTTAGGACTCTGTGCTTCCACTGCAGGGGACACAGTTTCAATGCCTGGTCAAGGAATTAAGATCCTGCAAGCTGAGAGGCAAAAAATAAATAAAACAGAGGATATAGGATTCAACAACGCTAAATATTCTTCAAGCCATATTGTCGTCATTATTGAGGAGTTGCGTGTTTACATATTACAGTTAAATACTTCTCCTAACCCCAGGAAATGCCTGTGCTTCTGCCTTTATATACAACTAGTATTTCACTGTCGAGACAAAAAGTTCAAAAGAACCCAGAAGAGAGACAAAATCCTAGTATTCGGCACATTGAACAAGGCATGTGCGTTACTGTCGTAACACTGGTGTTTTATTTTCTGAAATAAAGCTTATACAGCCCGTCATTAAATAATGTATCCGCTTCTAAATCAGACATCGTTGATGCTGTTATTCTTAAAGAGGTTCTTTAGTGGAGGACACCAGGGGAGCTGGTCCCCTTGTCTGTTACCTCTTGCTGTTAAGCACAGATCGCTCTTAATAGCTTACTGCTCTCTGTAAGATGAAAACGAAATTGACTGTTCAGCACCGTTCGCCTTCTCTTAGTGTCTGCCATTAGCTTCCGTGAACGTGCACTAAAATCTCAGGAGCTGCCTATAGAAAAGGTGTTTCACAGCTGTCAGTACAGCCAGCGTCAGGATCAGGGTCAGATCTGATGGTAATTCAGCCCTTTCCAAACGTCCGCACCATTACCTTAGCTGTTATTGCTCCCAATTACAATCTGCGTCCCATTTGAGATTCTGTCAGTGAAAACACTCACGGCTCTTTTTGCCTTTTGCTATTTATTGTTTAGTGGCTTCCCAGGTGGCACTAGTGGTGAAGAACCTGTCTACCAGTGCAGGAGACGTGAGAGATGAGGGTTCAATCCTGGGGTCAGGAAGATCCCCTAGAGGAGGGCTAGCAACCCACGCCAGTGTTCTTGCCTGGAGAATCCCATGGACAGAGGAGCCTGGCGGGCTACAGTCCACAGTGTTGCACAGACTTGGACACAACTGAAGTGACTTAGCATGCACATTTATTATTTACACTGTACCGGGTACCTCACTAAATGCCATGCATATTGACTTTATCCAGTCTTCATTGTTACTATTGTAGCATGGTAGTATTTGTATATTATATACTGTGTTATCATTATATATACTTACTATTGCTTTTTTTTTGTTTACAAATGAAGAAACTGAGGTTCAGAGAGGTTAGGCAGCTTGCCTGAGTCACACAGCTAGTGATGGAATCAGCTCAGAATCTAGGCCTTTTCTGATCTGAAATTGGCTCCTTACCCATCCACCATGCATCTGGAAGAGAACTCAGAAGCATCGGTTTCCAGCCCCTCATTTTATGGACGAGCACTCGTGGCTCAGAGAAGAGTGATGTGGCCAGGGTCTCGCTCATGTAGGTGTTCTCAGACCCCACGCCCTTCCCACTGTGTCGCTTGATGTCACAGTCCTCGCCCTTCTCTAACAGCGGGTGACTCCCATCAGTCTTCCTGACTGAGTTTGCTTCACCAGTACTGGCTATGTCTGCAGGAACAAAAGGAGTTGAGTTTTCATTGGGAAGTGCAGAATATATAGTTTCAGAGATTAAAAGAAAAAAAACAAACAAATGGGATGTGATCTGTTGAAGGCAAGTGACTTTAAGTGGATCTGGGCTCTCCAGTTCCTCTGGGAGCCCATGGCTGTTAGGCTGGCACTGGCTGCGGCTGCCCTCCCCTCTCGGGGTCCGGCGGGGAGTCACTGCCCCTGTGCAAGGAGGTCCCCCTGTCCCTCTGGGAGGGTTTCCATCTCCGTGGTCAGAATGCTGGCATGATGTGACTTCCCTCTTTCCGCACCCCTGGTCACTTTCACCTCTGCCGACAGTAAGCTGTGCAAAGAGCAGACCCTGGATTCCCTGCTGTGGCTGCCGTGGCTTTGGTCTTCCTTGATTGGGAGGCAGGGATGGAAGGGCTTTGTTTTACGGGACAGGGCAGCTCTGTAAAATCAAAGTTATGGTTTTTCCAGTAGTCAGGTATGGATGTGAGAGTTGCATCATAAATTATTGATACTTTCGAACTGTGATGCTGGAGAAGACTGTTGAGAGTCCTGTGGACTGCAAGGAGATCAAACCAGTCAATCCTAAAGGAAATCATCCCTGAATATTCATTGGAAGGACTGATGTTGAAGCTGAAGCTCCAATACTTTGGCCACCTGATGCAAAGAGCTGACTCATTGGAAAAGACCCTGATGCTGGGAAAGATTGAGGGCAGGAGGAGAAGGGGACGACAGAGGATGAGATGGTTGGATGGCATCACTGACTCAATGGACATAAATTTGAGCAAGCTCCAGGAGATAGTGGAGGACAGAGGAGCCTGGCATGCTGCCGTCCATGGGGTTGCAAAGAGTCGGACACAACTTAGTGACTGAACAACAATGACAGCTCAGCAGAAATATCTTTGGATGAGCCTGTTGTTGTTTAATATTCAGATCTCACTGAGAGGTTGGACTGGAAAGGATGCCAGGACCCCAGTGTGATACTTAGTCTCTCTGTGTGTTAGTGGGCAGGGGAACCGAGGAGCGATTTATGACAGAGGTCATACCACTCGAAGGAACCCCTGAGGCTAGGGACAGACCTCTGACTCTGGCTGTGTGAGTCCTGAAGCCTCTTGACTCTGAAAAGCCTCACTGGACCTGACCTTGGGAAGGCTGAGCAGCCTCTGTTCCCGAGGGGCAGTGGGGAGTGGCCACCTAGGATGCAAGCACCGGAAACAGGCCTTGAGTCCCCAGGTCCAGGAGGATGGGAGTGTCTGGGGCAGGGCTCTGCACTCTGGTGACGTTTTCACTGTCCAGGGTCTGGTTCTGGAGCCCGGCAGGTCAGGAGCTCCACTTCGTCACTGTCTTCAACAGCGTTTGCATCCTGGGCCTCTCAGATGTCTGGGTATCAGAAAGATGCCTGTGGATTTAGTGTGGCCGCTTTATAGGGACAGAATGTCCTTCTCACCTCTCCAGTGTGCCCCGGGCTGGGGACACTGAACAGGGGCAAGTGGGCAGTGAGAGCGAAGGGAGAGATGACCTTACTTGACACGTCATCTGAGAACGGCGAGGCCCGATGACGCCCTCCACTGAACACAGCTCTGCTGACCAGAACATTCCCGGCCTCTGAGGGACCGAGAGGGACAAACACGGCAAACTTCCTCTCCACATCTCTCTCGCTGTTCTCTGAGCAGAGCACCGCGTGCACTCTGGCCGGCGTGATTATAATCTCGGTTAGGCTTTCTTTTCTGAGCCCGGGCCAAATGACCCCCAGTAACGGAGAGCACCCAAGCTTCCTTAGCTGTCCCTTCTCAGACGGTCTCTTGTGGGACTTCCAGAGCTGCCTACTAGCACCAACTGCGTGTACGAATAGACGTGCTCATGCATTTTTAAGTAAACATTTTATCAACATACGGGCAGGGAAGGGTACAAAATTGTAAGTCCAGCTCAGTAAAAGTTACGGGGTCACAGAGCAGCACTCAGGGCAAGAACACTTTCGGAGTACATCCCACAAGCCCCCTGCCTGTCCCCCTAAGCCACTGTGCTCTGTCCTGCGGGCGTGCTACGTTCCTTCAGTCGAGGCTGACTCTTTGCGACCCCATGGACTGTAGCCCGCCAGGCTCTTCTGTCCATGAGATTCTCCAGGCAAGAATACTGGGGTGGGCTGCCATTTCCTTCTCCAACGACTGTCGTGCCCTCCAATAAACCATAGGTTGAATTTTGCTTGTTTTGAGCTTCATGTAAATGAAACTCCGAGTGTACTCTTTTTGCTCACGTCATATTTGTAATTACCGCTGTGGGCTGCAGAGGTTACACGGACATCCTCACTGTACCGCAGTATATAACTTACGAATGCATCCTGCTGTCGATGTGCTTGTAGGGTTGCTGTGAACATTTTGTGTAGGCTTTTGGCACAGATCAATGATATTTTGAATCTACCTAAGTTTGCTCTTAAAATAATTTTGTCCGAGTTCTGGGAGCATGTTCCTGTCACCCCTGTGGCCAGGCTACAGTACGCTGAGCGCCCTTCTCTGCCGTACCACAGTGCCAAATGTGGAGCTGGCCAATCTTCTCCTCCCAGACTATTAATCCATGTGCTAAGTAATTCGTAATTATTTTAAAAAATTTTCTGTTTTATGATGTGATTTTATTTACCTGTTTATTTATTTTTTGGCTGTGTTGTGTGACATGCAGGATCTTAGTTCCCCAACCAGGGTTGGAACCCACACCGCCTGCATTGGAAAGCTAAGTGAGTCTTAACCACTGGACCACCAGGGAAGCCCCAATCCATAATTATTAGTCAAATGAATGTTTTGATGAGAGAATAGGATCTAAAATATTGGGCTGCCATAAGACATGAAAATTAAGGCTGTTCATCTCCATTTTGGGCTTCCCTGGCGGTTCAGACAGTAAAGAATCCACCTGCAATCAGGAGACCTGGGTTTGATCCCTGAGTTCAATCCCTAGATTGGGAAGATCCCCTGAAGGAGGGCATGGCAACCCATTCCAGTATTGTTGCCTGGAGAATCCCATGGACAGAGGAGCCTGGCGGGCTCCCGTCCATGGGGTCTCAAAGAGTCAGACATGACTGAACGATCAACACATTTCTGTTTGACCATTGCCACGTTCCACCAGCAACAGGAATGGTGTAAGAAAGGATACAGGCTCTCTGGGCCATCCTGGGAGCGTGTGAGTCACCAGACACAGGGAGATTCGTGGAGCTGATAAATAATCTAAACCCCTGCAGGCGCAACATCGTCTTCCAGGAGAAACTTGCGCCCCACGCCCACCCCATCTGCCCAGCACGGACCGCAAGATGGTGGTGCTGGGCAGGAGCGGGACGGCAGGGCTTCCTTTGCTTTCCTTTCTGAAAGCTCCAGCAATGCCGTGAGAGTGCCCACCCACAGACCCGCGTGGAGGTGCCACTTAGCCGTGGCACCGAAGTGACCGTGGGGCCCAGGCAAGGCCTCACTCATCACAGGGATCTTCGTTGCCTCGAACACCATGTCACTGAGCCCTTCCTCAGGAAACCGTGAGCCGAGAACAGTTCCCCCAAAGTGGGGGACTGGTGGCTTTCCAGCCAATGTGATAGGGGAGGGTTGTGCCCCAAAGGCCCATCTCCCTCTAAAGGACCCCCAGAGCAGTCAGCCGTATGGTGCGTCTTGAAACTCGGCCAGATAGGCCCAAAGCAGTGGCCTCTGACCGGCTCAGACCTGAACCAAGAGTCCATTCGGGGGCCAGGAGCACCCAGGGTACCTCACCCCACGTCCTTCATCCACAGAGCCACCCACGGCCTCGGCACTTAATACATTTCAGAAGCAGTGCTGGCATTTGCTTTTCCTTTTTCATTTTTCGAGACGATAACGTCATCACCTCGAGAGGAGAGAGTCCTTTTTTACGGGCTGCTGTGAGCAATGCCTGCGTTCATCATCAAAGCCCCCACGCTGGCCACAGCGTGCGCTGACTGCTGAGCACCAGCGGGTCAGACGAAAACGACTTGAAAAGATGTCCGTGTACATGTGTGTGCACGTGTGTGTACACACGCTCAAGCACTCATGGCTGTGGGAAGCTGTGGGGCGGGCGGGGTCAGTGACCGTGCTGGCTTCCGCACACACAGCAGGCTGCTTGCAGCTTTGTTTATTTTCCTGGAGTTTGAGGTTCCCTTGCCTTCATGGGAGGCCTGCTAGAACAAAGACCACCCACCTGCCTTTGCTTTGCTTTCCTTTTTTATCTCCACTGCAACCCTGAATCTAGTCCTGCTTGGGTGAAAGAATTGGCTCCAGCTTGACCTTCCTCAAGCCAAGGCGATGGTTTGCCACCAGTAGTTACATGTGGGATTCCAGCAAGTGGTACCTAACAGCAGTCACTTATGGGCACCAGAGGGGTGTGTAGCCAGCCAGCTCCTCGTGTTCCTTTTTGCTGCTTTGGTTTTCAGAAGCCATCTCAAAATGCATCTTCTGGAACGTGGATTTAAGCCAAGAGCTCTTGTGTTTGTAGACCTCACCTTGCCTCCGCGTCCTGGTCTTGGGGATGATTTGCACAGAAAAACTGATCACAGGGCTCGAGATCAGCGTAGTGTTGGCACCGTGTGATTTGTGTTTTGGGGGACACACAGAGCAGCAGGAAGGCTTCACGCCACCCAGCAGCCAATGTGAGCACGTCTGCACGTGACAGGAGCTATGTGAGCATCACTCCATCATTGTTCCCCGCTGAGCCCAGTGCCCCGCACCTCCCCTGTGTTAACCACTGTTCTGTGGGCTGACTCATGATGAACCTGCCCTGCTAGGCGACAGGAGCCCCAGCAGCTCAGGCATGTGGGTGGAGGTGGAGTTCTCTTGTTTTCCCTGAAGTTTGTGGGCAAGTGAGCAACTAAGTTTCAGTCCTATTTTCTATGTTGTGTTTTTCCATTCCTGATATTAAAACTGTGGTAATGTCTTTACCTCCAATTAGAAGCAGAGAGACAAATTTTGCTTTGAACCAATCATAGGAAATAGTGATTTTAAGAAACACCAAAACAAGTAGGACGTTGCAAGGAAAAAAAGAGACTGAGTCTTTACATTAAATGCTAAGTAAGTGTGTGTCAAGCAGTTTTTATCTGCTTGGCCAGAGGGATGGGCTCTTTGAGGAGAATTTTCTCAAAGGCTCTGTCTTGGTTGGTTGAGAGACATTAATTGCCTTTGCATCAGTTCTGGAGGTGAGTTAAATTGATCGAGTAAAGGTTCAGAACCATCACATCCCAGGTGACCAGCAGATGAAGGTCTTGGAGCCAGGAGACTTGGGATCAGTCTCAGCTCCCATCCTTGGGAATCGTGTGGTCGAGGAAAGGCCCTCTCCTCTCAGATCTTCCTCTGTAAAAGGAAAGGATTCTGCTGTTTGCTTGATCAGACATCTATAGGACACCCACCGGAGCCTGTCTCTTTGCTAGATCGTGGGGATGAAAAGCTAACCCACTGGTCCCTGCCCCTTGAGGGACTCATGGGCTCCTGATGAGAAAGGAAATAAGAAAATCAGCACTTAGGGTACACGGCGGGTGTTGGTGGCTCAGGGTGGGCACTGAGGAGCTGAGAGTGTCACTCAGGAAAGACTTCTTCTAGTGGGCAACGCTTCAGCTGAGTTGAAGGGAAGGGCATTTGCAGGACAAGGTCACTTCCAATCTGAAATGTTGCGTCTGACTGAGGTGTTGGGTTTCCAGGGTTCCATCCCATCCCTGTCCTGGTCTGGTTGGTGCAAGTACTTAAGCAGGTTTGGGGCAGGAGTGTAACAGAGCTGGCAGTTCACCTCCTGCCAACCTTGCAATGGTGTGGTTCTTGCTTGCTTATCTGCTGTGCTGGGTGTTCATCGCAGCATTTGGGCTCCGCTTTCTTGACCAGGGATCAAACCCGGGCCTCCTGCGTTGGGAGCACGTGGCATTGTCACCACTGGCCCACTGGGGAAGTCCCCAAAACAATATGGTTCTTGGTAATTTTGTTTTAATTTAGAGGAGTTTGGATTTTCACACATAAAATGAAACTTTATTATAAACCCCTTTACAGTCCTACACCTTTCAAATTCACGTCAATTTTAAAACCACAGAAAATGTACCTGCGCTCTGTTTGCCAGGGTGTAAGTGAACTGGGGAAGAAGGGAAAGACAAAATGTACATGCAGATGTATATTTGCAGCCGTAGAATGTTGAAACTCAAGGGCTCATGGCGGGAGCAGTCCGTCCAACTTCATTCATAGATGAACCAGTGGGGACCCACACCTTTGCTTCATGGTGTGGAGTCAGGCATGTTAGCAAAGTCTGAAGATCTAGTAATCCAGCACTGTTCCTGCTACAGAATACGGGCTCAGGAAATTCTGGAGAGCAGCCTTGAATAAGGGATTCCTGTGGTTTCCACTCTGGACCTTAAGCTTTAGGGCAGGAGAGGTCTTGGGTGTGGGGAGGGTCTCCTCTGTTTCCTGGAGTGAAGAGGAAGGAGGTGCTGACCGTGAATCCCTGGTTGGACCGTTGGCCACATGGCTCCCCTACTGGGAGCACAGAGAGCGACTGTGATTCCTCCATTGACAATTGACTCATCAAGGCTTCCAGTCTGTATGAAGAATGCTTGGTTTAGAAACTCTAAGGCCACATCATAAAGGGAAAACATTTGTGAAGGTTGCATTAACATAATTAACCTAAAAATTGCTGGAGTATGTATTGATAAACAATTGTTTTTTTTTTTTGAAGTCACAAAGTAGGGCTTCACCAAGATACCCAGCTTTGGCATGAGGTGGTCCTGGAGTTGCCCTTTTCATTTTACCTAGATGGCCTTTGACAGTTTGCTTAGGTACTGTTTAATCATTAATCACAACACCCACTCATAGGATGCTGTGAAAATTAAATGCAGTCTTTGTTTCAGGTCCCTGGGCTATTCGTTAAAAATGTTAGTTCCTGCCTTTATAAACCCAAATATTATGTCAAATGCCAAACAGATAAAATGGCTTTGACAACTAAAATTGAGAAATTCTACCATCAGATAATTAGAGTTTAGACTCGATGCCTAATTTCCAGTTCAATTCAGATGTCCGTGAGAAGCTGATAAATCTGTTCATGAACAGGAATGGAATTGACACCGTGTCACTGGCTTTCATATCAACTTTTTCATTAAGTATGGGGCATGTAATCTTGTTTGGGGCCCTCTTGTGTTGTTTTTCCCCATTTTCTGCTTCTGTGATCTTAAAGAAACAACTAATATAGGAAATACAAGCTTAGAAAGGGAATTTCAGTATTATTTTTAATGCTATGGATTTTAAGGAAATTGTTTCTTTTCTGATCTCAAAAAGCTACCAAAACCACTTTTAATATTTTTTTCTTATTTAAAATGTAATTTTAAAGTAATTTAAAAATGATTTTTAAGGGTCTACTCACTGTAATTTTTCTCTTCTCTTTCTCTCTACCACCCTCCCATCCCCCTTTCCTCTTTCCACAAAGAAAGAGTTTAAAAAAGAAGAGGCCTTAAACTGTCAAGCTCTGGGTGCTTATTTCCAGACTGCCCTCTAAGAAGCCTGTATTGCTATCCACACTGCCATACACTCTGTCTGTCTGCCACTGGCTTCCTGCTTCTCTGAAGCCTTAAGGGCATTTGTCAATGGGAGTCTACAAATGGTATTTTTAATTTCCATTTCTTGGATTACTAGGGAGGTTGGTGGCCATTTTAATTTCTCCTTCTGAGTTAAGTCCTTTCCTGCCCTTGGGGGGGCACCTGCTTTGTCCTATTTTACAGCTTCTGGACTTTGAGATGTGTGATCCAAACATGCCTTTCTCTGCTTCCCTCCAGCATCAGCTGTGTATTAACGGAAACCCCCTGGACTCTGGCCTGCGGTGTGCCCTTATCTTCAGCCTTCATTGCTAGTGACATTTTTTTCTTTCTGTGTGATCATGAGGGTTCTAATGGGAGGCGGGGAAGAGGATATCAGACTTGCTTAGCCTGCTCCTATGCAAGCCCCACCACGAAGACTTGACTTTTTAATGCCACTCACGATAACCTCAAAACTACCGGGGCATAAAACTTGGCATTGCCTGATTCCGGAAAGACTATTCTGTTAAGTCATTAAAAGACAAAGCCTCACTGGTAAATGTTTCTTTCTTATTATTTCATATAAAAGATGGAAATATTTTCTTGGGAAATTAAAAGAGAGGAGGAAATTACATGTTTGGTGGTATCTAGCACAGGATTAAAGAACTACTGTGGGGAAATAAAGAGATTTAAGACTATCTGTAGGAAATGCCAGAATGATTTATTGATGTTCACTTCATTATTAACTTCACTTCTATTTGCAGTGTTTTAATAGGCAGTGTTTTCTAGCTTCCTGGTTTAATTTTAACATCTCTTCTGTGGCATATGGTTGTGCATCAACATGTTTTCTTTTTCCATATTAGTTCCTTATATGTATCTTTTTTTTTAACATATGAAGAAATTGCATTTTTTGGTCATTGTCTCTGTAAAATTCTCATGTCTCCTTGAGCACAGTCTTTAGACCATGGTGAAGTAACTGAAGTTTCAGTTAAGTAGTAACAGAACCCAAACAAAAAATTTGTAAGTTTTGCTTTCGGCCAGAAGAATCTCTGTATACTGCTTTTTTAGTTGGGGGAAGTCACAGGTAGAAAGAATGTTCAGGATTTATTTCATTCATTGATTCTGCTCTATCACTGTAGAAAGAAGAATATTCCATTTTATTTGGCATAGGTAACTTCCAAATCTAGTTTGTGCCTGACAGACCTATGTGTGTTTGTGAGCCAGTGCTGTGTAACAAATGACTCCAGAATTTAGTAGCTTAAAACAATGGACATTTATTATCTTATAGTTTCTGAGTCAGAAATCCAGTGCAGCTTAGCTGCATCCTCTGGGTCAGGACTGGAGCCGCCTTTGTCTTCACGCTGCTTGGGGGCAGTGTCTGCTCCCAGGCTCACTTCGTGCTTCTTGGCCAGCGGCCACCCTCATGGCCTTGACCCCATGAGCCTCTCCATGGGACAGCTCACAGCATAACGTCAGGCCTCCCTCAGAGAGAGCCAGAAAGAGACAGTGAGCAGCGGGGGAGTTGCTGTCTGTTTTGTAACCTCATCTTGAAAGTGATACCCCACACTTGTTATTTTCTAGAAATCACTATGGCTACCCCCAAGTCAAGGGGAGCGTGAATATGAGGGGCAGGGATCTCTGGAGCCCTCCCAGGGGCTACCTCCATGCCATGTAAGGACTTCTTTCCGTGGAGTTTCAATTATGATTCTTGGCATCAGAAGGCATGAGACTACTGCCCCCTCTAGTCCCACTGCTATTACTGGATGTGGGGGAAGGGACTTTCCTGCCAGTTTAAGCCACGGGGTCGGTGACTGGTTTCAGGCTTTCCCCACACATGTCTCTCTCTCACAGGCTCCTCGGGAACTGGCCAACTGGTCCAGTCACCCATGCTTGCAGTGGTCACCAGTCACTTCTCTGCTTGAATTCCTCTCTGAGCTTAGAAGCCCAAACCTTCTTCCCAGCCCCACTGGCCTCTGAAACAAACGGACAGCTGTCAGGGCCTTTTACTGTAAACTGCATGGAAGCCAGCTGGACTAAACCAAAATGAGGAACAGTGGGGAAGTGTGGAAAATTACAGAAATCCACACAAGGGCAAGGCTAGCTCTCCTAGGAAGAAGGCCGTAATATTGAGCGAGAGGTCAAGAATCTGCCTGCCAATGCAGGAGACTCAAGAGATGCCGGTTTGATGCCTGGGTTGGGAAGATCCCCTGGAGGAGGAAATGGCAACCTACTCCAGTATTCTTGCCTGGAAAAATTCCATGGACAGGGGAGCCTGGCTGGGTATAGTCCTTGGGGTCCCAAAGAGCTGGACACAACTGAAGTGACTTAGCATGCATACACGCACAGTATAAACCTGGAGGCTCAGCTAAGGTCTTTCACACAGTAACTCCTCTGCTCTCAAGCGCTTCCATGGGCTGTCATCCCCTTTCATTTGCGTTATTCCAGTTTAACCCCTAAGGAAACTGAGACCCCAGAGAAGAAGTCCCATGGTCAGGTTGATACGGTAACTGCCAGACTTAAGAGCAGAAGCCAGTGGGTCTGATTCCAGGCCCGAGGCATTCCCACAACCCTGCGGGACTTTTCCTGGCGGCCCTCTGGACCTGACTCTTGGTTCTGAGGTGGAAGTGGGTCGCGGTCTCGTCTTAACTGTCAGTCTAGTGGGTCTCACCAAGGTGAAGTTCTCAGACTCCAGGCAAGGCTGTGGGAGGGGATGGTGCCCTCCTCAGTTTCTTCCAGAACCTTCTTTGCTCTTTCAGGTTCGCCTCAGGGCCCTTTTTCTTCTTTACACCCAGGAGGCCTTTCAACATCCAGGCATCTTGCCCACCCTCAGGCAAGGAAGGGGAAGGGGCTTCACGCTTGCTCCTCCCTCAGGATTCTGTGGGCCCAGCCTTGGGTTGGACCCACGTGTATGTACCACGGCTCCACTGAGAAGGCTGGTTCGACATCCTAAGACCTGTGGGCAGCGCTCACAGCCAAGTTAGCCAACGACTGCTGGAGGCCCCCCACCTGGCAGGCGTTTGCTTCATTTGCCAGCCGGTGTGTGCACTCCTGTGTAGGGAGACGGATGCACGCGTACCTCTCTCCCTAAGAGGAGCAGAGCCATTCATAAGACTTTGGGGTCATGAACCCTTTGAGGAATCTATGGCCCAAGTAAAGGCTCAGCCTCTTCTCCTGCTGCTGGGCACCTGGGCTGAGTGGTAGTCCCCATCACCAGGGCAGCTGCCCTCCCAGACCCTGGGTCCTCCTGACCTGCCCCCGCCCCGCTCCCCCCACCCCAGGGGCTGAGCTATCAGCTCGTTTGCAGAACAGCCTCAACTGAGATTTCTTTGCTCACTTTACCTGTTTGCCTCGTTCCATCCCAGACATCCTATTCAAGAACACTTCTCTTCCCCAAAAAGGCACCTTGGCAAAGCCTGCTATTGCGACAACAGTAAGGTCCTTCCATCTTGCTCAGTGCAGCCATTCACAGTCCACTCAGGGAAGAAGAGGAGGTAAAGGCCATACCAGTGGAAACTTCTAGTTGAAAAAAAATCCTTCAAGAAACTGGCCAGAATAAGCCGACTACCAGGAGATTTTTCGTCCCCGGACACGCAGGCACAGCCAGAGCGTCTTGAGTCCTCTTTTCCGTGTCCCTGCTTAGGGAGCTCTGCTGTTTGACATCATAAAGTCTCAGGGGCTCTTAAGGCGTGAGGTGATGGCTTTTTTTTTTTGGCAGTCACATACAGACAGCCCTGTCAGGTGGGTGTCTCTGGAAACCTAGAAGACCATCCCCAGAACCCTACGGTTCTATTGGGCTCTGCTAATTCTGCTGACAAGTTTAACCCCCCTGGACGATGTAGGGCACAAAGTCTGGTGAGGACCTGTCCAGTGGGAGATGTTGGCTTCTGATCTTTTCCCCTCCCCTTTGTCTCACTCTCCAGCTCCCTGGTTGACCCTCCAGCTTTGCCATCTGCTGGGCAAAAAAACTCAAGGAATGCGGCCGCAGTCACTTAATTTATTGTACCATTCATGACAGTAAACATCTTCCAAAAATTCCATTAGGAGAGCCAGGCATGCTTTCCTTTGCCTGAATCCCTGCTGGGGACTCTTTTATTAAATACACTTTTCCCAGATGTGTCTCTGCTGTCTCCCTTAAGGTTGTTTCCCCTATTTCCCCCAGAACTCACGAACTTCATTCTGCCTTTTGACCTCCTCTTTTAAAACATTAATTAATAGTCATGTTCGCCCCTGGGCAGTCCTCAAGAACCTGTTCTATTTTAAAATGAACTGAAAAGATTTTTATCTCAGAAGTGAGTGGCTTAAAAGAAAACAAGAGACAACAAGAAAGTTTAACCCCAGAAGAGTCTCATTGGAAAGGCCCAATGATGGATGGGGTGGTGGTTAAGGCGTTAACTAGCCAACAACAGCCTGGGATTTTTCTTTTTTTTTTCCCCATGAGTTCAAAGAGTTTCAGGAAAAGTGTATCATGGGACTTAGTAGTAGCCAGACTTCCAGGTGTTACCTGGTACTGTGTTCTTCCGAGATCCTCTGCCTCACTGTCTTGACAGGAGTGTGTGTGTCACAGTATGTTCAATTGCACACTGTGCTTCTTGTAATTGAGGGGCTTTGGGCTTTCTGCACCCCACCCTCTTCTCACAGGAAACAAGCTCATTCTTGAGTATAACCTGGTGATTTTGGAAAGATTCTCTTTTTTTCATAAATGAAAATTGAGCTTTAGCATTATATCCATCAGAATCCACCCCCCCCATTATATAGAATGGATATATCCATTATACCCATGCACAATCCACAGTTTTGCACAATATTGAAGCAAAACTAACTAGTACTATCTCTGTGTGGCATAAGGGTATTTTGAAATAGCCAGAGCAGCCTTAAGCATTCGTTGTCAAAGCTTGATTAACAGGGACTCCCGGAACAACAACTGTGATCTATGTAGAAACTATGGAGCTGGTTATTTAGCATCTGGGATCGGGAAGCAGAGCCCAGAGAAACGTTCTTGACCTTGGGGCACTAAGGTGTTAGTCCCTCATTAGTTTCACTGAAGCTCAGGGAGTGTCCAGAGCCATGTAGGACCCTTTGAGTCCCTGGAGGTGCAGAAACCAAAAGGTGGCCTGTGGCCCCTGTCCTTGTGTCCTGCACGTTAGTGGCCCTGGCTCCACGCCCCTCACAGCCGCCCACACCTTTCCTTGGACGGAGAGGCCACTTCCCACAGCTCACGCCCCACGTGCTGGGGCTCCATCCTCTGCTCACAGCAGTCAGGATCCTGTGCTTAGCTGTCTTTTTGGCAGGACAGCGAATCATTTCCGTTCCTGCCCATCTGCTGACAATCCATCACTGAGAGGTACTCTTGCCTGTGACTCCTGAGCCTCCATTCCCCCCAAACTGGGCAGGGCACCTTCCAGCTGAATCAAGTTTCCATTTTTCTAGGCATCTTAATTATATAGAATGAGGATAACTGAGATCATTATAAAGAGGTGGAATCTTTTTAAAAACTGTATTCCCTTATGGCTTAGATGGTAAAGAATCCACCTGCAATGCAGGAGACCTGAGTTCAATCCCTGGGTCAGGAAGATCCCCTGGAGAAGGGAACGGCAACCCACTCCAGTATTCTTGCCTGGAGAATCCCATGGACAGAGGAGCCTGGTAGGTTACAGTCCATGAGGTTGCAAAGAGTTGGACATGACTGAGTGACTAACACTTTCACTACCAAGAAAATGTGGAGGGTACAAATCAGAGATAGAGACCTCACTGGGGGTTTATTGAGATGATGGGCTGTCATGTGCACGATTTAAAGACAGAAACATCTGATTTGAATGCTGATTCTGAAACTTCAGTTGTGTGTGTGTGTGCTCAGTAGTGTCCAACTATTTTGCGACCCCATGGACTGTACCCTGCCAGGATCCTCTGACCATGGAATTCTTCAGGCAAGAATACAGGAGTGGGTTGCTATTCCCTTCTCCAGAGGATCTTCCTGACCCAGGGATCGAACCTGTGTCTCCTCCATTGGCAGGTGGACTCTTCCATTGCGCCACCTGGGATGCTCCTAGCTGGGTCTCCTCGGTAACATTAGTGATCCTCTTAGGGCTTAGTTTCCTCATCTGTAAAATGGTCTCAGTAATACCAAGGTCAGAGACTTTTTGTAGAGTGCACACAAAATTTAAAGTGAAGCTTTTTGAAGTGTAGGTACTTGATCAAAAAAGGTAAATTTTCATCCTCTCCCTGCAGTCTCCCTGTCTGGCTGCCTATTACTGTAAAAACTATGCAACCACGTCTGTGTGTCTAGCAAGCGCGGACTTTCTGACTTTATCAGTCTGTTCTGACCTTGTCTTCTGATGGGCTGGATAATTACATGGTGGGAGTCCTCCCCACCATTGTGGAAGAGACATGCTTTTTTTTTTTTTTAGTGCCAAAGCATTTTCTTTAGAAAGGAGCATAATCAATACTACAGGTAGTGTTTTGGTGGGGAAACAGGCATTGTCTGTTAATGAACATGAAGTGCTGCCCCTTTAGACCAGGGGAAGAAGAAATTCGCAGCTCCCATCAGCAACCCCATATCAAAAACTCCCAGTGAATCCCACATTGCTCTCTTTCCTACTAAACATGCACTCCTAAAGCTGTCCCTACCCGAGGGCCCCCAGCTTGGTGTCAAAAGGTTCCCGGGCTTGTTAATCTGTTCACCTCATTTTGTGTTCATTTCTCTTCTTTTGGGGAAAAAACTTTTTTTTTTAAACACATATGCAGCATTTTGCCTCTCCAGTCAAAAGAACCGTGTTTCCATTTTATAGAAGTATGATGTACTATTTTTCAAATTATGGTTTCTCTGCCATTGAAAATGGCATTGTTTTTTGAGTTTATGAGTGAAATAGCTTAACCATCCAAACTCACACACATCTCTGTCTAAATGGTTGGCTGCTTCTAACCTGTATTTATCCTCTATTATCTGCTTCTAAGAGGTTTGTGATGATGGGCATGTCAAAAACCACTCTTTGGTTCCTCTGCAACCTTAGGAAAATATTAAAAAGGAAGATTTACTTGGTAATTCATCTTCCTCTGCAAAAGGAGGAAGGTGCCCTCTTTCTGTTCTGGTGATGAGGGGAAATTAACCATGACATCTGGGTGAAGAGAGCTTTAGCAGAGGAGGAGTGGGAACACACGGAAATGAGTGCCTGCTCATCTCCATGTAAGATTTCTTAAACTTCTTCAACTGCACAGCAGTCTTGGCTCAGATTGCCTTGCAGTTCGCCACCACAGCATGGATCCGGGTCTCTCGGGTCTGCTCTGATGATTATATCAAGTTGAACTCAGCAAATGTTTGCAGACTGGCTACTCTGCAGCAGCAAGCGTCTGGGGGCTGGGGTTACGGCCGTGGCTAAACAGCCTGCAAAGACCCCTCCTGCGGGGCTGTCCCTGTAATGGGGTCCAGTCTGGGCAGGTCTGAGAAGGCTTCATCTCACCCTTTGTCATTCAGCCATTTTCAATTTAATTGCTTCGTGCTTGGTCGTGTCTTACTCTTTGTGACTCCATGGACTATAGCCCACCAGGCTCCTCTGTGCATGGAATTTTTCAGGCTGGAGTGGGTTGCCATTTCCTGCCCCTGGGAATCCTACCGACCCGGAGATTGAACCTGTGTCTCTTGTACCTCCTGTATTGTGGGGTGGATTCTTTACAGCTGAGCCACTAGGGAAGCCCATGGAAGGCCTAGAAACTATAAATACAGTGAAGGGTTTGGGATCTCCATGTCCTTGTTGATGTCCTTCCTATTTGGCGGTCTAACTCCTACTTAGCCATCAACACCCCATCCAGAAAACCTTCTTTGATTCCATCCAGGCCCACTGAACTGGTCCCCTTAGCTTTCCCTTGGTGTGCTCTGTTTATCTCTCACCTAACTTGCTGTTTTGTTTGTAGTTAACTCACTCAGGGTCTGTCTTGCTTACTGGAGAGTGAGCAGCTTGGGATCAGAGCGTTGGTGTGTAGTAGGTCCTCGATAAAAATGTGTGAAGTGACTGAGTGAAGGAATGAATAATGCTCAGGGACATGGGGTACCCACAGTATCCATGGTACTTGCTATCATTTTTTAAAATTAATTTAATTTTTAATTGAAAGATAATTGCTATACCGAGTTGTGTTTGTGTCTGCCAAACATCAACATTTCTGCCAAACATCAAGACACTGTCTTTGTAGATAGCTTCCCTGTTGGCACTAATAGTAAAGAATCTGTCTGCTAATGCAGGAGTCTTAAGAGACACAGGTTCAGTCCCTGGGTTGGGAAGATCCCCTGGAGCAGGACATGGCAACCCACTCCAGAATTCTTGCCTGGAGAATCCCATGGACAGAGGAGCCTGCAGGGCTACCGCGTCCATGGAGCCACCAAGAGTCAGACACGACTGAAGCAACATAGCACACACACACACATCTTTGTAGAAACTTTCCAAAACTCACACAAAGGCCAAAGTATTCTGAGTGAGTACTTCTTTATAACAACCAAGACCACTTTTCCGCAGCAGTAACTTCTGGACACTGGAGGGAGAGGACTTGGCCCAGCGTGATGGTCATGGCAGAGGCCTTAGGAATGTATAAAACATTGTTCTCTGCCTTACCTAACCGGGGAGGGCGACCCATGCCCTAGGGGTGGAGCTGCTCAGAGCTAAAGCCTGCGAATAGCAGCCAGTAGGAGGGAGGGGCAAACAGGCTGCACAAACAGCAATGATACACCGAGTGGTACCTGCAGCATCGCACCGAGGCATCCCTGGGCCACATCCATGGAGAGTGCCTGATGCCCCGAGAGTCTCAGGGCAGGAGGAGAAGGCTCTCTGATGTTCACCGTGCAGTCTCAAAAAAGGACAGGGCTTCTTCATCCCACATAGGTTTCCTTGAACATATAATGATTAAACTAGTTTGAATTTAGTTGAAAATGTTCCTATGTTGAATTATCCATTCCCCTACAATGCTTGTAACTGAGATATCCAGCCTTTGGATTCAACTCCAAGAACATTGCCAGTGTTCGGGGGTTGAATTTGCATAGTTTTTCATCCCCTTTCCTTCCCAAAGGCCCCCTTCCCCTTCCTGCTCCCCTTGAACCCACCCCCAACCCAAGGAAAGAGAAAGGGAAAAGCCTTCGCTGAGTCTGAAGCTCTGGATCTGCAGAGGGTTTGCTGGGCACCTGCGGCTGACGCCTGTGTTCCTGCCTCTCACGCTTCTCTCAGCTGCCTCTTTGAGGTCGTTTTTTCTTCTTGTTCCTGTGACATAGGAACACCAGGGTGCAGTGTCCTTCCTTTAATCTGTAAATGTGCAGTGTAAGGTAGAAATCTACAAGGATGGTGGGAGAACTCCGCAGTCACACTCCTGTAAGAAACTGCCTACGGACTGGGGCTGAGACGGGAGGTAGCTTGAGTTTCATATTCTTGAATGTACGATACCCCATACTTCGCAACACGCCGATCGAACAAGAGGCAACCTGCAGAAATCAAGGACGTTAGCCTTTTGAGGCTTTGATCTAACCTAGACCATGCCTTATCGTTGAGCATCTTTTCTTTTGATCATTGGTTTTTTAAAAGTCACAGATAGATTTTAATATTTTGTTAAACATCCCTTCTTTTTCAGTTCCATGAGTATGTATACATTTTTTTTTTATTTTAATTTTTTGGTTGCCTGGGTCCTCACTGCTGCAAGGACTTTTCTCTAGTTGCGGTGAGTGGGGGCTACTCTTTGTTGCAACGCTCAGGCTTTCTACTGCAGCGGCTTCTCTTGTTTTGGAGCACAGGCTCCTGGAGCCACGGGCTTCGGTAGTTCCAGCACGTGGGCTCAGTGGCTGCGGCTCCCAGGCTCTAGAGCACAGGCTCAATAGTTGTGGTGCACACGGCTTAGTTGCTTCACAGCATGTGGGATCTTCTCAGATCAGGAATCGAACCCATGTCTCTGCATTGGCAGGTAGATTTTTTCTTTTTTTTTCACTACTGAGCCACTAGGGAAGCCCTATACACTTGCTTTTAATCATATATTTTTCCACTGCCGAAACAAGCCATGTTTGATTAAGAAATTTAAATTTCTTGGCAACAAGAGAAGCCACTGCAGTGAGGTGCCCGCACACTGCAGCTAGAGAGTAGCCCCTGCTCGCTGCAACTTGGGAAAGCCCAAAGATGTAACCTATGGTTGCCTGGAGTTGGGTCCAGCACGTAGTCTCTGAATAAATATCTGCTGAATGAACTGGAAACACAGGATTATAGGAAGTAGACTCGGGACAATCCTATTTTTGTTTCAAGCATACATTTATATTCATAACTGTGTGACCTTGTTTTCCACGGGGAAAAGGGTGAGGATGTTGAACCTGTGTCCCCTGAGTCAGCAAGCAGATTCCTAACCACTGGACCACCAGGGAAGTTCCTGACCTGCTGATTTCTTATGGGTTCTCAGAGGCAGGGAAAACAAGATGATGGCGTTACTATGGACATACCCCCTCTGAAAAATGATACAACCAACCATGTGAGTGAGGACTCTAGTGGCTATATGGTTGCCATGCCTAGGTGAGCCCGTTAGGTCATTAAGAACCAGTTTAGGGACAGAGAGATACTGACTTTCCTCCCTGTGATCCACACATGGGCCAGAAGCCTTTGGCTTCCCGGAATTTTGAATCAAATGCAAAATCATTTAACCAAAAAAAAGTTTGAAACGCCACAATTTCCCCTAACCATCCCTTGTACATTCTCAATAGTAGATGGGGAAAGGGGGCTGTTTACACACGGGGATTTGAAGCCTGTATTTTAGGGCTTCCCCGGCTTCTGTGTCTATAACTAGACCTGTCTGGGTGGTCTGAGAGGCCCTGAATTAAGAATAATGACGCTGCTTTTGTCGCACGGGAGCTCCACAGGCTTCAGGCAAGACTGTGCTGTACAGAGCCTTGCCTTTGGAACCACATGTGGCCGGGAGGCTTGGAGAGAAAACAAAGTCCTTAGTGAGTATCCTCTCCTTGGGAGAGAGAACGTTACCACCTCTCCCCTTAATGAGCCTGGAAACTGCGGCTCCTGAGAAGGTAGACGCAGCCTAGGATAAAGATGACCCACAAGTCTCTGATGACACCGGCAGTCATCCTCACATTTCTATCTGGAGTTCTCCTCTCCGGGTTTAAGCTTTCCCTTCCAATGTCTTTGGGTTCTGTTTTTTCCTTTTGCTCTCGAGTCCGTTTAGTTCAACTCCCTCCTTCGTATAGCATTGGTAGATTCATCACCGCATGCAGTTGGTAAGAAGGGGCCCTCAAACACTGGGAACAGCCGTGGGGTGTCTTGAAGGGGGTTGTTGTTGTTTTTCAGTCTTGACCGACTCTTGCGACCCCATGGACTGCGGTAGGCCAGGCTCCTTTGTCCTCCACTATCTCCTGGAGTCTGTTCAAACTCATGCCCGTTGAGTCAGGGGTGCTATCTAACCATCTCATCCTTGGCCATCCCCTTCTCCTTTTGATGTCAGTCTTTCCCAGAATCAGGGTCTTTTGCACTGTATAAAATCATCTCTGTTTTTCCATTCTAGGGTTGTGAATGGATATTTCTGAGTCTACTTTTTTTTCTCTATTTGTCTCCAACTAATGTGCTTATCTTTGCCCTGTAGTGCTACATTTATTTCTAAATATGTGATTAAGGAACAAGTCATAACAGTAATGGTGTTTGTGTCCCTGCCTATAAATGAAAAATACATTTATTTTAGAGTGACTCATATGAAAAGGAAAAAGATCATTTTTATTACTATCCTCATAATGCTACTCTGTTATTATTTCAGACATGTGAGTCATTGGCTCAGATTATTTCATTTTATGATCATTTGCCTTAGCTATTTATTACTGAAATGCATTACAATCAAAAGTCTGACCTTTAAAATAATAGCTGAACTTTGTGATTTCTGAAATATGGAGACTTCCTTCATTAGAGTATAACATCAATAAAGCAAGGCCACGCCCTCCTTGGTATCAATTTTAATTGCATGCCTCATTTCTGTGTATAAAGAATGGTTATTCTTGTGTTTATGCTTTCATATGTACAGGACAGAACAATAATGTCAAATGTAGGTCATGTTGTAGTCAGGGGTCATGAGCTACAGTTAATGGGAATTTTTTTTTGTATGCATTTCCATTTGCCAAAATATTCAAAGATGACTCAAATTGTTTTGCTACGGGAAAAGATTCTCTACTTTTTTGTTGTTATTGTTATGTAATATTATTAATATTACATGTTTATTATGTCTTTCTGCTTACCTTCTAATATTTCAAAGGGCCATTCACTTTGACAAGTAGATTCTACATCTATTATCAATTGCAAAAGATTTTCTTTGTTCCAAAGGCCACATGATCTTAATGTCTCTGTAACATCTTGTTAATATTGTTTCATTTTGTTTTGTTTTTGTTTTCAAGTAAAGCTAATCTCCCAAAGAATGTCCTGTGAGGAAACAGCCAGTAATGAACTCCAGATTTTCTATGTGCAATGTTTAAGACATTAGTTTAGTTCCAGGATTTTAACACAAAGTATCAATTTTAACCACCAGTAAATTCTAACCTGAGAGCCATTCTCTAAATAGAAATATAGAATTAATGAGAGTATTGATTCTGAAAAGGTCTGTATCTGTTTGATGGTAAAATAATTTTGTCATGTGTGCTAAGTCGCTTCAATCATGTCAAACTCTCCGAGACCCTATGGGCTGTAGTCTGCCAGGCTACTCTATCTATGGGATTCTCCAGGCAAAAATACTGGAGTGGGTTGCCATGCCCTTTTCTAGGGCATCTTCCTTACCTAGGGATCAAACCCAGGTCTCCTGCATTGCAGGCAGATTCTTTACTGTCTGAGCCACTAGGGAATACATTAATTGCATAGTCTCAGATAATACAGCACCTAGAAAATGGCTCTATCCTTCATGTATAGACATCAAAATACAAATAATTATTTTTCTTAAAGATTTGAGAGGATTGCTATTAGAACTGAAAAAATTCCCTGTAATCTTTTGGCAGTGTTATATGATCTAATTATTACCTGGAAAGACCCTTCTTTACCTCTGATGTAGAGTGAGTTGACAGTTTGTAGTAGATATTTAATCATCATATCTAAAGGCAAATAGCTCACTGACGTATATCATAGGAGTGGGATTATTATACAAACTTTTCATCATGATAGTCTTTGTTTTGTCTGGTGCTAAATTAACTCATTTCTTTTATGTTATGAAAATGCATGCTTTCAGATTCTTTTTTTGCCCTCCTGCCACTTTCTCATTGAGCCTTATGGAAGACAAAGATGCTTGTAGCTGGTTACCCACCCGGCCCTGGGTTGTATGTAGGTCACAATTCTTCAGACCGAGAGAGAGGACTCCATTTGGTGTTTATATCTTTGGCAGCTGCACCCTGGTCTTGTATCCGATCCAGGCCCTTGGGGGAAGGCGTCTTCCTCATCACAGATGGCTCTCAGAATTGGAGAGCCCAGCCGCGGTTGCTCAGAAATGAGAAGGAGCCGTTTTCAAGTTGTCTGAGCTCATGCTAAGAATTTTCTTTGCTGCTCACAGCGCTTCAACTATTAGGTCATGCCAGTGGCTGCGAGTTGGCTGAGATTTTCCCATCCGTCTAGGCTCCTCCTGGGGGTTTGCTGATTGCCGTCCTGAGCTGGGTCTGCTTATTCCTGAATCTTCACCAGCAGGACTGCAGATGCTCTCGGCTTTTTCGGAGCAGCAGCTTGAAGGTGTCAGTGTAGCCCTGATCTCATTGTTCACTTGGGGATCTGAATTCTTTTGTACAAAGCCATGCCCAAGACTTCATTGAGTAACTGAACATTGTCCTTTGAAATACAGAGGCTGGTGGGACAGGCCGCTCTCACAGAGAGCCTGCTGCCAACATATGGAGCTTCATCTGCTAGAACCTTAGAGAGTGTGGCACACACTTAGCTCAGGTGCCATCCTGCCTTTTCTCACTGGCAGAAGCATCCTAGATGGGACGGATCCTTAGCACCCATTTGAGGGAGGTTCTAACAAGCTTAGAAGTCAGAGAAGCAAGTTCTGGACACAGAGTTCATTGTGATCTTGACAGTATGACTGACTTGACTTTCCTGCCGTTTTCTCTATTACTGTACGATTCAGTGAATAGGTCCCATTCATTCAACTACTCAACAAATACTTATCAAATACCTACCCTCCATGAGGCATCATGCCCGGTGCTCTGAAGGACACACACTGACCAGGGCCCAGTCTCACCCTCGGGACTTCCAGTCCAGTGAGGTTCATGAGGCATGTCCACAAACAGCTGCAAGTACCATCGAGAGAAGCAAATAAAGATCCTAGGGAAGTTTAGAAAAAGAAACCAGCTCTTTTGCTTGGGGGTGAGCCAAGAAAATCTTGTCACCAGGTCTTTATGGAAACTTGAAAGTTGGGGAGGCTTTAACAAGGTGAGATGGGGGTGGGGGTGCTCCAGACACCAGGGCTGGGTCACGGGCCCCTGTCTGGGAAGGTGGAGATGAAGGGAGACCTCCAGAGTCATCAACCTGGAGACGTGGGTGGGTGGCCCTGCATACAGTGCGCTTGGGACAACGAGAAACCATTTAGGACATGGCTTACTCATTAACAGGGTTTCCCTGGGCTCAGCGGTAAAGAATCTACCTGCAGTGCAGGACGCCCAGGTTCAATCCCTGGGTTGGGAAGAGCCTCTGGAGGAGGAAATGGCAACCCACTCCAGTATTCTGGCCTGGAGAATCCCATGGGCAGAGGAGCCTGGTGGGCTACAGTCCACGGGGTCGCAAAGAGTTGGACACGACTGAGCGACTAACATTTTGACTTTGGCTTGACATACTCGTTAATGACATCTTGCTCTGGGAAGGCAAACCTTTAGGACTGTGAGCAGACAACCTCTGAGGTCAACAAAGTTACATTTCAGAACCAAAAGGGAGAAACAAAAACACTGAAGATCTGGTAAATCTCCTTCATGGGAGGGTTCCGACAGCACTCAAGTCTCCATCCTTGGAGAGGCCAACGGAGCTAAATAGACTCCATCCCTAAACACCCAAGGTGGGTCCCATCCTGCAGACTGGTTGTCCGGGTCACGTTGTCCAGCCATGACCCGGGTGCAGCTGCTGAGCAACTGTTCCAGTTGCTTCTTATTCAAACTCATTAATAATGAGAAAGAGGAGAAAGTTGTCCTGTTGTATTCTCTGCCCTTATTCAAACAGCCATTCATCTGTTGAATTCTGAATTTAAATTCTAGAAAAATTCTCCTTGACACAATCGATCATTTTTCTAACCATTTTATTTAAAAAAAAGAGGTACACCTGGAGTAGATTCTTTTAGACTAAAAAAATTTTTGACTAATCTATATAAACCAAAATGTATTAGTATCAGGGTCAGTTTTATGCCTTCAGTAATGGACTGTGTTTATTTCTTTTCTTAAAAAAAACCTTTTTTTTTATATTGCTGTATAGCCAATTAACAATCTTGTGATAATTTCAGGTGAAAAGCGAAGGGACTCCGCCATACATATCCATGTATCCATTCTCCCCCAAATTCCCCTCCCTGAACTGTGTTGATTTCTGATTGTGGTACCCTAGCACATTTTCAAGGCTTAATACAACTTCAGGTGGTTTTTATATAATGATAAGAGGAGCAAAGATAATGTCATATTTTATGACACAAATGCTTTTTAGTGATCTTTAGAGTCTGCGTTCCTTGCTATTAACTTGATCGACGTCACAGTCAGAGATTTAATCAGTAGCCTTGCAGTAACTGATATTTATCACCAGCCCTTCACAGAGGCTCCATGTCAGAGTCCGCACGTGCTCCATTTAACATAATGGACGTGCCCTTAGAAGGTGTTCATTTCCGTAGCCCACGGCACCGCACCATATCCCAGAGCTGGGCCGCAGTCCCCTGTGAAGGTTTCAGTGCAGTATTAAATGATTGTCGCTTTATATTTAATCTCTGAAGGGAAGATGGTCATTTCATGGCAGTCCCCCAAGACGGAGCCCCCTACTCATCTCTTAAGCAAAGCTTTCCAACCCTTTCTTTTCTAGCTCCCTCTCTTTGTTTGGGGTTGAGCGTCTGAAGAGCCTCCCCTGGTGAAGCAGACCATCTAGGAGGCACTTGGCACTCTGGGTGTTAAGACTCCGTGAGTCCGTGTGGTGTTCCTTGATGCCCACAGTGTTCCTAAATGTGATGACAACAGAGTGACCATGGTCCCTGCGGGCTCATCCTTCACTGGGCTCCAGGCATCAGGCTTGTCTTCACTCTGCCTCTCACCACCTCTGTGGAGTCAAGGGGCAATGACTGTGGGTCAGGGCAGTGCTTAACGTTGCTCTGGATCCTGGTTCCCTGGAGCCAGTTAGCATAGACATCCGTCTGCTGCAAGGGCACCTCTCCATGATTCATCAAGACCCTGCTGCATGTCAGTGCATTCACGGGGACAGTGAAGGGGGTTCGAGAGTCAACTTGGGCCATGTTTACCCACTGGTAGCGTGTCTTCTTCTGGAAGTGCATGCTCAGTTCACTTAATTCGCTCAGTCATGTCCAACTCTGCAACCCCATGGACTGCAGCACACCAGGCCTCCCTGTCCATCACCAACTCCTGGGGTTTACTCAAACTCATGTCCATTGAGTCAGTGATGCCATCCAACCATCTCATCCTCTGTCATCCCCTTCTCCTCCCGCCTTCAATCTTTCCCAGCATCAGGGTCTTTTCCAATGAGTCAGTTATTTGCATCAGGTGGCCAAAGTATCGGAGTTTCCGCTTCAACATCAGTCCTTCCAATGAATATTCAGGACTGATTTCCTTTAGGATAGACCAGTTGGATTTCCTTGCTGTCCAAGGGACTCTCAAGAGTCTTCTCCAACACCACAGTTCGAAAGCATCAATTCTTCGGCGCTCAGCTTTCTTCACCATCCAACTCTCACATCCATATATGACCGCTGGAAAAACCATAGCTTTGACTAGGCGGACCTTTGTTGGCAAAGTAATGTCTCTGCTTTTTAATAACCTGTCTAGGTTGGTCATAGCTTTCTACATCCTTTTTGTCCTTTTGGGAAACTGGTCTACCAATATGTTTCCATATCTCATTAACCTCTTTTGGATAGATTAGGTCTAAAATGTTGAAAAAGTACTTTCTTGCCTTTTGAGGATGCCTTGCAGTTTTCTGCTTTCTGTGCCCTGAGCTGCCTGACCCAGGGAAGGAAGCCCGGGTCTGGTGAAAATTGGTTCTAAGCCAGTGTCTCCTGTGTTAATACGATTCCAGGACTGGGTGGAGAATCACGTAATTCATGTGCTGTGTTTCCAACACAAAGGGTGCAAGCTCTGTGCATCTTATATTGATTATACAAGCAGGATTGTTTTCATTTTTCTGCCAGTGTCTTTCTGAGTAGCCGAGGGTTATCTTAGCTGAGAAGGGAGGACTAAACTGTCCAGGAGAGAGAACTGCAGACCTCTCCAAATGTAGATGTTTAACACAGATGAATTTTTAATGGAAATCAATTTTGCTTCTCTAAAAGAAAAAAAGAAAAGCCTGTAAGTTCTTGGAAAACACAGACTGCTTACTGTTGATTACTGACATTGTATTTCCTTTCTTTCTCCCCTCCCCTCCTGCCTTCCCCCACCTGTTGGCAGCTGCCCATACCTAGCAGTGAAAATCACCCCCGCCATCCCGGTGGTCGGTGGAATTTTGTTCTTCTTTGTGATGGGGACCCTGCTGCGTACCAGCTTCAGTGACCCTGGCGTCCTTCCGCGAGCCACACCTGATGAAGCCGCCGACCTGGAAAGGCAAATAGGTAACCCTGAAGGTCCGCCCTTAGCCTGTGGTCACTGCCCACTTGTGCTCAGCCCCAGTACGGGAGGCCGGGCCAGGAGCCCTTGCAGGAGGGGCTGAGTCCCTGGGGAGGAGTCCCGAAGTCTTCATTCACTTGGCCTGAGGATGACCTGAGTAGGAGGTGGGATGGAAAGTGGTTGGAGGTAAGACCGAGGGACTGGTGCGCTGGAAGTGGGCTGGTGGTACCGGCAGGCAGGCCACCACCAGCCAAGCTCTCTGAAATCCAAGTGTCTGGGTTGGCTCTGAGAAGGCGCCTGCAGAAGGCACTGTTGTGAAAGCTGTGGTTCTCGGTGGCTGCTCTTTCCTCTGCTTTCTATAGTATCCATCAGGAAAGGTTACACCTTAGACTCTGTCCTATTTATCCAGCTTAGGCTCAAGCATTTCTTTATTAAGGTTTGACAAAGATATATATTTCTGGTATATATTGAGACGAATGGCTTTATTTTTCCTTAGATATTGGAAAGCCTGGGATTAAAAACTTACAGCAATCCATTTTAAAGATATTAAAAAGCCAATCCCTATCCCTCATACAAAGAACCCTTAAAATCTCTTTTTTAATTAAAAAGAGAGCTCCCGCTTGCTCTTAAAAGTTTGCCTTTGTGAATGTGTGGTGACTCAGTGTGAATGCGAAGTTTGGGTATGAAAAATCATTTGACAGAAATAGTTCTCTCCCAGTGGGCTTCCCTTCCCAGCCCACTCGACTGAAAGACCCTCACTTTCTACCATATAAAGAGGTACAAGTGTGGGTCTTGAAAAACAGTGTCTGCTCTGGTTCACTTCCCCAAATGCTGAAGCACAGTTATGCCCTTCTCTGGGCATCTGCCTCGATCCTTCGTCCCTGGGAGGGGAGCAGTAAAGGTGTCGATAACGGGAGTGTGTGTGAGTTGTCCACTGAGCTGCAGCCTTCTTGTGTCCTGAGGTAGGGAAGTGGAGAGACAATCTCTTTCTTAGCCACCACATATTGAGATTTGAACACAGGGCAATAATCTGTAGTGTAAAGCCTTTGGAGCCCAAGAAGATCAAATCTGTCATTGCTTCCACTTTTCCACTTCTATTAATATTTGCCATGAAGTGATGGGAGTGGATGCCATGATCTTAGTTTTTTTAATGTTGAATTTCAGGCCAGCGTTTTCACTCTCCTTTTTCACCCTCATCAAGAGGCTGTATTTATATGGCTCATCAATAATTTGTAAAGGCCACTCATGATGATCATTGAATTTGATCACATCCCAGCAATTTTGTGAGAAAGATTTTATTATTACACCCATTTTACAAATAAGAAAACAAAACCCCAAGGGGTTGGATGGAAGAAGATAGCAGAGCCAGACACTTCAACCCAGGTCCCTTGGATCTCATTCCTAGTTCTTTAGTTCATGTCATAAGGAAGAGAGAGAGGCCAGGGCCCAGTTTCCTTCAGGGACTAGACTGGAGCCTGTAGACAGTGCGTAGTCTATGCCCACATCACTTCTGCATGAGCTTAAAACTCCTACTGGTGCAGTACAGAGAGCCCAGCTCCCACACTGGCCGTTAAGCATTTTCCTGCAGTGATCCTATTTTCTCTCCCACCTCCCCGTTAGTGCTGGGAGCATCTGAAGAATCCACAAGATGAGGATTTTTTTTTTTTTGCCTTTCTTACAAAGCAGATAATGAAGAGTGCCATCGAAATTCTCTGTTATAAATGCAGACTCTAAGAGGCATTGAGTTTCCATCATTAATAGTGAAGAAGTTGAATGATTCATTAAAATAGAATTCTCTTGTTGTTTCATCTTCTTAAAGTTGATAACCTCAGAGCAGTGGTTTTCAACATACTTTTCAACGCAAACCATTTTTAAAACCCATCTCTGCCCCCATGCCCCTTCCTCCCAGAGACACAGATTGTGTGAGAGATAAAACCAGATTTCGTTTCCTTTGAAGGAGAGTAAAGGAGCTTTAGAGACTGGGCTTTGGAGTGGCAGGAATTAGTAGCCCAATATGTCCTTCCCCAAAGGCAATTAGATGAAACATAATAGATAAGATGAGACAAAGTAGTCAGAAACAGTCATTCCATGGCTCTGGAATCCAGCTCTATCAAGGAGCAGTTATTCATGAAAAACTGATGAACTTTAGGGCAGAACAGTGGGAGTCTGTGGCGGTCCCTCTGGGACCTCTGTCATCCCCAGCCTGCGATCCGAAGGTGAGCAAGCTCTATGCGGACACCACGCGCCGTACAGCTTCCTTGCCAGAGGGGCTGACTCGATTCCAAGTGGAGCCTGTGAATTTCCAGGTGGCGCTAGTGGTCAAGAACCCGCCTACCAGAGCAGGAGATGTAAGAGACTCCTGGTTCAATCCCTGGGTCAGAAAAATCCCCTGGAGGAGGAAATGACAACCCACTCCAGCCAGTATCCTCGCCTGGAGAATCCCATGGACAGAAGAGCTTAGCGCGTTACAGTCAATGGGGTCACAGAGAGTTGGACACGACTGAGGCGACTTAGCAGGCACGCATGGACAGAACCTGGAAACTGAAAGCTTCACCTTACAAGCTGGAAAAAGCAGAGCAAACTGAACTCAGAGCAATTAGTAGGAAGGAAATGGTAACGATGAAAGAGGAAATCAGTGAAGTAGGACACGCAAAACAACAGAGAAAATCAGCGAGCCCCAAAATTTGTCCTTTGAGAAGATCAACACAATTGACAAAACATCAGCTATACTCCCCTGCCTCCCCACTCTAAAAAGAAGACAGAGAAAGAGAGAAGATATGAATTACCAAAATTAGGAATAAAAGGCAGAGGTGTCACCATCAAACATACAAAAATTAAAAGGATTTTGATTTTATGCTACAAATTAGACAATTTAGATGAATGGACAAATTCTTAGAAAGCCACAGTTACCAAAAAAAAAAATACTCAAGAAATTTAAAAAAAAATCTGAAAAAAAAAAACAAAACAAAATACATAGCAAGTAAAGAAACTGGTTGTCCATATTTGGATTCATTTGAATCCAAAGATTAATTTGAATCCTTCCTTTATGCCATACACAAAATTTTAATTTAAAATGGATCATAGACCTAAATATAAGAGCTAAAATGATAAAACTTCTGAAGGAAATATAGAGAAAATTTTCACGACCTTGTGTTAGGCAGAGTTCTTAGATAGGACACCAAAAGCAGGATCTGTAATTTTTAAAAAGTGATAAATTGAATTTCATCAAATTAAAACCTTTTGTGTTTCAAAAGATACCATTAAGAAAATGAAAAGACAAGCTACAGATTGGGAGAAAATAGTCATGAGTCATATATCTGATAAAATATCTTATACTGTATCTAGAACATATTAAGATCTCATACAACACAATAAGGAGACAAACAACCCGTATACAAATGGGTAAAGAATCCAACAGACATTTTGCCAAAGAAGATGTATGAATGACCAACAAACGCATGAAAAGATCCTCAACATCCTTAGTCACTAGGGAAATGCAAGTCAAAACCATAATCACATACCACTTGACACCCTCTAAAATGGTCCCAACCAAAAGAGACTGACGATGCTGGTGAGGATGTGGAGAGATGGGAACCTCATGCGTTACAGGTGGGGATGTAAAGTGGTGCCACCACTTTGGAAAGCACTTCCTCAAAAGTTAAAGTCACCACATGACCCAGCAGTTCTATCCTACGTATATATCCAAGAGAAATAAAACATGTGTCCTTGTATGTGCATTGCATCTAGTAGTCTGAACCTGGAAATAACCCAAATGTTCGTTGGTGGGTACACTGATGAGGAATATGTGATCAGTCCACATAATAGAATATGATCAAGCGGTAAAGCAGAGCAAAGTGTCGACACAGGCTCTGACTTGGATAAACCTTAAAAACACTACGCTAGTGAGAGGAACCCAGTCCAAAGACTATAGATTGTGTGGTTCCAGTTAGATGAAGTGTCCAGGAAGCGCAAACTTTTAGAGACAGCACATCGAGGATTGCCCAGGCTGGGGAAAGGACTGAGGGCTGACCACACACAGACTTGTTGAGAGAATTTGCCGGGGGGCGGGGAGGGGATGAAAACGGTCCAAAACTGGATTGCGGTAATGGTTGCATAATCTAATACAGTGACTGATGATTATTGTATTGTTCACGTGCCATGGATGACTGTTTAAGGTCACTGCAATAAGGCTGTCTAAAATAAAAGGGAAGACGAGAGGAAAGGAGAGAGGGGGATGGAGGAGAAGGAAGAAGGCTCTCCCATCCTCTGGTCGTGTGACTTTTGGCTAGTTGTACACTTTGTAAACTTCATCCTATCATATTCTTAACTTTAACACGGAAATATTAAATGTTAGTCGCTCAGTCGTGTCCGACTCTTTATGACCCCCTGAACTGTAGCCCGCCAGGCTCCTCTGTCCATGGAATTCTCGAGGCAAGAATACCGGAGTGGGTTGCCATTCCCTTCTCTAGGGGATCTTTCTGACCCAGGGATCAAACCTGTGTCTCTTATGTCTCCTGCATTGGCAGGCAGGTTCTTTAACACTAGCGCTGCCTGGGAAGCCCTTTAACATGGGAGTAAGATCCCATAGACTGTGAGGGTCTTGTCAGGATTGGCTCATTAAATGCTAGAATCTTTTAAGAAAAATTCTCCTCTTTCCCCACTCGGATCTCACGTCACCTTCTACAAACATAGATTCTCATAAAAAAAAAAGGTGTTTTTGTGATGGAAATAAACAGCAGAGCTAGTCTCATGCTTTATAAGGATTCCTCCCGTATATCACTTGGCTGTGGAAAATAAGATGATGTTTCACTGAAATCTTAGCACATTTATTTCATGCTCCCTAAAGAAGCAAAACACGAGATTTGGAAACTTTTTATTATCAGAGCTATTGATTCCAATTATCCATTGTATTTCTCTGAGTGTAGAAGCCCAGAATAGTCCCTTGAAACCAGCCATCTGAGGAACTGATGGAAGATTTGCCAAGAATCTGAACAGCGTTCCCTGTCCTTAGATTTCTGGAGGGGAGTGGGTGGCGAGGGAGAGGCTGTGTGTCTCAGTCTGTTCCAAGTCTGCGGAAATGCCTTACGCTTTTCTTTGCAAAGAGCTTTCCCAATAACTCATGCTGTCGCTGAAAAGACAGTGGAGAACGGCAGTGGGGTACAGGCAGTGGGGTCATTGAAGTCCTGCTTGGCAGCTTTATAGTCTGGGAAACTCTGTTCTTTCATTCCACTCAGGAATGAACATATACTAAGCAACTGATTTGGGGCTAGAAAAAAAATCATGATACCACGTGCACAGGCTCCAAGCCTTTCATTTCAGTTACCTTTCCAGGGATAAAAATGGGAGAAAGGGGCTGCTCTCCCTCCCGTCTTCCGTTCCACGTGCATCTCGCCCCATCCCCTCCAGCATCCTGAGGATCAGGGGAGGCAGTCATGAACTCAAACGTGCAGTCCTCCCATTGGGCTCCAAAAACGAGGCTAGTTGTTGAGGTAACTCTAGCCCTATGTCACGGTAACCCTGACACCAGTAAGTGATCTCATGGCGGCTTGGTGAGGGTGGAATGAGATCAGAGGAAGCTGGCTGGCCTTTTAAAAATTCACCTGGGCTGCAGTAGAATCTTAAGATTTATGCCTCCACTCCGGACCTTTGACTGGGCGGCCAGAAAGTCTACTGGACAGCACCCGTCTGTGTGCCTCCCTTCTGTCTGCTCTGACTCCCTGAGTCTCTTTCTCTCCCCTCCTCCTCCTATTTTTCTCCTCCCCCTTCTCTTCCTCCCTCCTCCCTTCCCTCCTCCCCCTCCTCCTCCTTTTTCTCTCCTCTACCCGCCTCCTCCTTCTTCCTCCCTCCTCTCTTTCCTCCTCCCCCACCTCCTCTGCTTTCTCTCCTCTCCTCCCTCCTTCTCTCTTCCTTCCTCCTCCCTTCCCTCCTCCTCCTCCCCTTTCTCTCCTCCCCTCCCTCCTCCTCCTTCCTCCTCCCCCCCTCCCCTCCTCCCCTTTCTCCCCTCCTTCTCCCCCTCCTCTCCTCCCTCTCCCCTCCCCTCCCTCCTCCCATTTCTATCCTCCTTCTTCCCCTCCTCTCCCCTCCCCCTCTCCTCCTTCCTCCTCCCTCTCTCTCGTCCCTCCTCCCCTCTCTCCTCTTCCCTCTCCCACCCTTCTTCTTTCCTCTTCTTTCTCTCTCTTTTACACTCTTGGTCAAATTTTCATCATCCAAGAGTTTTCCTTATAGTACACAGAACCAGTCACCTTTTCCAAGACAGGGTCTGTCTTTCATTTCCTCCTAAAGTACCCTTGGGCCAGGAATCGTCTAGAGGAGCCATCTAGGAAGCAGGCAGGCAGCATCTTGCCCCTGTGGAGGCACCGGCCTTGTTAGCAGCCTGGGTCTACACCGTCCCAGGGAGTGCAGTTCCTGGGAAGTGTTCTATGGAAACAGGATGTGTTCACTACCTCTTTGACTTGCCATTTTTTTCCCCAAAGACATCTTAATTCTTTGCGACCCCATGGACTGTAGCCCGCCAGGCTCCTCTGTTGATGGGATTTCCCAGGCAAGAATACCGGAGTGGGTTGCCATTCCCTTCTCCAGGGGATCTTCCCAACCCAGGGATTGAACCCGGGTCTCTTGCATTGCAGGTGGATTCTTTACTGTGTGAGCCACCAGAGCTAGGAGTCAAATGCAGATTCATCTGCCATGACACCCTATGCTCTTAACTCCTGCTTGCTACTGTCCACCTGCTGGCCTGAGGGGAGATTTCTGGGGCCCCCTGGAGTGGGTAGCACATCCCTTTGCCGTAAGGTACATTCTCTCTCCCCCTAGATTGTCAGCATCTTCTGGCCCTCCAACTTCCCTGTCCCATTGGCTGGGTCTCCCCATCATTGCTGCAGTTCAGAAATAAAGAGCCATGTCCAGCCCACCGTGGCCGGTTCTCACATCCTGAGCCCAAGTGGGAGGAGAAGGACTACCGGGAAACACCAGACGATCGGACAGCCTGTTGTAGCTGCCTCGCTGAAGTCTAGATGTTTGTTCCCTGCTGCTATTGGAGGACTTCTGGGAAGTGGGGTCAGGGTGGCCTATTACGTCTGAAATACCCTTCAAAAGAAGAAGAGACAAAGGCTTTTGAAGCAAATGACATCCTAGTAATAAAAAAAGCAGGTTCCTTGTTTGGGGGAAAATGCCAGAATCATCAAGTGTGTGCTCAACGCCAAGGGAGGGAAGGCAGTGAGAAACTCAGGGTGGGTGCTTACGACGTCAGAATTCCTGATTGTCTCTTTAAAAGCAAGTCCCAGCCTGGGAGAGCTGGGAACCAGATGTCACGATTCAGAATCTTGGTATTTGAGGAAATACCACAAGGTTCTAAAGGCTCTGGCTCTGAGGGAAGGAAGGAGCTGGAGATTTTGTTTGTCCCAAGGATTTGGAAGGATGGGTGTGTTTCATCTAGGATGTTCAGTGAAGCCTAGGTTATTTCTTCTTCCTGTAGAAATCCAAACTGCAGGGAATGTATTAAGCTGGAACTGAGGCTGGTTTCTGATGCAAACCTATTTCCTTGTTTGTGAGTTAGGACATTCTACTCTGTGATGGTTGTTGTGAGGAATTATCATCCTCTCTTCTGGTGGAGACTCTGTCCAGAATTGTCTTCGATGTCCTCCTGATATTGTTGTGCGTGGCAAGCGGTGTTTTTTTCTTCTTCTTCTTATAGGAAAAGAAATTGAGGCAAGGTTGAGGGGGCTGCTATTTGTTGAGCTCACACTCTCATGCCCCCACTGAGCTGAGTCTAAATTCCTAGATCTACATGGGTATTTTAGTGACCTCCTCTGTATTTCCTATCCTGAATCTACTGGGTATCTCTTAATACAGTGAAGATTTGGCTTATATATATGTATGAATGTTGGGCTTCTCTGGTGGCTCAACTGGCAAAGAATCCGCCTGCAATGTGGGAGAGCTGAGTTCCACCCTTGGGTTGGGACGATGATCCCCTGGAAATGGGAACTGCTACCCACTCCAGTGTTCTGGCCTGGAGAATTCCACGGCCTGAATAGTCCATGGGGTTGCAGAGTCAGACATGACTGAGCAACTAACACTTTCACTTTACTTTCACTTTCACATAGGGACAGATTGGAAGCTCTTCTGTAGAATTGGTGAATGCCCTAAAAGCAGTGCTATCACTTCATTTCGGATAAGGGCAAATCTCTCTCTTTCCTTGTCTCTCACTGTGACACAGTCTTTAAAGAGTTTGTGTTAAATCAACAAAATGGGGACTTCCTTAGTGGTCCAGTGGTTAAGATTTTGCCTTCCAATGCAGGGGTTCAATCCCTGGGCAAGGAGCTACGATCCTACATGCCTCATGGTGAACAAAAAACAGAAACAGTATTGTAACAAATTCAGTAAAGACTTTAAAAGTGGTCCACATTAAAAAAAAGAATCTTTTTAAATCAGTAAAGTGATGGCATAGAGCAGTATTGACATGCTTTACTTAAAAAAAAAAAAAGAAAGTGCTGTAATTGTAATCATTTCTCATATAGAAGGCCACGAAAGGGGAAAGGATGGTGAAAGAAACAGGGCGAGGAGAAGGTCAGCTTCAAGGGAGCAGAGGAAGCCAGATGCTGCAAGGAGGGGAAGTGAAGGATCAAGTGGCATGAAAGGGATGGAAAAATAGGGACCACGTATTTCAAGACTATGGCCGAAGCAAAGAGCAGGGGTCTGGAGCGGGTTAATGGAAATCAGAGGCTGCCCTCCCCAGCCAGGGGCACTAAGGAAACTGCTGACTCACGGATCTCGGGCTCTAATACAAGAGCTTCTGAACCCACCTCCCTGATTGCAGGTAGGCTGGCGGGCTGCAGTGCTCTGAGTCATAGAATATCCCCTCTGAAAGGGACCTCAGCAACCGTGGAAACCATCCAGAACAACTCCCCTGGCTTACCGACATGAGTAAACCGAAGCCCAGAGAGAGACAGGTACAACTCTACCCACACTCACACAGAGCGATTGTGCGACAGACCCGGGGCTCCAGCCCTGGGGTCCTGGTGCCACAGCCGGGTACGGTATCCCCTCGTTGACATTTTTGCTTCTGCAACTGCATCCCTAAATCCTTGCTACTCAAAGTGGGCCCGTGGAAGAGCAACATCAGTATCACCTAGGAGCTGCGTAGACCCCTAGGACCTCAGCCCCAAGCTCACCCACTGAAGCAGAATCTGTGGTTTAAGGCAGATGCAGGTGATTCACCTGAAAGCTGAGCAGCACCGCCCTAAAGCCTTCCACTGCCCACCCTGCGACCAGTGCTTGATCCCATGACCATCTCTCCAGCAGTCAGCATTTGCCTCCTCTCCTGATAAACTCTCCAAGCCATCATATTTTCAGGAGTTTGGCTCACTACAACTTAATTTACCTTAAGTGTTCATTGTGATCGCCCTCTTCTGTAGCGTATCTGAGTAGGTGGCTTCACATTCTTTAATATTACTTGTTAATAATAACTAGTACACCCATGGCTGATTCATGTGAATGTATGGCAAAACCCACCATAATACTGCAAAGTAATTAGGCTCCAATTAAAATTTTAAAAAAAAAGTTTGTCAGTAACCACTATATCAGTGGCTCAGATGGTCAAGAATCTGCCTGCAATACAAGAGACCTGGGTTTGATCCTTGGGTCAGGAAGATCCACTCCAGTATTCTTGCCTGGAGAATTCCATGGCCATGGGCAGAGGAGCCTGGCAGGCTACAGTCTATGGGGTCACAAAAAGTCGCACACGACTGAGCAACTAACACACATATCAATAAATACTTTCTCTTTAGATAGCGCTTTGCAGAGTTCAGAGTTCCTCTATGTTTTTATCATCAATAAACCATGTGGCTATGAGCCCCTGCTCTGTCACAGAGTTGACTGAGCCCCTAACCCAGCTGTTCCACTTGATGTATAACCCTGAGAAGGGTTTTAACTTCTCTGGGCCTTGATTTTTGATCCGCATAAAATAGATACACTAAGTGCAAAGTTCCATTCTAGTGTTACTATTCTGTGGCTCTTAAACCCTTCTTCCTCCTTTGCTTGACCGTGAAAATCTTGGGACCTAAATGCTTTAGAAGGTTATGAAGCTTATTCAATGACTTAAACAGAAAGAGCGACATATTCTATTAATAATTTTAGAATGCAAAACTACACGCACACCCATGTAAATCCAGCAAGTAAACTGTAGTTGCTGCGAAGTGAGATATTTATGTGACTCACTGGAATATTACTATCATTATTACTTTAACTGGTATGCTTGGGAGGATAAAGCAAGATGATGAAACAGTAGCTCTTGAGAGTGAAGGAATGAGTCAGCCAGTCACTAGGTTTTAGAGGGAAGTCAAAGCTAAGGCTGGAGAAGGAAATGGCAACCCACTCCAGTATTCTTGCCTAGAAAATCCTGTGGATGGAGGAGCCTGCTATCCATTGGGTTGCACAGAGTCAGACATGACTGAAGCGACTTAGCATGCATGCATGCACTGGAGAAGGAAATGGCGACCCACTCCAGTATTCTTGCCTAGAGAATCCCAGGGACAGAGGAGCCTGGTGGGCTGCCGTCTGTGGGGTCCCACAGAGCTGACCACGACTGGAGCGACTTAGCAGCAGCAGCAAAGCTAAGGCACTTCCTGCAGGCAGGGCCTCTTGGGCAGAAGGGGCTCTGGAGCAGGGGTCTGGCCACACCAGTGTGTGCGCTGGGCGGGAGGAGGAGGGAGGTAAGAACAGCCTTTCAGGAGAGAGATCCCCCCAGAGGAGGAGGTTAATCAGAAGAGTGGGCAGGCTCTTTGTGCTGGGAAGTGGGAGGCATTTTCTTATTACAAGTACAGAGCAGCTTGAAAGGCAGTGAGGAATAAAAGGAAACAAAGGCCCCTGGGAGAAGAGAGGAAATGGATGGGCGAGGAGGCGGGGCAGGGGCTCAGCTGGGAGGAGACCGAGAGGCCCAAACAGGTGCGGGTGCGGAAGGATTACCCGCCACGCTGAGCTGCGGAGACGATTCAGGGAACAAGGGCTGTGGTCAGAAAGGCAAGAGGTCTGCCTTGAAGTTTTCTTGGGAGGAGATTTTTATTTCTTCTTTTAACAACCCAGGGAGTCATCCCACATGTTGCTTAGTAACATCTGCACGTTTTGTGGCTGGAGTCTAAACTCTGTGAAAGTCGCTCAGTCGTGTCCGAGCCTTTGTGACCCCATGGACTGTAGCTCGCCAGGCTCCTCTGTCCATGGGGATTCTCCAGGCCAGGATACTGGAGTGGGCAGCCATGCTCTTCTCCAGGGGATCTTCCCAACTCAGGGATTGAACCCAGGTCTCCTGCATTACAAGCGGGTTCTTTACCAGCTGAGCCACCGGAGAAGCCCTAAACTTAGGAATCCAATTTAACTGAGGGTCACTTGTCAGGCAACCCCTTCTCTAGTGTCTGTGCTTATCTCTCACCTGCCAGGTGTCCGTGTGTATTTATGCTCTCCGTGGACTTCCCTGGTGGCTCAGATACTCAAGGATCCGCCTGCTATACTGGATACCTGGGTTTGATCCCTGGGTTGGGAGGATCCCCTGGAAAAGGGAATGGCTACCCACTCCAGCAGTCTTGCCTGGAAAATTCCATGGACAGAGGAGCCTGTGGAGCTACAGTCCATGGGGTTGCAAAGAGTAGATACAACTGAGCGACTAACACTTTCACTTTTTTTATACTCTGGGAAAGTTGAACTCTGTTAACATGGTACCTTGGCGGGGGTGAGGGGGAGGTCAATGAAACTTCGTCACAGTCATCACCCTCTGAAATTTTGATGTAACCCATACAACTCACTGTTGTTTTCAAAGTGAAATTTCTTCCTCCTCCTTTGGAATTTAAGACGGCAATGTAGGGATTTACAGCTGGTTTGAGGAGGGGGAGCGATATCTCTCTTCCTTCCTGTGTTCTCGAAAACTCAAATCTAAGTTATGAGAGATAGATCAGCTGTTGTGTTTCTTGTTGATGAGTTCTGAGGCTAAGATCTGTTGCCTAAGAATATGAGTAGACTTGTGGCTGCTCTGTAGTCCAGGTTTGTGATGGGCATTAGCACTCAGAGGCTGGAAGAGGGCAGAGAAGGCATGAGACGGTTTTGTCTGGAAGAGCATGTGGCCCTCCGGTGAGGGCTCTTCCTGCCACCGTGTTTGGTTAGCAGAAGATCCCTCACATTTTTCATGTGGCCGAATTTATCTTCCAAGGCTCCTGTAGGGAAAAAAAAAAAAATTGGCTTATGTAGGTGGTCAGAAGTGAAGACCATTTATTTGGAAATTGTAGGTTAACACTTTCTAAGAGAAAACAGAAACCTGAGTGGATGAATGCCACCTTACATGCCATCAGAATCTGGAGAGTGTGCTCGACAAGATCTCTTTATTTTCCTCTAAGGGTGGAAACTTGAAGTCCAAGGGTCCTTGAGTGAGTGAAGGGATTGGGTTACTTCTTGCATGCTATAGAAATCAATAGGACAGAAATAGGCTAAAACCTCCTGTGGCCCTCACGAAGCTACACGCAACACACTTGGAGTGATTGCAAGTTCGGTGGGGAGATCCTGGCCCTCTGTTCTCTGGTCCTCACCTTGCAGGGTACCAAGAGTAACGCAGGAACGCCTGTCTGTGGTTGCCCCAGCTGTCCTCAGCTTCTTCACCTTGGGCAGGAGCGGGTTTAAGGGCCTGCTCCCTCATGCTCTGTGCAAGCCCTCATCCAGTTTGGGTGCTGTCACCCGGGGAGCAAGTGATGGTCTCTTCTTCTCCGTTATCTTCTCCGTTATCATCTCCGTGGCAGACCAGGTGCCGGGTGTTTCATTTCCCTGAGTGCCGTTCACCTGTGCCTTAAGCCTCTCGACATCAGATTTACCTCGAGACACCTTCCCCGTCGCCTCCGCTGCTCTGCAAAAAAGGAAGACACATTTTCTCTTAGATGTAGATGAGAAGGTTTTGCTGTCGTATATGATATTCATCCCACGAATACCAACAAAAAAGGTCAAATTCTAAGAAAAGAACTCAGAGATGAAAGCAGTTGAGAACAGGTCGTGTGTGTGACCGTGGCTGGGGTTGAGAAGAAGCTCTCTGTCAGACAGACTTTCTCAGGGTGACGACAGAGAGACGACCACATTTTTCTCTCCATGGGCACAGGATGCTTCAAACATTTATGTGACTATTTTTTATCTTGTGATAACCCCAGACACTTAATGAAAAATATTCCTGGCTGGCTGTTTAGTTAGAAAATGAATCAGTATCAGTTCATCTGTTTTAAGCACAGCACTATCTTAAGTACTATGGAAGAATCAGAAGAAGTCTATCTAGCTGGAGGCTCACATACAGAGTGAAAACACGGAAAAGTGAAAGTGAAGTCGCTCAGTCGTGTCCGACTCTTTGCAGCCCCATGGACTGTAGCCCACCAGGCTCCTCTGACCATGGGATTTCCCAGGCAAGAATACTGGAGTGGGTTGCCATTTCCTTCTCCAGGGGATCTTCCCAACCCAGGGATTGAACCCGGGTCTCCCACATTGTAGGCAGACGCTGTACTGTCAGAGCCACCAGGGAAGTTCACTGAAAACTGAAAGGCTTTTTAAAAAAAAAAAAATGCATTTTTTCACAGTTCTGGAGACTAGAAGTCCCAGATCAAGGTGTTGGCAGGTTTGGTTTCCCCTGAGGCATCTCTCCTGGTCTGAGAAGGCTTTTTAAAACAAGCAAACAAAAAGAACGTCATCAAAGGCAAGTGGTCATAATGGAGGGTCGGCAGTCATCAAGCTGTGGACCGCTTGAGGCAGAGACTCTGTGTGGTGGGGGCCCTCCTGTACAGGAGCGACCTCCCCTCTACCCTCAAGATGCCACTCGTACCCTCCCGGCCCCAGCCGCGACAAGAGAAGTATCTCCTGACAGTGCCCAGTGTCCCCCTGGGAGGTAGAACTGAGAAATTAAATTTGTGAGACTCGAGGGAACGGGGAACCAAGAGAAGTTAATGGGCGAGGCAGGGAGAGGATTGTCTGGAGAAGGCAGGTCCCAGCTGGCTCTCAAAAGACAAGGGGATGGGAACTGCCTGAGGCGATGTTCCTGGGGTGGAGAACAGGCAAAGGGGGATACTTTTAGAAAGCAAGGACTGAAAAGGGCGGTCTAGGCACCCAAAAGACATTTCTCCGCTCACGCGGGTGGTGTGTTAGAGTGAGGGGTCACAGCTCACGGGTCTGGCTGGCGTGTGAGGCGGATCACAGCCGCTCACTGCAGATTTCAACAGGCAAGAAAACAGAACCAGGCAAGGATGCGACTGACTCATGCTCTTACAGCACACGCTGTGGGCCGAGCGCTGTCTTCTTGTGTCAAGGACGTTCATTTCATCCTCTCAGCCCCTCGAGGAGGCAGGTGCTGTTATTCTCCTGTTTTACAGCCGGATAAACTGAGACCTGGAAAGGATGAGTCACCTCCAAAAGTCCCAACCAGTACACGGCGGAGCCCCGGAACTACCCCGCCATCCAGACGCTAAGCCTGAGCTCGTAGACGTGGCCCTGGGCAGGGTTAGGCCAGGTGATTTCCCAGGTTCCGGCATTCTCACCAAGAGGCCAGATGGAACCCAGGTGGACACGCAGGGGTTGAAACTCTACCTTAGTTTACAAAAACGTCAGGAATGTGTTGGAAAAGTCAAACAGACCCTCAGACTCTAGAGGAAAGCGAGGGAAGGGGAATCGAACAGACAGCTCAGATCCAACAGCCTAGGAGTCAGGATGAGGGGTGAAAGGCGAACCCTGGAGCTGGGGCTTTGAGCAGGATAGACAAGGGAGGCCTGGGCTCAGGAGATGGTGGCGGGCAGGCCACAAATGGGCACAGGCGGGTCCCAGCTGAGCTGAAGAAGAGTTTGGACTTTGCTGGTGAAGCAAGCCAGAGATGGGGGTTACCAGAAGGGAAGGTTGGGGGAGACAGAGATGGGCCTGGAGCCAAGGCCGGGCCTGTTGGGGGGGACGCGGATGCAGAGGGATGCTCCGTGAGACAGGCCACGTGGTGGAAAGGCCGCGGGCAGGAGAAGGCAGCCTGGACCCTAGTGGCTCCATTAATGGCTGTGATCTGGGCCCTTTGCTCAGCCCTCCATCCTGGCTGGGGTGGGGCACTCTCCTCTTGAACCTGTCTCTTAGGTCATTGGAACAGTTGAATGAGATGCTGTACATGGAGGCCTAGTACACCTCCACACATGCATGCGTGCTAAGTCACTTCAGCTGTGTCCAATTCTTTGTCACCCCATGAACTGTAGCCCACCAGGCTCCTCTGTCAGTGGGGATTCTCCAGGCAGGAATACTGGAGTGGGTTGCCATGCCCTCCTCAAGGGGATCTTCCCAACCCAGGGATTGAGCCCATACGCCTTATGTCTCCACCCTTGACAGGCGGGTTCTTTTTTTAAAAAAAAAAGATTTAATTGAAGGAGAAGACTCTTGAGAGTCCCTTGGACTGCAACGAGATCCAACCAGTCTATCCGAAAGGAAATCAGTCCTGAATATTCATTGGAAGGACTAATGCTGAAGCTGAAACTCCAATACTTTGGCCACCTGATTCGACAAACTGATTCATTGGAAAAGACCCTGATACTGGGAAAGATTGAGGGCAGGAGGAGAAGGGGATGACAGAGGATGAGATGGTTGGATGGCATCATCGATTCGCTGGACATGAGTTTGAGCAAGCTCCGGGGGTTGATGATGGACAGGGAGGCCTGGCGTGCTGCAGACCATGGCGTCGCAAAGAGTCGGACACGGCTGAGCGACTGAACTAAACTGAATTGCTTTACAGAATTTTGTGGTTTTCTGTCATACATCTACAAGAATCAGCAGTAGGTACAGGGTGATTCTTTACTGCTGAGCCACCAGGGAAGCCCTCACACAGCCTGCAGAGGGAGGTGCCCTGAGGATGATGTCAGCGGGAGGGGAACAAGCCCGAGGGCGCCATCAGGTGGCAATAACGGGAGGAGGGTCTGATGGGGACAGCGGCTCTGGGAGAGAACATGGGGCTGTAGGACTTTGCAGATGCCGTTCTGTTAGGAGAGAAAAGAAACTTGGCTTCTGCCGTGCTGGGATTTTTTTTCTCCTGTGGATCATCCAGTCCATAATGATCTTTATCTAAATGGACAGAAATTGAGCTTCAGAGCTAATGTTCATGCTTGGTGGAGGTACCTGGTGGGGTGGTTAAGTGTGGTGTTGTATTAGGTTAAAGAATGAGATCAAAGTGGATTTTTATTCCAGGGGCAGGACTTTGGTTGTTCTCCTTTGTGAATTTAGTTCTAAAAAGAACTTCAGCCTCCAGACCCTTAAAAGGGCTTGTAATGCCTCTTGTGAGCTGGGCACATCCCCATCTGCAAACTTTCCAATTCTATTCCCTCGCCACTGAGAAAAGTGTGAACAACAGATGACTCTGAGGGCTGACAAACAGGAGAAGAGCTGAAGGCTATGCCACCAGCATGGTGCAAGGCTGTGCAGACTTGGGCAGAGTATCAGGAAATGCCCTCCCCATTGACACCTAAAAATAAATATAGAGATTTTCACCGATTTCCAAAGAATTAAAAAAAAAATTTTTTTTCACCATACCACATAGCCTGTGGGATCTTAGTTGCCCAACCAGAGATCTAACCCATATTGCCTGTGTTGGGAGCATGGAGTCTTAACTACCAAACCTCCAGGGAAGTCCCTCCAATGAATGTTTAAACTACCTCTAAACCAGCACTATCCAATGGAACTATGCTGTGAGCTACAAATGCAAGCCACATGTGTCGCTTAAAATTCTCTGGTAGCCACTTTATGAAGTGGTAAAAAGAGACAGATGAGATTAATTTCAGTAATATATTCTATTTCAGTCAGTCCTTCACCATATTATCATTTGAACTGAGAATCACCATGTAGAGATCATTGAGATATTTTACTTTCACACTAAATCTTCCAAATTGAGGGTGTGTTTTACACATCTCAATGAGACAAACCACACTTTCAGTGTCTAAGAGCCACAATGGCAGAGGCCACCGTGCTGGAGGAGAACAGAGGTCCACGCTCCCCAACTGCAAGCTGCCTTTCCAGAAACAGGCTGTTAGTTAACTCTGAGCTTGGTGACATCAGCGTCTCCCTGTCTCCCATTTGACTGATGCCTGTGTACAGGAACGCAGGTTTGTGGTTCATTTCCCCCCTCATCTAGTTTGCGTCGCCATTGGGAAACGGTGTCAGAGCCATCCAGCCCCCCAGAGCGCCCCGGATGGGCCGTTTAGTGACAGGGGCGGCCCATCCAGGCCGTCACCAACTCCAGAGAAAAACAAAACTCGCAACTTTGGTGCCAAAATGGAACGCAAGCTTGTGAGAAGGAGGAATTCCTAATAAAAGAAAGGCAACAGCCCGTCAATAAAGGAAGATTGCTTTCAGCCCACAGCAACGAAAGATACAGAATTGTGTCTGGTTTCATTTCTCCTGCCTGAGATCCTCCTTTCAGGTCCTTGTGATTCCATTTTTCCACTCGATGGTGCACAGGGCAGTTCTAGGGGAGTCAATACTAAAATAATAATTACTGGTTTGACATTTCGCAAAAATCACCCAGAGAACTTTGGGGGTATAAAACAATATAACAGAGCACAAAGTATGTGGAATGGGGATTTCTCTTCCCCGAGGGAGGCTCATTTTCCTTTCCTGGCCAAAGGCACAGAGAGGGAGGAGGAGCTGGCTGGAAGAGAAAACATCTGGAAATGTGACCTGCGGAGAGGGAGAGGGTGGCCCAGGCCCCCGTCCTCCGGAGCCTGGGTTTCCCCTCCAGCTCGCGGCAAGAAAGCAGAGGGAGCCCTTCTGATTGGAATCGTACTTCAGAGTCACTACCGCTCAAAACGCACGGTGTGAGGGAGAGCTTCCCAGGGCTTCCCGCGAGGCCCTCCTGAGATAAAAGGCCTGAACAACTGCCCTTCTGGGCTGATAAACGGCTGTTAGTTTTCTCTCATCAATATTTGAATACCTGTTTGCACAGTTGGGCAATTATGGACGCAGAGAAGCTGATCACAGAAGCAGATCTTGGAGGTGATTCACGGGATGCACTCGGCCATCAGAAGCAACAAGGGGAGTTCAGCCCCAGCTCCTGGCTGCCGCGGTGCCCGTGGCATCAGTGCAGAGCGGTCAACTGGCCGCCTCCCCCATCAGATGCTCTCTCCTCATGGAAGAAAAGCGCTGTTGTCTTCCACATATGCTTCTCATTTCTCAGTGTGTGTGTGCTCAGTCACTCAGTCCTGTCCAACTCTTTACGACCCCGTGGACTGTCGCTCACCAGGCTTCGCTGTCCGTGGAATTTTCCAGGCAGGAAAACTGGCGTGGGTTGCCATGTCCACCTCCAGGGGATCTTCCCAACCCAGGGATCGAACCTGTGTCTCCTGCCTTGGCAGGCGGATTCTTTTTCACTAGCACCACCTGGGAAGCCCCTCTCAATTCTCAAAGTAATGTTCAGATCACTAATTTCACTGTTCTGTGTTCCCTCATTTCAAGCCCCAAGTCCTCATGTGAGTACTATTTTGCATGCTACCAGTTATACAAGTTTTACCCAGAAAGAAGTCTGGAAGAAAAGTCTTTAAAGGCCTGGAATTCATAAAAGGAGCGTTAGGAGGTATCTTTCCTCATTGTTAAAGGTTTTAGAGGTGAATGTGAACACCAAAATAACAAGATGATAGAAGGAATCCAATCTGAAAGGAAACTGAAATAAAGCCCACTTCACGGGACTTCAGGGGGCAAAATTTAAACCTTACATGAAAAATAAATATGAGGATACTCACTGTAGAGTTATCTATAACAGTGTAAAGAATTAGGCTTTCCTGGTGACTCAGTGGCAATGAACCCACCTGCCAATGCAGGAAATTCGGGTTCAATCCCTGGGTTGGGACGATCCCCTGGAGAAGGAAATGGCAACCCACTCAGTTTTCTTGCCTGGGAAATCCCAAGGACAGAGGAACCTGGCAGGCTACATCCATGGGGTCACAAAGCATGACTAAGCAACTAAACAACAAAAAGGACAATTAGGACAACAGTCCAACCGTACTGGACAACAGTAACAAAATGGATAAATGAATTATTGCATGCTTCTGTGATGACTGTTATGAAGGAAGTCATTAAAACACTAATTTCAAAAAGCTAGAATGACTTATGAAAATGACCTCAATACAGTGTAAAATTAAGATACACAAAATATTAAATCATATGTCCTATGTAATATTAGTATGTACCTAAGCATAGCAAAGTGACTGGTAAGAAATATAAACAGGAGATTTTGCAGTTGGCTTGACCACAATTTTTTTTTTTAAGATCTTTACCTTGGATTAGACTATTTTACTTTTTATATTTTTTTTGTTTTTGGCCTTTCTGTGTGGCATGTAGAATCTTTGTTCTCTGACCAGGGATTGAACCCAGCCCCCCTGCATTGGGAGTTCAGAGTCTTAACCATGCACCACCAAGGAAGTCCCCCTTTTTCTTTTCTTGGCCACATCCAGCAACTTGTGGGATCTTAGTTCCCTGACCAGGAATTGAACTCAGGCCCTGGGCAATGAGAGCACAGAGTCCTAGTCAATGGACAGCCAGGGAATTCCAAATGCCCCCAAATTATCTTAAGTTTTCATTTTTTTCTTCATGTATTTCTGAGATTCCAAATTCTCTATGATGAGCATATACTACTTTTATAATCAGAAAAAAAAAAAGTAAACGTCATTACATAAACTCTAGTCCAATATTTATTTGGCACATCACGGATCTTCTGTTGGGGCTTCAGTTCCTCATTTGGGAATGAGGTGCAGCCTTGCCTGACTCACAGACGCTCAATGAGCATCAGATGCATTAACCAGAAGAACCAGTGAGAATAGACAACTGTTTACACAAGCACCGTGCACAGCTCTGCACTGGGTGTTGTGTCTTGCCGTTCTGCTAGAACATAAATAAGAAACTGAGCAAGGCTCTCATGACATGTTTAGCATCACAGTCCATAAGAAACTAAGGCTGAATCACGGCCTCGCTTGACTTCATGAAGCAGAAGGACGTTCAGGGGAGCCGGGTCCTCGCAGCCTGGGTGCGCTGGCTGCCTGGCACAAGGACAGCCCCTTATAGGAAATGGCTTCAGAGTCGGTCCCTGAGAGAGGCTCTTGCAGCTGTTTCTGAGACTGATGTTTATTCTGCTTCTCACAATATGCCTGTGTGTGCGACTGTGTGTGTGTGTTAATCCCTCGGTCGTGTCTGACTCTTTTCAACTGCATGGACTGTAGCCTTCCAGGTTTCTCTGTCCATGGGGTTCTCCAGGCAAGAGACTGGAGTGTGTGGCCATTCCCTTCTCCAAGAGATCTTCCTGACCCAGGAATTGAACCTGGGTCTCTTGTATTGCAGGAAGATTCTTTACCGTCTGAGCCACCCGGGAAGCCCATGAGTGCGAGAAGCATCCATAGATGGAGGGGTAGGGGAGGCATGCCCTAGATGAATGGGGGTGGGAAGGGACAGAAAGTCCAGAAACATCAATACTGAATTTTCATCTGTACCTGCTGAGCCAGGACTTGGCTGGACCAAAGGTTTGACTTGGAATCCCCATGGAGGCTTTATAATTTTACCTGCCATTTCTTTATCATATGTCTTCCTTTTTGATAATAAAATGTATTTATACACACGGAGGCTTCCCTGGTGGCTCAGAGTGTAAAGCATCTGCCTGCAGTGTGGGAGACCCGGGTTCCATCTCTGGGTCAGGAAGATCCTGGAGAAGGAAGTGGCAACCCACTCCAGGATTCTTGCCTGGAGAATCCCATGGATGGAGGAACCTGGTGGGCTATAGTCCATGGGGTCGCACAAAGTTGGACACGACTGAGCGACTTCACTTTTTTTTTTTTCTTTTCATACACGTGTAACCACCTCCCCATGGATATTCTGACTCACTAGTTGGGTTCCCCACCCATGTCTTAAAGTCTCAAATGTGAGCCTCACTATCCTCCTCTAGGATGACTATAGAGGATACAGATGACAAAGCAGCTGCCTTCGGTGTGTCGTCTAAGGGATATAAACCATGCACACGCACGTCGCCCAGTGTAGATGCTCTTATACATTGCTCTTGAACTGTTGAACTGGATGTAAAAGCATAAACGTAAATGGTTGGATATCATCACTGACTCAATGGACATGAATATGAGCAAAATCTGGCAGATAGTGATGGACCAGGAAGCCTGGCGTGCTGCAGTCCATGGGGCCACAAAGAGTCAGACACAGCTGAGTGGCTGAACAACAACAAAGGTATGGTGTAAATGCTTAATGTGTAGGGATTCTTGGAGTCTTTTTTCCCCATAGTGTCTGAGGGTTTTGTGGGTTAAGTGAGAAACCTGGTGCTTCTAATTTACCCAAGTAACTTCCGTTCCTCAGCTCAGAGAAGTTTTTGCTGGGAAGGGTTAGCAGGCTTAGTTTGAAGGGCTCAAGAAAAGGTGTGTGGACCTCAGATGGTGCAACTGCCAATGGAAGCGTGTGCCGGACACACCAAAGAGAGTGCAGAGCCACCGTTAAGTCTCAAAACCCAGGGTCTGGGCAGTGAGGGAAGGAAGTGGGGTCCAGGCTTCCCTAACCCCGAGAGCTGTGAGAAGGGCCAAGGCAGCCTTCGGGCCCAGCCCCTAACTGCCCAGCCTTCCCAGGGAGAGGCCCATCTTCATCCACCCTGTGTTGGCCCTCCTTTTCCTCTTAGGGGACTAAGAGGCGGGGGTGGAGGGCTCCCTGCAGTGTGTCTAGAGAGGTGTGGTCTGGGGGCTTCTGCCAGGGAGATGTGCCCACTGTTTCGCTCACACATGGTGGGAGAGGGGAGTCTGAGCTGCTGTCTGTCACCCTGAGTCTGCAGAACCCCCTGGGTGACTCACCTAAACTGCTCATTAAAATGCAGATTCCCAGGCCTCCTCTTGAGCCCACAGATCAGAGCATCGAGGAGATTATGGCCTGGGGGTCTGCTTCTAGCACATCCCCAGGTGAGCGTTTTACACAGTAATGCGTGAGGTCCACTGCCTTTGTGTGAATGCATGCCAAGTCACTTTAGTCATGTCTGATTCTTTGTGACCCTATGGACTGTAGTCCCCCAGGCTCTTCTGTCCATGCCTCCAGGCAAGAATACTGGAGTGAGTTGCCATGCCCTCCTCCAGCAGATCTTCCCCACCCAGGAATCGAACCTGCGTCTCTTATGTCTCCTGCATTAGCAGGCGGGTTGTTTACAGCTAGTGCCACCCAGTTGTCCAGTGTCACTGCCTTTAAGTATGACCAGTGCACATGGAGCATCTCACATGTATGAGGCTCAGACAGCACTGGGGGGCATAATGCTAATCTCAGAGGATGGAAGACATGTAAGCCAGGAAGCCATCGAGTGAGGACCCCACTTGTCCCCTCGCCACCTCCTACCTTCCCCTACACTCCACACCTCTCAAGTCAGGGAAGAGACCAGGACCCCTCAGAAACTTCTCCGTTCCTGGCAGGTGGCTGCCCAGGAACTGAAAGAGAGGGAGGCAGGCTGGCTGATGCCTGGACCACTCAGACATGAGCATCTGTCATTGCAGGACCCGCAGAGTGTCCCCCAAATACCAGGTACTCGAGCACACCCTGGGATTTCTAGGAGAATAGGATAGAGTGCTTGCTCCAGATACAAGCCTGGGGTCTGGAGGGGAAGGAGAGAACTGACCCAAGGCCTGGACAGAGGAACGCCTGACCTGCAGAGAACAACATGGAAGCATCCGGGAGTACTTTCTGGAAAGACCTTACCCCGGCTCAGCTGGGCTGGGAAGGAACCTGCCTCTTCTCCCAGCTCCATGCTGGAGGAGGAGCCAGGGCAGGTCTGGGTGATGTGAGAGCACCTACGAGTGGTGGGCTCTTCCATTGCCCCGCTCTGACCACATGGATGGGGGAGGAAGTGTCCTCACCACCCCCACCCCCAGCGGAATTTCTTCTGTATAAAGGGAGAATGTGTGCTCTTTCCTATTTCCAGTTCCTGGTTCTTGAGAGATGCCTAGTTGACAGACACCCTGACAGGAATTGTACAGGTCAGGCAGCTCCATTTATTAACACTGTTCATGTGTGCATGCTGAGTCACTTTAGTCAGGTCTAAACTCTTTGTGACCCTATGGGCTGTATGTCCATTGGATGCTCCAGGCAAGAATACTGGAGTGGGTTGCCATGCCCTCCTCCAGGGGATCTTCCCCACCCAGGGATCGAACCTGTATCTCTTAACGTGTCTTGCATTAGCAGGCAGGTTCTTTACCACTAGTGCCACCTTGGTGTCAAGAACAAATTTGGCCATTTCTTTTCATTGGATGCAAAAAAGACGGGAGTGGGCAGGGGCCTCCTGGCCGGCCTGTCCAGTACTGAGTGCTGGGGGAGCCAGAGACTCAGCCTGGTGCTCCCATGGTCCAGCTGTGCAGGGACTGGTATGGGCAGCAAATGGGGGTGGGGGGATTGTCCACCACCTGCCACCCCCTCTGTTTTAAGAACAAGCAGCTGAGGGCCTCTGAAAGCCAAACTTCTGGGCTCAAATGTGGGGCTGCATTGCAATTCTGGGACTTTTCTAGAAGCCTGAATAAAACTGAAGCACAAGGCACTCTGGTCAGCTAAGGGGCTCCAGGTGTGCAGTCACCTGGGGAGCAGCCCTGTCCTGGGGAGGAGTCTTTAATGTCCAGGCCGGCTCGAGGGTGCAGAACAGACCGGGCTGCCAGGCTTCCCTCTGGGCCCATCAGGGCCCCCGCAGAAATGAAATTGGGCTGAACCTCGAAGAATTTCTCTGTCCTATTTTTTTCCAGTTGACAAAAGAATTAAGAAATTCCTATCCTGCTGACCAGATAATTAAAAAAATATATCAAGCATCACATTTTTGAGAGTTAAAACTGTTGTTTGGCAATGGTCTCGGCTGGCGTCTGCTTAGTATTGGGAAATGGAGGCGGGGCTTCCCTTGGATAATCAGAGACAAGAGGCATTACAAGTCAGATTCTAACTCCCTCTTCATGCCAGCCAAGATGGGGACCTAAGCGAGTCACATGATGTGCCAGAGAGAGGGAAAAAAAAACATCATCACATTCAGAAGCATTGATATGTCTGTGTGATTGGAAAATTGTAGGCCTCTAGAAACTATTATAGGGTGCATGTGTATTTTTAAAATAATATATACAAACTGGTGACTCTTACATGCTAATCTTTAAAACTGGATGCTGAACTCCCTTCTTGTCCAGTCCAGTCCAAAAGATGTTCAGTGAGCTGTTGACTTTCACTGCAAGTCACGTTGTAAGCTTCGGAAAGAAGACAAAGAAAAATGACATCGTTGGTTTTCTTTTTGTCAAAATCTAGACTCTGCTGCCATCGACTGCAAGGTGCTTACTCATAAACAAATAACCGGAATTCTGTTCCACTCACACAGTTTTATTTCACGGTGCTTATTATAGTCCTTAGTTGGCTTCCCTGGTGGCTCAGCACTAAAGAACCTGCCTGCCATGCAGGAGACACAGGTTCGATCCCTGGGTCAGGAAGATCCCCTGGAGGAGGGCGTGGAAACTCACTCCAGTATTCTTGCCTGGAGAATACGACAGACGGAGAAACCTGATGGGCTACACACCACAGTGTGACAAAGAGTCAGACATGACTGAAGTGACTTAGGCCGCACTCATGCATAGTCCTTTATTAAAGTCACGTTGAGCTCCAGTAAGGGCAGACAAAGTCACTACTACCAGTCTTATGGGCAAAGGTAGATGCAGCTTTTCTTGCCTCATTTCCCGTGCCCTTAATCATTTTTCAGACCTGGCCCTGGATAACTCAGAGGTTTGGGCCCTTGAGGACTGCTGTGGGCCCATCATGGTGAGCATGAGATACTAGAGATCAGTGGGCGAGCTCTTGGTGCTGCTATTTTTAGTAAAGGAATCACATCACGTCCTCAGGGATGCAACCCAGAGTAAGAGGATTTGAATAATTTTATTTTAATCTTGGTAAGTGGAAAGGTGGTGAATTGAGGTTATTGGTTTAATGGTGATCCAGATGAATAAGCATTTATTAAGTGCTTACCTATGGTGTGCCTTCAACCCATTTACCTTCTGCTTGTGGGACTAAAGCAGAAATGCAAGAAATGAGTTCACGGAGAGCACAGGCAAGTTATTTAGCGTTATTCAAACTTAGTCACATGCACATGGAAAAGCACAAAGCAAAGTGGAATCAGAAAGTTGGGGAACGTGAGCCCTATACCTCAAAACAGTTAGGAAACTCACTCGTCATCTCTCCAGTCCTCTGTTATACAGACCAGAGTAAGCTAGGAAAGTTAAGTCACTCAGTGATGGCAGGGCATGGAAAATTTAACTTGGTCTCTTGACTCCCAGGAAAAAGCACTTTCCCCCTTGCTTCCTCATGGTGCAAATCTGGACAGTTATTTTGGCAGCTGAAAGAATGCTCTGCCCAGTAGCATGAGATAAATGGTATGCTGAGATAATCTGTGGTAAGTAAGTGAGCTAATATTGTGACTTGGCCCCATGTTGCAGCCTGTGGCTGCCAGAGGATCAGAAGCAGAATTAAAATTCTAAGAGCTACACATGGCCCCCAATGAGTCAAATAACCTCCTTCTACAGAGTTTCAGGAATGAGAAAAAAAAAACATCTAAAAAATATCTCATAACCCATCTTTAGAAGAGGTAGAGAGGACATCTTTTTTAAATTACTGAATAAATTTATGAATTCATAACTTTTTCAAAGCAGCAGATACGTCCTTTGACATCTCAGTTTATGACATGTAGGGAGCCAAAGTCTTCTCAACCGCTTTACAAATGTTCTATGCCTCTTTCCAAACTCTGTTTTAAAAGTAATATTTTTTGTTCTTCACAAAGTAATATATGTTGATTGTAGAAACCTTGATAAGCACAAAAGGAAAAATAGATTTTAACATAAATACATTTAAATGCATTTCATTTCTCCTATGAATCGGGTGTATCCATGGTTAAGATCTGATATATCTTTCTAGTTTTGTTTCTCTGAGTAGTATATTTTTACACAAACATGGGCTCACATTGTGCCTTACTATTTTGAAACAGATCTTCTTCTCCCTCTTAATGTGCTATGAACCGTTCGCCTCCATCTATAATAGGTGTACAATAGTCCATTGTATGATCCTATGTCATAATTCTCTTAACCAATGTCCTCTATTGACATTTAAGTTGTTCTCAGTTTTTAATAATAAGAAACAGGGATGCTATCAATATTCCTGAAAGTTTCCCTTAGGTCAAAATGCCTAAGAATGCTGGGCCAAAGAATATGTTATGTTGTTAAGGTTTTGAGATACATAGCCAACTTATTCCTCAGGAGGTAATATCAATTTATATTCACACAAAAAGTAATGAGATGTCCGTTTTCCTTTCTCTCGCCAATGCTAAATGTTATCATTTAAGACTAATTTCTGGGCACTTGTCTGATTGTTTGGTGGTTAAGACTCTGTACTCCTAACCCAGGGGCCCAGGTTCAACTCCTGGTCAGGGAGCTAGATCTCTCCTGCCTCGATTAAAGAGCTCACACAAGGCAAAGAAGATCAGTAAGACCCGGCACAGACAAATAAAAAGAAATAAAACTCAACTTTGACTTCATTTCTTTGAAACTGGGAGGAATAAACTATTTGTTTGAAACTGGGAGGAGCAAACCATGAACTTCTTAAATGTATTTACTGCCCCTTTTCCTTCTTTGTGTGTGTGTGTGTGTTGCCTGTTCATCCTTTTCGCCCATTTTTTTTTTTTTTTGGAATATTTGCCTTTTTCCTAATCATTTGCAAGAACTCTTTAAAGATACTACCCTTTGTTACATATGAAAACAAATATATATGTACTTTATACTTTGCATTTTTTTGACATACAGATTTTAAAACTTTAATCAGAACATCTTTTCCTTATGTATGCTACCTTGTCATTTATTTAGAAAGGATTTCCCCAACCCCCAAATCTTAAGTTTATGTATATTTTTCTAGTTCTTGTATCTTTTTATTTTTTTACATTTAAATCTTGGTATAAGATTTGAGGTATGGCTCCAACTTTAGATTTTTTCCCCCAAAAGATTGTTTATCCTAATTCCATTTATTGGATAATCCATGCCTACCCTACTGATTTGAAATTCTGTATCAGACACAGAATCTCATAGAATTTGCATCTATTTTGGAATGCTCTTTTTTTTTTCCAGTGTTTCATTTTTTTCCCCCAGGACAATTATTTCCCCTCACAATTTTACTTTGCAAATATTGTCAAAAATTTCTTCCAGATGGAACTTAGAATCATTTTTTCCCAGGATGTCAAAATTTCCCTAAATTATATTGAGACTTTGCTTAGCAGTGTAATAGATAAAGTCGACTAGGCAGAGAACGTCTCTCCATGTTTTTAAAAATCTCCTTCAGGTCTCTATATTTGTTTAATAGTTCTCTTCATGAGACCTCCCTACTATTTTGGGGGGTTAGGTTATCCCTAGAATTTTGTAACTATTTTTTCTGTTGTAAATAGGATTTTTCTCCCCCTTATACTTTCCAAATGGTTGTTACTAATATGATATATCCTAAACCTTCTGAAATGTGTCGATAGATAGATAGGTTTAGAATAGTCCACTTACTCAAGATTCTTATTCATTTTAACCATCCTGTGTTGACTAAAAAGAGTATATGGTCATAGTGGGTGAGCGTTTTTTATTATCGTATATTTATAGATAGTATCCACTAGTTCTGTACTTCCATCCTTGATTTTCTTTTCCTCAGTGCTAAAGATAAAATTTTATTGTACAGAATGAGATATAAGCTGGTTCTTGCATGCTTGCTACTGCCCTCGTACTAACGCCATTCAAATTTCAATAAAAGCTGATCAGATTTTCCTGGTGATCATGGTGACGCACTGCCCTGCCCTCGCATGATTTCTAGTGCCCTCTTTTTGCCTTTGTTCTCATCTCCTTGTCTTACAATATTGCAAACACTGACAACCCAAACTGATCTCTATCATTGTACAATATTTAGTAGCTTTTGACAATGCAGAAACTGTGCCCCATGGAGTAGAAACACACACAAATATTTTTCGTTCTGGCCTTCAATAGAAGAACTGATTTTCATTTATGCAGCACGGCAGTTTTCTGTGTGTGTTCAGACAACTTTGACCAAATTTGAGGGAAATTAAAACTTTGCAAGGACAAAGCCATCTTTATTTTGTTTTTGTTTAAGGATAAGTCTTTGCCATCCATGTGGGAAAAGAAACAGTATTGCAAAAAAAAGATAGTCATTAATTTTCATTTTGCTTATAGCATGTTTTTTAACTCAGGTTAAAAAGATCATAACTACTAAGCACTTTCTTTTTCTCCTTTCTTTAACTGTGCTAATTAGTGATGTGTGTGTGTGTGTGTGTGTGTGTGTGTGTGTGTGTGTGTGTACACACAGATGATAGATTAGGTAGAGATAATTTTTCCCTATAGGATCTGGACAGACCCATCCAAAAAGAAATTTTGATAATTATCAACATCATAGCATTTGACAGTTCAAGGTCTTTCCATGAACTACAATGCCCTTGAACTACAGGCACCCAAATAGTCATAGTTTCAGTGTGGAGAAACTAAGGTCTATTTTCTCCATTGGATTAAAAAAAAAAAAAAATGACTGTCTTCGTCAGTGCCATTCAATGTTCCTGTTTTCAGGAATGTATGCTTTCAGAACTATAAGAGTATTGGATTTAGAAAGAAGGAAAAAAAAAAAAGAAAAGAAAAAAGTATTGGATTTATACTCATGGTTATTTTTGCAATAGAATGAAGGCTGATGTCTGCCACTCCACAGTCACAAAGTTCATCCTCATAGCCATCTCCTGAACTGTATGAGAGTACACGCCTGGGGACCAAACCTCCCCTTTAATGAAGTTTAATTTAATGGGCCTTCCTTACCTGACCTTGGCTTCCGCTCCAGACCACAGCTATTGTCTCTCATGGTATTTTTCTATCTGTGCCTCCTGGAACCACAACACAGGACAAGTAGGGTGATCTTGATCATCAGCCAAGTTTAAGATTTATTATTAAAAGTTATTTGTTTGTTTGCTTGTTTGTTTAAATATTTATTTATTTGGCTGTCCTGGGTCTTAGTTGCGGTATCCAGGATCTTAGATCATCGCTGTGGCATGCTGGATCTTAACTGTGGTATGGGGCATCTAGTTCCCTGACCAGGGATCGAAACCTGGTCCCAGCATTGGCAGCATGGAGTCTTAGCCCCTGGAGCACCAGGGAAGGGTCAAAAGTTATTTGTTAAAACACTTAAATTATTAAAAATCTATACTCTGGGTTTATCAACCCTCCTTAGAATATAAGTAAGCCACAAAAGGACAGAGGAATGATCTTACTCAAACCATATCCACAGCACCTGGGAGACTAATTAGCATACAGCAAGTACCTAATACATATTCAAATGAGTGAATAAATGAAACCAGCACTGAGTAGCACCCGAAGCTCATTCTTTGAGGCTGCCTTTTCTGTTTTCTATTAAGTAGACAGAAGAAGGTTGCTTTGCCCAATTTGCTACAAATACTTCTTTTGTGTTTTTCTCAATCTCTTGTTAAAGTCCTAAGTAGTCAAATTCTCATGGGGCTAAAAAGTGCCTATTAAAGTTCTCATCTGATAAATGTTCTTTTCTTGACAAAGTTCTCCCCGAAAGGAGATCCAGCCCACAAGCCTTCTGATGACCAACTCTAGAATAAGCCCCACTCCTCTGTGGTTTCTAAGTGCAATTACCTCCTGCAACTCAAAACCGCATGCAGGGGAGGCAAGGTCAAGCCCGAGCCTTTTTATGAAATGTGGGTTCGCCCTTTACAGTCATCGTTTCCCCCTTGTTCGCCTGTCAGAGCTCACAATGTGAGCATTCCCACCACTTCTGACTTCTCAGTTTATGCAGGTGAGGGGCTGAGCATCCCTCCCTGTCAGAGCCAGAGCGCATGGCGCCTGCCCTATTCAGTCCCCATCCCCGAGGGCTTCCTAGGCAGCCATGGTCCCCACAGCCAGCCTTGCAGGCCCTGCTGTGCTCATGAAGGCGGGACCACCAGAGCAGGTTTGAGCCTCAGTGGAGTAAAGTTGGTACCCAGTGCCACCATCACCTGCGCCTCCAGCAGGCAGGCCAGTCTCTTTTATGGTAGATGCTGGGCCCCCTTGCAGCTCCCCATCCCCAGGAATTTGTTGTAAGTACCTTCATCCCTGCTTGGGGATTCCTCTCTGGATCTATGCATCTTTAGATGACCCTTCTCCATTTGAAGGTGAATCTGTTGTCTCTTGTGGTGGCCAGCCCCAGGCTCTTGCCGTCTCTGTGCACATGGACATGACGGTTAATCCCTCTCCCCAGCCGGCGATCTGGTTTGTTTCCAGGGCTCTCGGTCCAGTCCCAAGGGGGTGCAGTTGCTTCCCACTCCACCCTGGCATCCACTCGTCTCTCACAGCGTCACCCTCTTTCTCCTAAGGTCCCCCCCAGCTCCCACCTCCTGCATCTCGTTTCCTCTGCTGGTGTGCCACATGACACACTGGCTCCCTGCCCCACACCGCAGCACGGGGGTGTCCTCAGATGTCAGGAGAGCCAAGAACACTAGGAAAAGCCTGGGCTTCCTCTCCAGCACCTTTGCTGTGCTGATGCTCAGTCAGTCTCCCAAAGGGAACCCAGTATTCAGGTTTTCCTGAGAGCGGATGCCATACACTAAGGGACGCAGCCACACTGTGCCCTCCTTCCGTCCACTGGGCACTCCTTGCTTTTAAACACAGGAATGAGCACCTCAAGGCTCAGCCCTCGGCCCTCTCGCCTTCCAATACCTTCTGATGTTACCTTCTTCCCCCATGTCACTGTTGGACATTTATCTCCAGCCTTGACCCTTCCTCTGAGGTCCCGTTCTGTATACACACCTGCCTGTATGGTGACTCCTCCCGCTTAATACCAGGAGGTGATCTCCCATCCCCACTGCACCTTCCCCCAAACCCTGAAGTTCATCCTGGTCACTTGTTTACCACATCCGTTAATAACTGATGTTCTGTTCAGTTCAGTCACTCAGTCGCGTCTGACTCTTTGTGACCCCATGGACTGCAGCACACCAGGCTTCTCTGCCCATCACCAACTCCTGGAGCTTGCTCAAACTCATGTCTATTGAGTCAGTGATGCCATCCAACCATCTTATCCTCTGTCATCCCCTTCTCCTCCTGTCTTCAATCTTTCCCAGCATCAGGGTCTTTTCTAATAAGTCAGTTCTTCGCATCTGATGGCCGAAGTATTGGAGCTTCAGCTTCAGCATCAGTCCTTCCAATGAATATTCAGGACTGATTTCCTGTAGGATGGACTGCTTTGATCTCCTTGCAAGGAGATAACTGATGTTACCATTTCAATACTTCTTTGATTCTCTCTCCGTTGTCATTTGTTTCTCCATTTATTTCTCTCCGTTGTCACAGCACCGCTATGTTGCAGACCGATTTCATCTCTAGCTTGTATTTCAAATCCCTTCTAACTGGTCCTAAATCCGTCTTGCTTCTCCCTCCCCCGACCCAATCCCATCTTTGAAACTGCTGTCAGTGTGATATTTTTAATTCCTACACAGCATAGAACTCTTCTTGGCTTCTGTGTTAGGGTTCTCTGTCTGGAGAAAAAGAACCAACAGGAGCTATAGATAACAGGAGTTATAGAAAAATAAATCCATAGATTTATTTTTAAGGAATTGGCTCATGCACTTGTGGGGGCTGGCAAGTTTGAAATTTGTTGGTTAAGCTGAAAAGTCAGGCAAGAGTTGTTGTAGTTTTGAGTCCAAATTACTCCGGGCAGCAGGCTGGAAACCCAGAGGAGATTTCTTACATTGCCGTCTCAAGGAGGATTTCTTCTGCCTTGGGGAACCTCAGTCTTTGTTCTTAAGGCCTGCAACTGATTGGCTGAGGCCAATCCGCCTTCCTCGAAGTCTACTGATTTAAATGCTCATCTCACCTAAAAATACCTGTGAAGTGACACCTAGACTGGTGTTTGAGGAACATCTGGGCACAGAGCTTAGCCAGGCTGATGGGAAACTTAACAATCAAGCTTCCTTTTGCATTTAGGCTGGGGCCAACACCCCAAACCTGACCACAGGGCTCTGTGCCATCTAGCCCCGGCCTCCTCCCCCACAACTGTCCCCTGTTCATTCTGATCCTGGTCACACTGGCCTCCCTTGGATTCCAGATATACCACCTGCCTCCAGTCCCAGGACTAGAAACAAGTTACTTACTCCCTCACCCACAACGCCCTGCTCCCCACTCCCAGTGTGCATGCACCCTCATACACACAAACATACACACACACACACACACACACACACACACACACACACACACACACACACACACACACGTTGCCTAGGGAAGCCCAACTCAGAGGCCCTTCAGATCCTGGTTCCAATGCCACCTCCTCCGGGTAGAGGCCCCACACCGGGTAGCCTCCCCTGCTACTCTGACTCATCTGTGCATGACAAGCATTCAGTCGTGTGATTATAATTCATGTCTGTCTCCTCCACTAGACTGTAAACTCTTTGAAGGCAGGGACCAGGTCTCCTTCACGGTCTGTGTTGCCCGCCAGGGTGCCTGCAACTCTGGTGGGTGATGAGAGAGTGAGTGAACACTCTGGAAGGCGTGCCTGGCCTTGGACTCATTCCAGCGACGCAGGGCCTCCCCTTGCCTCTGACCCCCACCCCACCCCACGTTGGCTTCCCTTGTTCTCTTGGTCTGGCTTTGCAGACATGCTCTGCTCCTCCTTGGGGTGAGCCCCGCTAAGGAGAGGACACCCCCTGACTGCCAGACATGTGGTTCAGCTTTGAAACTCTGCCTGCCTGAGCTTCACCTCAGGCATCAGCTTCAGTCCTTAAAGACAGACATTTAAGACAAAGTGATTTACAAACCTTTTGATTTTTTTTAACTTTTTATTTTGTATTGGGGTATAGCCGATTAACAAACCACGTAGTGGTCGTTTCAGGTAGACAGCGAAGGGACTCAGCCATACCTATTCATATATCCATTCTCCCCCAAGCCCCCCTCCCATCCAGGCTGGACTTGGCAAAGCTTTTAACTGGAGGAAGAGGACTGTCACCCTCCATGAGCCTTCATATGCATTTTTGTATTTAAACACTTGCGGAGGCAAAGATGCTGCCATCCAAAATACTTGTGAGAATATGTCCACATTTTTACTCTCTCGAGTGAAAACCTAACCAACTCTCTGTAGACAGATCAGCATTTCCCCTGTCTTTTCTCCCAAGCACTTAAAATAATAGAGGATGACTTGTCTGACATCGTCATTGTTAATATTTTTCTATAAACTTGGAAGTTTACAAACTGTAAGCTAAGAGATTGCTTTAAATGGCTCTAAAAATAGCCATTTTGTGATAGATCAACCATTCCAAGGTTGGGTAGTTTGTGTCCCAGATGCTTCAGAGCGTCAATGAAATGAGCCTTATGAAAACTGCAGGTTCGTTAGATCCAACAGCTGTCCTCCAACACGTGCAATTGGGATAGCCGTGGAGGCTTGGGTATGAAGCAAATCATACAGTTCCTGTGACTGTATCCTAATGCAGAGATGCTTTATCTTCATTCTTCCCGGTCTGGCAGACAGGTTGTCAGCTAGTGAATGGTCTGTAAAAGACCCGTACACCAGGGCATGACACTGTTCTGCATCTTTTTGATAAAGGAAAAGAATCTTAATCTACATTTTTTGCAAATTGGGATCTTTTTTTCCATATACATTTTTAAAAAATGGAGTTTCAGGGACTTGCCTGATGGTCCAGTGGTTAAGATTCCATGCTTCCATCGGAGGGGGCATGGGTTCAGTCCCTGGTCAGGGAACTAGATCCCACATGCTGCACAGTGTGGGCCAAAAAAAAGGTGGAGCTGCATTACTTTTCATGGTGGATTTCAGCAACTTTTAAAGCTCATCCATTTTCCCCCTGAATTGGGGCGGGGTTAAATCAGATGGCAGACAAATGGGTCTCTCAGCGTGTTAGCACTCTGATTACTCCCAAGAAAAGATGGCTTGTTTTTTGAAGAGTGGCTTTGAAATAGGCATATATTAACAAACAACTTACTTAAGACCTCTGGAAGCCCAGGATTTCTCTGTGAGTGAAAGGCTTTGTGTCACTGAACACACTGGCCCCCCATCCCCTCTCCTCAGCTCTCCTAATTCTTTGCCCGTAGGCTGACTTCGAGGTTAATACTAGATAGAAATTATATGACTGTTTCTGCCCCTGTGCCAACAACTCCCAGCCATTTGGAGCAGGGGGGTGGGGGGGAGGGCAAGGACTTTATGAAGCAGAAGACCATTTCAACCTTTTAAGATTTTTTTCAAAATGCTAGTGTATAAAAACGTCCTTGAAAAAAATACTGACTCATATAAACTTGCAGACTGTTAGAGGTCCCCCCCCCCGCAAATTCTAGTGTTCTTTACCCATTAGCTATTGCAGACTTTGACTCTTCTTTTTCAACAGCTGCATTGTAAACCACAAAGAGCAGGTCTAAGAAGCAGAGGCACCACTGTGGTCAACAGCAAAAGCTAAAACCCAAACCACAGAGTAACTGAGGATTAGAACGGGAACACCCACACTGGGCCCTGAGATGCCGCCTCGGGTGTCTGTCATCCTTCCAGCTGAGGAGCAGGTCATGACCGGCTGCTGCTGCCAGTCTGAATGTCCAAGGGGCATGTCTTTTGTCCTCAGGGGAGTGTTTGAAGCCTTGGGTTTCAAGGCTCCATTATCCCATCTGCCCTTTATTTGGGCACACTAGGAAGCCATTGGTCTGGGGCAACAGTTGAATGTATTATGTGAAAGAAACAACAATTTGGGGTACCCTGAGATACACTGTGAAGAAGAACTAAAGAGCCTCTTGATGGAAGTGAAAGAGGAGAGTGAAAAAGTTGGCTTAAAACTCAACATTCACAAAACTAAGATCATGGCATCTGGTCTCATTACTTCATGACAAATAGATGGGGAAACAATGGAAACAGTGACAGACTTTATTTTTGGGGGGCTCCAAAATCACTGCAGATGCTGACTGCAGCCATAAAATTAACAGATGCTTGCTCCTTGGAAGAAAAGCTATGACCAACCTAGACAGCATATTAAAAAGCAGAGATATTTTTTTGCCAACAAAGTTCTGTCTAGTCAAAGCTATGGTTTTCCCAGAAGTCATGTATGGATGTGAGAGTTGGACTATAAAGAAAGCTTAGTGCCAAAGAATTGATGGCTTTTGAACTGTGGTGTTGGAGAAGACTCTTGAGAGTCCCTTGGACTGCAAGGAGATCCAATCAGTCCATCCTAAATGAAATCAGTCCTGAATATTCATTGGAAGGACTGATGCTAAAGCAGAAGCTCTAATACTTTGTCCACTTGATGCAAAGAACTGACTCATTTGAAAAGACCCTGATGCTGGGAAAGATTGAAGGCGGGAGGAGAAGGGGATGACAGAGGATGAGATGGTTGGATGGCATCATGGACTCAATGGACATTAGTTTGGGTAAAGTCTAGGAGTTGGTGATGGACAGGGAGGCCTGGCGTGCTGCAGTCCATGTGGTTGCAAAGGGTCAACTGACAGACAACTGAACTGAACTGAGATACACAGCTACCCATATTCCTACCCCTCCAGGTGGTGATGACCAAATGGGTCTCTGGACCAGCAAAAGGTGTAAGGAGGGCATGTCAAGGGAGTTCCCTGGTGGTCCAGTTGTTAAGAATCTGCCTTGCAATGCAGGGAATGTAGGTTCAAGCCCTGGCTGGGGAACTGTGATCCCACATGCCTCGGAGAAGCTAGAGAGATCCTGCATGCCGCAATTAAGCCCTGAAGCAGTCAGATGTGTTTAGAAAGAGAGAGAGAAGAGAAGTGAAGAGGAGCAACAGCCTCAAAAGGGCCTTGAGAGAGGAGTTCCTGGGGCGGGGCGAGTCCCCAGGCTGTGTGACTCTGACTGGTGAGTGTGCAGGACCCAGGACACAGATCCCGTGCTTCCCAGCATCCTTCCTCCTGACCGGCCTGGACAACCTGCCCTCCATTCGACAGGCAGTTCCTGGGGACCTACTGTGTGCTGAGCCCTCTGCAGAACAGCGGGAACACAAAAGTAGGGGGCCTCGTCCCCCTCCTGGCACCATATCTGGGGGAAGACTTGGAAATAAACCCTCGTGGTCACCGCCCCGGTAGACGATCTTCCCTCAGGCCTGCGAGCCTCTCCAGCTGTTAAGTTCCTGCAACATCCCCAGCTCCCAGCACTGGACTGGCACCTACAAGCACGACACAGATCTGTTGGCTGGATAAACCTGCAGTCAAGTGCAGTCAGAGCCCAAGGAAGCGAGTGCCCTCAGCGTGTTTGCACAGGAGCAGCTTGAAGTGGACCTTCTAGGACGTGGCGCACCCAAAGGACAGGACGGCCCGAGCAGAGAGATGCTGGGAGCCTGAACAGCGGGGCCTGTTCCGGGGCCCCGGGAGGCCACAGCCCCGGACTCGGGTGAGATTGTGGGGCAGGAAGAGATGGACCAGCCCACACGGATGACCCTGGTGCCTCACCAGAGGCCGGGGGCCAGGGGGCAGGTCTCCATCGCCAGATGTGCACTTAGGAAGCAGGCTCTGAAGGCTGGGAGGAAGCAGACCAGGGCTGGCCGGGAACTCATGGCTCATCAAACAGTCCAGCAGGACTCCTCATTCACCACTCCTCACGTGGCATCTCTGTTGTCTATGGGTCCTCCACTGCCTCTGGTGTGGTATTTTGCATATATTAAATAGGGAATCATTTATAAACATAAATCATTCGGCTTCCCAGGTGGCACTAGTGGTAAAGAACCTGCCTGCTGATGCAGCAGATGTAAGAAATGCAGGTTCCATCCCTGGATTGGGAAAATCCCCTGGAGAAGGGAATGGCACCCCACTCCAGTGTTCTTGCCTGGAGAATCCCATGGACAAAGGAACCTGGAGGGCTACAGTCCATGGGGCTGCAAAGAGTTGGACAAGACTGAAGAGACTTAGCACACTCGCTATTTAAAACTAGGATTTTGTTAGGAGTCATTCTAGTGTGAATAAGTTTGTCATCCCTGCTTCTTAAAATATTTTTCTTGGCAAAGCAGTTTTTAAACTTGTCTGGTTAAAGTAACACAAATGTTATTGATTGGGTTATTGTTACTTTTAAACCTCTATCTGACTCTTTAGTTTTCCTAGTTTTCCATGTTTGCAAAGCTAAAGAGATACAGTAGATTTACACGCTGACATAAGGCTAATGAGGCAAAGACATAATTAATTTAGACCGCAGTGGCATTCCATTGGCACTGGAAGAGCTCTGACCTTATCTTCGATGTGTTCAAAGCCAGTTATTTTTACCCTGATGCTCCAGGAAGTACACAGTCATGTTGTCTCTTTGTTTTCTCGTCACAGAATCCATTGGGATGCCAGTATACACGCTTTGGAAGCTGGTGCTTCACTGGTGCCTGCTGACCTCAGTGTCGTTTCATGGGGCAGCCACCTGGGGTGCCAGGCAGGAGGGGGATATGCCAAGAGAGGGTGTCCTGCCTGGCAAGGCCACTCAGAGTCCTTGGTTTATAATAACAGTCCTGCTGTTTCATTATTCCAAGTAGAATGACTGTCCTCAGCGGAGAGGTAAAGTAGAAGCGGTGTTCCTCACTCCATCCCTGTCCTTACTCCGTGCCATTTACCCATTCACTATAAGATTAAAAAAAAAAACATTTCTTAAAGAACTGTCTAAGATTCAAAGAGATCAAGGAGATCAAGCTAGTCCATCCTAAAGGAAATCAGTCCTGAATATTCATTGGAAGGATTGATGCTGAAGCTCCAATACTTTGGCCACCTGATACAAAGCACTGACTCATTGGAAAAGACCCTGATGCTGGGAAAGATTGAAGGTGGGAGGAGAAGGGGATGACAGAGGATGAGATGGTTGGATGGCATCACTGACTCGATGGACATGAGTTTGGGTAAACTCCAGGAGTTGGTGATGGACAGTGAGGTGTGGCAGGCTGCAGTCCGTGGGGTCATAAAGAGTCGGACACAACTGAGTGACTGAACTAAACTGAAGATGTAAAGAACAAGATAAGGTCTTCGATAGGTAGGAGAGGGGGATAAAAAAAAGATTGTGTAAAATGGGGCACCTCCTGAAATCATGACTTGTGAATTCTGTGAGCGAGAGCAGCTTGGAGGCAGAGAGGGTGCCGCTCTGCAGAGACCACTGCTGTTCCAGGTCACCAGGTTCTCTGTGTGAAAATGTTTGGGGGGCTGACTGTGCTGTGTGAAGCAGCCCCTTCCTGCCTACAAAGGTTTTCTAGGTTTCTGTGTTCTGAAAGTTTAGCTCTCTACCATGTACATGAGTGTATAGGGGTACAAAACAAAGAGGCCCTAGAGGTTAAGAGGCGCACGTGATGCGTGGTGGGTGGGCAGTGTTTACAGGCATCCAGGAGCTAGGTTCTCAAACTTCAGGATGTGTGACACCCTCCCCCCTGGTGGGGAGGGGGCACGGTGACCTTGGTAGTCATGGATTCGGGACTGAGAGTTCACTTCTCTGACAAGCTCTCAGTCAGTGTGGATTCTGCGGGGACTGCAGTGACCAGGCCCTATAATGGTGGTTCTCAGCCTTGGCTGCAAATTTCCATACATGAGGAGCTCCGGAAACCTCCGATGGCAGGCGGCACCTCACCAAGGACTTATATATATATATATATATATCTGAGGGCAGGTCAGTAGCATCAATAGTTTTGAAAGCTCTCCATGCAATTCCTGCCCAGGTTGAGTTTGGGGGATGGAGGGTGGGGGAGAGCTGAGTGGATGGTGGGACTCCTTCTTATCACTTTGGAAATTTACCAAAAGTATGTTGCAGCTGCCGCTGTCTGATGGTGTCTGAGTTAAATGAACAGCCAACTTTAGTGTTTCCATCTCTGTTTTCGAAGAACAGCGTGAAGTTTCTCAAGAGTCCCTCCACCCACCAGCCTCTGCTCTACCTGTTTATCAGCCACGGGGTCTCAGCTGAAGCCCTCATGAATAATTCTCACTCTTCTCCATTGAGCTGTGACCTCCTGTTTCCACTGCTAGCTGCCCTCAATTCTTTATGGCTATGAGGGGTCTAGATGAGAAGACTGTTTTATCTTCCTGTGGAGCAGGAGTTCTCAGCCCTACAGCACATTACAGTTACCAGGGGCAATTCTGATTCATTGCATCTGGGGCAGGTCCCTCTGCTAGGGGAGTTTGGGAAGCTCCCTGGGTGATTCTCATGTGAACTCGGGGAGGAGAGCCAGGTTATAAGATTAAAAGAAACTTCAAAAAAGTAGTATTTTCTTCAACATTTTGAAAACTGGTTCCAAAAAAATTAAAGATGCTGCTCAGACAATAAACTACAGAAATTATTTTTTTTAATGTACATTGAACGATTTAGTTGGGGCTTTCCAGGTGGCACTAGATAGCAAAGAACCTGCCTGCCAATGCAGGAGATCTATGAGATGCGAGTTCAATCCCTGGGTCGGGAAGATCCCAGGGAGGAGGGCATGGCAACCCACTCCAGTATTCTTCCCTAGAGAATCCCATGAACAGAGGAGCCTGGTGGGCTATAGTCCATGGGGTCGCAAAGAGTTGGAGACTTAGGGACTAAAAGTGTGTTAGTCACTCAGTCGTGTCTGACTCTTTGGACATGGACTGTAGCCCACCAGGTACCTCTGTCCGTGTAATTCTCCAGGCAAGAATACTGGAGTGGGTTGCCATTTCCTTCTCCAGGGAAGAGACTGACAACGTTAATTAGGACAGCGCTAACTGAGGAAGGATTTTGGTGCACAAGTAACAGTATGGCCCAGTGAAGCTGTCACGGGAATAGTCATTCACGGCCCCCAGTTTGTGTCTCCTAGGTGACCCGGGATGGATGGGGGAAGAGTGGGTGTGGCTCAGGGGAGGCTCCCATTGGCTGGGCGGGGCCACGTGCACAGCACCCCATTGGCCAGAGCTCAGTCACATGGTCTCTCCCACGTGCCCGGATACCTAATTGCCGTCCCAAGCTCCAGAGGAGCGTAAAGGTTGTGGGACGGCCAGCGCTCTGTGTCCTACCGCATTTGTGTGTCAGGGGTCAGGGGCCTGTGGGCCTTGCAATTGGATATGCAGACTCCAGGCCGCCCCGGGGGCAGGATCCTGCAGAGTTCGAGTGCTGTGTTAAGGGCCTGTGCTCTTTTTTTTCTTCTCCACAGATATCGCAAACGGCACCAGTTCGGGGGGGTACCGCCCACCTCCCAGAACCAAAGAAGTCATCATCAATGGCCAGACTGTGAAACTTAAATATTGTTTCACCTGCAAGATCTTCCGGCCCCCTCGTGCCTCTCACTGTAGCCTTTGCGATAACTGCGTAGGTGAGTCAAAGCCAAAATTGCCTCTGTTCCACCTTTAAGGCTTGTGTTAAAATGTCTGCAGCTGATGGAGTAGCCTGATTTCCTTTGACCAGACCTTGTACTTAAAGAGAGTCAGCATGTGTGTCTCTTGAATCCTTCAAAACTAAGCAACTGGGTAATAGTTATTTCGGTCCTGTTGCCTCTGATCCGATCAATGGTCTGCCCCAATCCCGCTCACCAAGCCTAGCATTCCTGGATCTCTTTTTTTCTTTTTACATCCTGCAACACATCCCTAGGACAGCACAATGCCCCAGGTCTTCTCCTCCCAGGAACACTCACCAGAGTGGGTTTCCTGTTCCTTGGAGGTTCCAGATCAGCAGACACTTGAAATAAAACCATGACACTCGTAGACCCTCCATTGCCGGAGAAGCTAGCCACGTGTGTAGCTGGATTCTCCCAGATATTCAGAAGGCATTCTGCTTGGGGGAGCTGGAGGCCATGGAAACCCAAGGAGAAGAAAAGGGGCAAAGGCCCAGGGACTACTGGGCCCACAGTTAGGTTGTTACTCTTCCCAGAAACCACCAAGACCTGCCCTGGCTGTTGGCTTGCTTCCTCCAGGACAGGCTAGGAGACAGGCAGAGGAAACACAGTGGAGCACAGAGGCCTCAGCTGTAAGGCTTAGCCCTGCTGTTTGGTTTCCAGTACTGCAGCACAGGATTTCTGCCTCTATATGGGTCCCAGCCCCTGGGAGTTACTTGGCAAGCTCATCCCATCACACTGAGAGATGTTACTCACACTTTCAGACCATTACTCTGCCCCGGGATGGAGCATCTCAGAGATGAAGCTGGCAAGGAAGCCCCCATTGACAGGAAGGGTAATGAGAAAGGGACTACGGCTTTGCCATGTAGGGGAAGACCCACATTTCTTCCGTCCCATAGTCCGCCTCTAACAAAATAACCAGGGCCTTTCCTGGGAAAACAGGCATGGAAATCCTGTTAACCTCACACATGAAAAGACAGAACACCTCAGAACAAAGCTTGTTCCCCTTAGTAACACATAATTGATTGCTAACGTTTTCAAGCCTATTAGAACTTGTGGTCTTGATTATTCTTCAGAAAAAAAAATTATATAATGTGTTTCCTGCTGTGCAAAGTTTTTTTTTTTTATTGGTCTGAAATTTACTTTATCCTAACTTTAATGATAATCTACAATTTGGTAAGAAGTCCATGTTTTCCCTCTCAGACCTTTTCTTGATTTTATTCACTTGGAAAAATTACTGTTAGCCTTTGCCTCCCCAGCAAAACAACGTGGAATTTTGTTGTCTTTCTCATGTAGTAAGAACCAGTTAAGAGCCTGAAATCTGGCACCCAATGACCAGGGTACAAATACTAGCTTTGTGATTTAGACATGCTACCGCAGCTCTGTATGCCTTGGTTTTCTCATCTCTATAATGAGGTCAGTAGCAGTGCCTACCTCATGGGACGGTTGAGTGAGCAAATGAGTTAATGTGTGCAAATCACTCAGCTAGGTGCTTGGCTTTTGGCAAATTCTCTGTGGTGGTTAGCTGTTACTCTGTTATTACTACTGCTCCCTTGACACTTCTGATAGGCTTTCTCTGGCCAATGTCTTGGCCTACTGTAGCCCTCTGCAGATATGATGACCGAACCTGTCCCTGGTCCTCTGTGTGAGGACACACACCAGGGTTTCTACAAGGTCATGAAACAACCTTTGTGTGATTTCTGATACCCTTCTGGGTGACTCCAACCCCAGTGACCGTCCCATGCCCATCTTGAGGACACTCAAGCCAAAACAGCCCAGTGGCTTAAATATCTTCAGGGAAACAATCCATAGGGATTCACAGGATCCTTTCTTGGGTTGTAATTTTGGGATTACATGATGGAATAGTATATGATGGGATAATATGTAACTTATACTCTTTCACCTGAAAATCTTCTGTATTTTGCATATCTTCTCCTGGAGGTCTAATGACTTGTTCCAGTTGGCATTTACAGGGAGGGAGTGATTACCTACAGACCTGAAGAGTTAGGGGGCCTCTCTCTTTTTTTTTTTTTTATCATTTATAAACGTGTTTACCCATTGCTAGACAACTGACTGTTTCTATTTGTTCGTTTGTATTCTGTCTGTAGGGTAGATTCCTAATCATGATAAAACGTTCCTTTTTGTCTCATGATGTTTTAAAATTCTCTTCGATTATATTGTAAAACACTTCCTCAAAATTCATCAAATTCTCTCGCTTCTTCCCTCCACCATAGGTTTAAGAACCCTTAAAGAACTCTGATGTATTAAATGTAAAATCCTCTTACCAGAATTATGCATCTAGTTAGTGGTATGCTTCTGTGGTGGTTTAGTTGCTAAGTCGTGTCCAACTCCTGTGACCCCATGGACAGGAGCCTGCTAATCTCTGTCCGTGGGATTCTCCAAGCAAGAATACTGGAGTGGGTTGCCATTTCCTTCTCCAGGGAATCTTCCCAACCCAGGAATTGAACCTGGGTCTCCTGCATTGCGGCAGATTCTTTACCAACTGAGCTACTAGAAACTCCCAGTGAGAAAATGTGAGCCATCAGTCTGTAGTGTCCAGGAGCCCTTCTGATAGGTTCTGAGCAACCTTTCTGGTAACTCCAAGTCACCATGGTTACCTAGAACTCCACAAGCAAGCCTGCTGCTATCCTGTAATGGGAGGATGCAGAACAGCAACAGGAAAGGAGAGGAAGGGGGGAGGTTTGGGGTGGGCTCAGAGGCTGGAACTAGACAAGGAGCACGTTGCCAGGAGCTGCCTCTGAGCTTCATTTGACGATCCTTGGGCTGAAAGTGGGCAAACTGTAATCAGGGCCCCACTCTGTGAGAGGAGCAGCACACAGCTGATGTAAAATAAGTGTACTTGCTGCCCTCGGGGAGCCACCACACAGCGACTCAGACCTACACTGTTTTGGCTTTCGAGCTCATTACACTACATTTGGGCCTTTGGTGTGACCCATTAGCTGACCAACAAATTGGACCTTGTCCATTTGGGAAAATAGAGTGGAAAGCAGTTGTCTTCAATGGAGAAGTATAATTGCAGGATTTGCCACCACTTTATTTTTAGATGGCAAGTTTTTATTGAAAGAATTCTACTTTTTGCAGCCAGGGGGAAGAAAAGTACAATGATGTGCTGAAAGCCAGCATTCGAACATGTGGCTTCCCTTCCATGGTAATGAATGGGCTCGGGTTGGTCCTTCCTAGGCATGCAAATCAATGTCACTTTTGCACTGGGAGAGGAGAGAGGAAAATGCAGCTTTCCGAAGCATATTTTTGTTAAGTAAGTTTGGGATGAGAGCAAAGTCATGAGAGCAAGTAGGGGCTCTGTAGTTTGAGTCAAAGGCTGAGGAAAAAACTTTTTGGGGAGCACACTCTTGCTAACATAGAACAGGTTAGCGGAGCCAGTGGATTGGGACATGGCTCCAAGGACAGACACCCAGGACTGGGCCCTGGTCCTGCCCTTGAATTATATTGGAACCTGGGCAGGTTACCCTCAACTGTTTCCACATCTGTAAGATGGGATGATCCTAGTACTGCCTTGTCGGTTTCTTCTAAGGATGAAGTGAGACAGTGCCCCGCACACACGGACCTGGTGCACACCGAGGACTCTCAGAGGGCCTGCCAGTGAAGTGTTGTTACCGTGCGTGATGGGAACAGGCCTGCCGCAGTGCTCCCGGGTAACTGTAGAAGGAGACTATCATCACAGGGCGATGGGAGCCCCCTTGTTTTCCTGTAATCTGGGAGGCTTTCCATGATCTGCAGCTGCAGGAATGAATACATTCTCTCTCTCTCTCTCTCTCTCTGACTTTGTCTCTTTTCATCTCTGTTTCTCTCCCATTGTCTCTTTGTGTTGCCATCAAATTGCTTCTGCACATTTGAAACAGAGTGTTTGGGGTTGTTTGTTCATCCAGGCAATTTTTGATGTTATAAAACATTTTTATACAACTGCCAGCTGGGGCTGAGGGGGCATCTCTGTTTGCTCAGACCCCTAGGAGCCCTCAGGTCATTTAAAGGAGAATAACAGAAGGGGCTGGAAAGTAAAACTTGCCCTGGGGAGGTCTTCTCAGATTCACTGTATACATTCCAGCCCCAAGTGAGCCCCCTCCACCTCCCCCCTACCCCCCTTTCAGAGAAGTCTGCCCTTTGGTGGACTGTGGGCCCCTGTCAGAGTAGCCAGCAGCTTCCCCTGGAATTGGGTACTTTTTTTTTAACACAACCTAAACCTGTAATAACACAGGACTTACTTGAAAGTAATTTATTCACACACTGTGAACTAAATTAAGTTTGCCGAACACTGAGAAGGAGCGTTGTAAACCTTTGCAAGCCTGCTCTACGAGAGCCTGTCTGATTTTGACGCTCAGCGTGAAAGGAGCAGAACCTGGGTCCCCAGCCTTCCGCCTTGTCTGGGCAGAGGGGAGCCCGTCTTTCTCTGCGACACCACGTCTGGAGGTGCTGTGAGGCCGGAGGAGGTGATGCGTGAAGCTCTCACGTTGTGTCAGCCCTGCAGGCCTCTGCCCTCTCACAGCAGATGCCCTGGTCCTTTTTTCTCCCATCCGCTTCTGTCCCTTCTGGTGTGGATGGAACAGAGAGCCTCCAGACACCCTCTGTTGGGACTCAGCACCCAGTAATTTTTGTTTTGGAAGAGTTTAATTGTTCTCTCTCTCTTTTTTTTTTTTGAAGGTGTTTTTTTGGTGTGGACCATTTATAAAGTCTTTATTGGGTTTGTTACAGTATTTCTTCTGTGTTTTTGTTTTGGCCTTTTGACCAAGAGGCAAATGGAATCCCATCTTCCAAACCAGATATGGAACCCACACCCCCTGCATTGGAAGACAGTCTTAACCAGTGGACCACCAGGGAAGCCCCTTAATGGCCGTCTTTAAATGCTCACTCTTTCTCCGGTGGGCTCTTTACTGTGCTCTCCCTTCTGCCCCACAGTGTCGCCTCCTGCCCATCCAGATGCTTCCTCTGTGATGCAGGTCTCTGAGCCAGAACTGCAGAGGTCTTGTCTGCTCTGCACACTCTACTGAGCCCAGTCACTGCTTCACAGCTGTACTCAATGTTAAGAGGTCTGGTATATTTGAGATCTAGAATCCTAGCTACCTTCTGGTGTAGGACAGCACTCTGGAGTTTCTTTTTAACTCTTTGGGTATGCTGAGAGGGTATTAGTTTTCCACAGGAAAGCATATCATTTGAAGAGAATGCAGCAAGCTACCATTTCTGTCTTCCTAGGGACCAAAAGAACCCAGGGATTTATGGTACCCCTCTTGGTTTCCAGTATCCTTGCTTTTTAGTGACATGTAATGAGCTTCTATGTGTCAGGCGCTGTACTAGTATCTAGATGCTTCAAAATAAAATACAGTCCCCAAGAATCACTATTAAGAACAGACCAAAGAGAATTCAACACAGAAGGTATCACATTTATCATATTACATGGATCAAAAAGAGTAATTTTACATGTGTAAAGAGTTTCTTTAAAAATTCAGTCATCAGTGTATATACATCAAAGAATATTGCATCAACATACCTAAGGTAAAAATTGTTAGAAAATGCAAGGAAAACTTGGTATAAACATCATGCTAATGAGAAACAATACCTCTGGTTTTGTTGGCTCAGGTAAGCAAAATAAAAGTAACAAAATAAAAGGTATCAATATACAGTTAATAAATACATGTTAAACTATTTTGACAAAGTGTATTGATGTTTTCTAACTGATTGTGGAATAATCATAGTAGCTGCACAGAAATTCCTAACCTCCTGAAAACTATTAGGTACTTCACAGTGTGTCATCTAATGACACCACAATAGAGCTTGTAATAGAAATCAACCACAAAAAATATAAGTTTGCAAACCTAGCCAATTGTAATGTTTTTTTCAGTAGCAGTTTTTGTTTGTTTATCTGACTGCATTGAGTCTTGGTTGTGACAAGCGGGATCTTTTGTTGTAGCGTGCTGGCTCTGTTGCCCACAAGGTATGTGGGATCTTAGTTCCCCAACCAGAAATCGAACCCACATTCCCGGTGTTGCAAGGCAGGTTCTGGACCACCAGGGAAGTCATCCATTGCAGTGTTTTTTTTAAGAACCTTTTCATCAACTCTTGGGTGACAGAGATTCGAAAATGGCAGTGGTGGAATAGTTGGAAAACGACAATAAGAACAATGCAAAACAGAACTCCATGAGAAGGAATGATTTGGAAAGCTATCGGGTAGCTTGTCGAAATGAAGTTGGAGGCTGCAGAACCAGGCGCGGCAGCCCGGAGGAGCCAAGGGAGGCTGGGTGGGGCAGCCTGGAGAGCCAGGGGAGGCTGGAGGGTTGAGCGCGGCGAGTCACACCTGCCACAGGCTGTCCCAGGACGTCTGCGGTGCCCCCACTGAGTTCTGACTGCTGATGCTGAAGGTTTGGAGCCGTGACTCTGTCTGCAGGGAGCGCGGGCTCTGGAGGCAGAGATGGGGGTGGGAGGGAGCACCTGGATCTGGTTCATTTCCACACTCAGGTGACCCCATGAGGGTGGGGCCTACCTCCCATCTATTCTGGGATTCTCTACAAACAGGAAGTTTAATTGGATGCTGGGTGGCCAATGAAATGAAAAGTTAAGGAAAGTCTAGTACCAAAAAACCCACCAAAACTGGATTTAGAAGCCACTCGAGGAACATAGCGGCCATCTCAAGAAGATAGAAAAAAAGAATGGCAAAACAAACTTTAGAAAAACAGGAAGGAAACCATTAATGGTCTAAAGAACAGAAAAATAAACATGGTACCAGATCTAATTCTTTGGCAAATAAACAGCCAAAAGATAGACTTCTGGTATGACTGAAAGAGGGAAAACAATGAAGTAGAAATAACAAATTCAAATGAATTCTCTCCACAAACTTAGGTATAAATGCAGTTTGAGGCAGGAGACAAGATAAAACATGTCCAGTTTGATTATCAATACCGTTTGGGGAAAAGTTGTTGTTGCTCAGTCGTGTCCAACTCTTTGCAACCCCATGGACTGCAGCATGCCAGGCTTCCCTGTCCTTCACCATCTCCTGGAGTTTGCTCAGACTCATGTCCATTGAGTCAATGATGCCATCCAACCATCTCATCTTCTGTCGTCCCCTTCTCCTCCTGGCTGACTTTTGGAAACTGTATACTCTTTACAGTTCTTGTGGGGGCTGCCCCTAAGCTTTCTGTAGGGGCACATGGGTTATGTTCTGTTCCTGAGGGTTTTCTGTCCCTTTGTGTTAACCTTTATTTCAGTTTCTTTTTTCCTAGGATCTGGAGTTTTGTCCTTTTTGGTTTAAGCAACAGGTCCTGTAACTAAAAAATATATCAAACAACCAGTTAGTGCTTTTTTTTAAAAAAAAAAAGGGGGGGGGAAATAATTGTTTTACAATGATGTGTTCATTTCTGCTGTACAACAGTGCAAAGCAGTCATAATTTTATATATGTATGTATATACATACCCCCTCCCCTTTGAGCCCCCCTCCCTCCTGCACCCCTCCCCTCTATGTCATCACAGAGTGCGAGGCTGGGCTCCCTGTGTTACATGGCAGCTTCCCACTAGCTGCCTGTTTTACACATGACAGTGTTTATATGTTAATGCTACTTTCTTAGTTCAGTCCACCCTCTTCTTCGCCCACTGTGCCCACAAGTCCATTCTTTACATCTGCGTCTCTATTCCTGCCCTGCAGATAGATTTATCGGTACCATTTTTCTAGATTCTGTATATATGCATTAATATATGATATTTATTTTTCTTTTTCTGACTTACTTCACTCTGTATGACAGGCTCTTAGTTCATCCACCTTAATTAGTACTTTTGGATTCAAGTCATTAATCATGTTTTCACCCTCTCCCATCCACTGACCTCTCTAGAGAGCTTTGTTTGCCACTAACTGTGTCTCTAACTTGAAATGAATAAATATAGATGTGAGATCTTTTAGCTGAAAACAAACTAGGAGATTTTTCTTCTCATGGACAATCTACTGCAGTGCACCAAGGGTTTAATGAAACTTGCAAAATGACAGATAACTTCAAGGCATGTTATCGCCATTGTCATGTAACTCACACTGTGCGAGCTTGTAGAGAAGCCGGAATTCATTTCATGGACATGGGGAAGACTGCCATTTGTTCATAAAAGGTCTTATTCATTGGTAGAAGGAAATGCAGAGCCAGATGTAGCCAGCTCTAAACAATGTAAATGAAACTTTGGTGTGTGTATTTTTGGTATTAACTTATTCCCGGTTTTCTTATGAGCAACTCAAGTCCTTCTCAGAAAGTGAGGAGCTTTAATTAAGTCACTTATTATCAATGATTCATTGTTATTAGCTCAAGTGACAGATGGCAGAATTCCAAGTAACCTTCCTAACTCATTTGACCGTAAGATGACATTCTTTCCTGGAAGATTTTTCATCTCCTCTTATGTCAGATTAAAACTGTTCCTGGTTGTCAGTACATTGGTTTTTCCTGTCTCTTTCCACCGGTTCACATTTCCTGTATTTCACTGTTGGTTCCCATCTCGGGGGAGCCAGTAGCTCTTCTGTTGGCTCCTCAGTACCTCTTCCAGCCATCCCTCAGGTTCTTCTCTCGGCTCCCCTCACCCTCCATGGAGTCTTCCTACTGTAGCTGGAGACACTCTTTCGTTGCATCCAGACAAGCTGGTCCCTTCTCTGACCATCTTGTTCTTGACATGCCTTTCCTGCAGTAAGACCCACTGTATTCTGCCACCAAGAGTTTCTTCCAAAAAAATTAAAATCGAGAAAGCATGGAGGTACGTTTGAGGCAATAACCAAAATAAAATAAAATTCTACAAAGTCTCTCAACTTTCAGAGAAGTTCCTTCATAACATGTTTGTTAAAGGTGTAAGAATATGTAAGTAGATGTAAATTCCTCAAGATGGAGTACCCAGTTCTGGGGAGTAGAAGGAGGTGGGGATCGTACGCATGGTCAAGGTTGAGAGCCGGGGGAACAGACTCCCGCTGACTCTCTGTGGGTTCCACCACTGAGGTTAGACCACCTGCGTATTCTAGGAATTGCTCATCTCTTGCAAGATCAGCGGACAACAGTGAGGCCTCCCATGGGAGGCACGGCTGACTTGCAACCTTGAAAAATCAGTGTTAGTAAAATATCTACCATCTTTTGAGGCCTGTTGGAAGCCATGCTTTGTAAATATAATTTTACAGATGAAAATTCATCAGTGTTAGTATTTCTTCTCTAACTCACCTTAGGGCCATAGTCCTCTGGGTGTCAGTGGACACTGACATGGTCTGACAACATGGGTAGAAGTTCACCAAGCTCAGTCAGTGGCTAGAGCAGGGCCCAGGGGTGGATATTGAGAGTCGAGGCGGAATCAGGCCACACCTGCAGAAGGCTTTGTAAAGCAAGCGTTTGCAGCTAATCCAAAGGGATTTCTTCACTGGCTGCTATGTGTAGGTAAAATGCAAAGAAGTGTAAGGTGAGCAGGAAGCCCACTTGATAAGTTTTCTGCCGACTCACAACAAGGGAATTAACACCATAAAGAAATATTTGAAAGAACTCCCTGGTGGCCTCATGGTTAGGATTCCAGCTTTCACTCTTGTGGTCCGGGTTCAATCCCAGCTCAGAAACTGAGATCCCACAAGCCACACACTGTGGCCAAAACAAAAGAAAGAAAGAAAGACAAAAAACTGACCAGGTTGTAGCACTCAGGATATCTAATCTGACTTTAGGAGGGTGAAATGGGAGGAGAGGCTGAAAGAATTCAGGGGCAGCCACCCAGGAGCCCTGGATACCTGTGGAGAAAGAGGGTCTAGACTGAGCTCCTATGTGCCAGGCTTGAGCAGGACCTTGAGACACGTCAGTGTAAAGCAAATTGCAGAGATGTCTTAGTTGACTCTTGGCCAGTGATGCAGTATAACAAACACCACCCTCCAGAATCCCAGTGGCTTTGAACCAGCAGCGTTTCTTTTCCTCACGTATCTGTAGGTCAGTTCTGGGCTTAGCTCTGAGCATCGCTCAGATTCATCTTCTCAGATTTGATGCCGGGACCCTGGCGGAAGGGACTGCAGCGGCCAGGCATGTTCTCATGGGGAATCACTACACTATATGATGGGGGAGCAAATAAGCAGTATCTCTTACAGCATTTGCTTCCAGCACATCTGCCAAGACTCCGTTAGCCTAATAAGACAGGTGACCAAGACCAAGACCATCATCGGGGCAGGGAAGGACACTCCCCAGGGGGAGCAGTGCATGCTTGCTGAAATAACCCGGTCTGTCACGTGCAGTGAGACTTGAAGGTCAGAGATCAATTACGTTCTAAGCAGCAGTTGTGTGTCTTAATTCATCTCTTTAAAGCAGACAGTGCCTTCCAGTAGATGCCCAGTAATCAGTTGTTTACTTGAGTTGCCTAGACTTGAAACTGGCCTCCAGCAATAGATTTGGGAGTCAGGGAGGTTAAGGATGAAGCACGCTTTACCAGCCCTGAAGTTTCTTCTAAGATATTTGTGGAAGCAGCTGATCCAGCTGCTCTCTGTTGGGTGTTAAACAATAAATGTTTCACTGAATTCCACCCACTGTTTGCGGGAGTTGGGCAGGACTAAACTGTTAAAGGCTGGAGAATGAATAGTGAAAAATAACCTGTGTGCCTTAGTTTTGAAAGCTTAATACATGTTTGGACATTGTTTTTAAAAAGCTATAAAAATAATTTGGTTTGTTGGAACAGACTAAGTTTTATCTTTTAAAGATTGAAAATATTTTAAATAAAGGAGTAATTGAAATTGGAATAAAGGAAGAAGAATCATTTACTTAAGAACCTAGTACCTTGTTGTTGTTCAGCTGGTAAGTCATGTCCAACTCTTTTCAACCCCATGGTCTACAGCATGCCAGGCTCCTCTGTCCTCCACTATCTCTCAGAGTTTGTTCAAGTTCATGTCCCTTTAGTCAGTGATGCTATCTAACCATCTCATCCTCTGCCACCACCTTCTCCTCTTGCCTTCAATCTTTCCCAGCACCAGGGTCTTTTCCAGTGAGTCAGCTCTTTGCATCAGGTGGCCAAAGTATTGGAGTTTCAGCTTCAACATCAGTCCTCCCAATGAATATTTTGGGTTGGTTTTCTTTCGGATTGACTGTTTTCATCTCCTTGCAGTCCATGGGACTCTCAAGAGTCTTTTCCAGTACCACAATTCAAAAACATCAATTCTTCAGTGCTCAGCCTTCTTTATGGTCCAACTCTCACATCTGTACATGACTACTGGAAAAAGCACAGCTTTGACTATATGAACCTTTGTCAGCAAAGTGGTGTCTCTGCTTTTTAATATGCTGTCTAGATTGGTAATAGCTTTTCTTCCAAGGAGCAAGTGTCTTTTAATTTCGTGGCTGCAGTCACCATCTGCAGTGCCCAAGAAAATAAAATCTATCACTGCTTCCACTTTTCCCCTTCTATTTGCCATGAAGTGATGGCAGAGTGATGGGACTGGGTGCTATGAGCTTGGTTTTTTGAATGTTGAGTTTTAATCTAGCTGTTTTTCACGGTTCTCTTTCACCCTCATGAGGAGGCTCTGTAGTTTCTCTTCACTTTCTGGCATTAGAGTGGTATCAATCTAGTACCTATGAAAATGTAGTTGTCTTTTTTGATTAAAGAAGTGAAGTGGACACATAGAAACAATTATACTAAAATAACTTCCATTTTATGATGCCATCATGTGTTTATGTAGGGTTCTTTACTTTTGGAGGAAGTTCTATTTACTGTGTTATCTCATTCACTGCCCACAACCAGCCTAGGCCTTCGTCAAGTTGGAAAGTACCACCCACATTTGCGATGGAACTCAAATTCAGAGAGGGCAGAAACTGTCCACAATCACAGAGGAAGACTCTAGCAGCTGCAACCAGAAGGCAGCCTCCTGACCCTTGTGTGAAAGTTCATAAACCACGGATGTAGAGCAGAGAGAAACCCAGCTGTGCCTGAAAGTCCACAGCAGGTGGACAAGTAAGACCTAAACAGATGAGAAAAGGTAATCCTTTCTGCCCCAGCCTGGGAGCAACGTTGATCATCCAACAGTTCATGTCGACCATGAGTGAGGCTTTGTGGATCCAGGGCTGGGGTGGCTTGCAGGGCGAGATCAGCGAGATGAATCACACACAGTCAGCAACCTTTCAACCTTATAGAAGCTGCAGGGGAAGAAGGGAAGGCAAGCATCTGGTACAACCTCATTGGGCCTGAGCAGAACCATAAGTAATCTCTGCGTGCCAGTTGTTTCCTGGGGTTATTGGGTTATCAGGACAAGATACGTGTAGAAGTACTTTAGATTTTTAAAAACCTCTCAGATGCATATGAAGGTTACTTTCTCTTCCCACAATTTTACCACCTGAGTATCCTAGTTTTTATATGACAGGCTCTGTGTACCTCCAGTCGGGCCTTCTCCTCCCCAGGGTTCCTGTGAGTCCTTTAGGATCCCAGGGGAGAGTTTAATAGATCATCAGGTAAAGCAAAGCTGATGGGAACACAGCAACTTGGGCGGAAGCAGTGAGCCCCAAACCTGAGGAGAGTGAACTGATCTACCCTGAGGCCTGGACAGAATAAGTTCCCCGAAAGGCCCTGAGTGGGGTGATGAGGTACCCCCCAAGAACAGACAGCTGGACTTTGGCCTTATGCAGAAGTGCAGCCACTTGCTGGACCCAGCTCCTTCCAAGGACAGGCCTGAGCAATGGCTGAGACCCTTGATTCTCGGGGTACTTAGAGCAGAGATCCCAGCCCTGGGCACTATGGATGGGACTCCGGGGGTCCACAAGCCTGGATGGAGAAACACTGACATCTTCCATCTCCTTGAGCTCTAAAGGAGAACTACCATTTCCTCCTGTTGTGAACACAGGCATAACCAACCACGTTAGTCGTGTTAGTTACCACCAGAAGCCACAGACATTTTCATATGACACTGTGGGCACTGAAGTTAGATCATTCACATTTGCTTCTACTTTGAAACTATACAGTCGATAAACTGTAGCTCTTGTTATTTGATATCGGAATAAACAAGCATGTATTCTACTATGGCACAACTTTTAAGCTATTTTGAAAATGGTATTACTGGTTTCTTTTGGTACCCTATGTATTCCATCAAGATTCTGAGAAGGGCCCATGGCTTCATGAGATGCTGACAGGGTTCGTGGTGCACAAACTAAGTTAAGAACCTGGGTTAAATCTTGTTTAGATTCTGCAGTTGTTACAGACTCCTTCAGGGGGCAAGTAGTATCTCCCCACCCCAGAATATTGCTGTTGATTTTTCTCAACTAATAGGCAGTAACGTCTATTTCAAGAAGGCCATTTTTCACAAGTATTTATTTATTCCTGTGGCTGCACCAAGTCTTGGATGTGGCATGCGGAGTCTTTAGTTGCTGCTTGTGAGATCTAGCTCCCTGATCAGGGATCACACCCGGGATCCCTGCATCGGGAGCACGGAGTCCCAGCCACTGGACCACCAGGGAAGTCCAGTGAATGCCATCTGAAAGTCCCAAGAGCACCATTTTTAAAAGCTGCTTTTTAAAAAAAAAAAAAAAGAAAAACTATACTGGTCTCGTTCTTCCTTCCTCTCTTTCTTCCTCTTTCGCTTTCAACCCAAACCCAGGTGTGCAGCGCGCGCGCGCGCGCGCACACACACACACACACACATATATATACACAGCTTCCTGAACTGGGCAGGCAGGCCTGGGCCACCCACCCTCGGTTCCTGCCAGCCTTGGTGTCCCACCTGCTCTAGAGTCTTGGTTGTCCTGGGGGGACATCTATGTCACTCTTTCATGACAAAGTGGAGAACAGAGAGGTCGGGCAGGACAAGGGCTGTGCCGCTGACCCCTCCGGGACCCTGCCTCCTCATCTCTGCTCTCAAGCCAATAGACCCCCTTCTTAAAAATTGTTGAGAATTTACTCCTTCCGTTGTTCTTGCCTCAAGCCTTTTATGCTACCGAGAAATACTAGGAAGATTAGAACCCTTGATAAAGAAATTTAAATTTTCCCACAAAAGATAATATGAAATTGTCTTGAAGCTTGAAGCTAAGATTGTTTCTGAGTCCCACAAGGGTTTTGTTATGGTTTGGATCACATGCCTTTTCATTGGAAGTTAGCAAAAATAAGATAGTGTTCCCGAGCTGCCTCTTGGCCCTTACACATTCAGTTCACAAAAACATCACGGTAGCGGGGCGTGTCCGTGTGCCAGTCATCCTGTGATAGAAGTAACCAGTTTTCTAACCAAGCTGTTTGTGCCTAAAAAACCATTGGCTATTACTAACTGATTTATGGGTTTGTTTTTCAGTCCGATGAATTGAACCAAAAAATGCATTTTTCCATCTTTAATCATGCTGAATATTTGCTGGAGGACAGGAAATCGCCAGCATGTGTGCCTGGAATTGCTATAATGCTGTGCTCGGGGAAGCAGGGAACTTTTAGGCTGGTGGTCCTTCAGGGCTGTACACACGGCCATGCCAGCACTTCCTTCACCCTCCTGTGTAAGGAACACCTTTTGACTGTTGCTGGTGTGCCAGGCTTTGTCTCGGCAGGCTCTGGGGAGATGATGGTGACAGGGATCAGCCCAGTCCTACCTGCAGAGCTTCCCTCCCGGGGAAGCCGGCAGATTCACAAACACCTGTGGTACACGGTCATACCGCTACCCCTGTGGGAGCATCAGAGGTTCCACCCATCTGATGGACACGTCGGAGGAGGACGGCCTGTGCGGAGGCCCAGAGCAGCAGGAGGCAGGCAGACTAGAGAGGAGACTAGACTAGAGACTGCCAGCGGAGAGGCAGGACGTGAGCCCTTGGGACGTGAGCCCTTGCCTTCCAAGTCATGCTGAGGAGTTTCAATCTTATGGGCAAGGGACAATGGGGTGGGTCCACCAACCACGTGTTTCAGAAAGTTTCCTCTGTCTGCATTGCAGAGAGTGAACTGGTCGGTGATAACACGAGGCCCAGGACAGGTGGGAGGGCTGCTGCCGCCCTATCACGGGGGTCATAGCCATGGATGATTCCAGAAATACCGGAAGAAGCCACGGGACTCGGCGCTTCATTAAATTCGCAGAGTTGTGGCAAAGAAGAGTATTTGATCCTCTGTCTCCTGAGTACATGATTATCTCCCCATGTTAGAAAATGCTTTGAAAGAAAAATCAAGTTCACATATTTTCAGGGAGTCATGACACAGTGACCTGAGCCTGTACAGAACATTGCTTCTGTCGCTGTAGTTGTTTAGTCACTAAGTTGTGTCCGACTCTTTGAGACCCCCTGGACTCCAGGCTTCCCTGTCCGTCACCATCTCCTGGAGTTTGCGCAAACTCATGTCCACTAAGTCGCTGATGCCACCCAACCATCTCATCCTCTGTTACCCCCTTCTCCTCCCGCCTTCAATCTTTCCCAGCATCAAGGTCTTTTCCAGTGAATTGGCTCTTCACATCAGGTGGCCAAATTATTGGAGCTTCAGCTTCAGCATCAGTCCTTCCAGTGAATATTCAGGGTTGGTTTCCTCTTGGATGGACTGGTTTGATCTCCTTGCAGACCAAGGGACTCTCAGGAGTCTTCTCCAACACCACAGTTCAAAAGCATCAATCCTTCAGCGCTCAACCTTCTTTATGGTCCAACTCTCACATCTGTACATGACCAATGGAAAAGCCATAGCTTTGACTGTACAGAGCTCTGTAGGCAAAGCAATGTCTCTACCTTTTAATACACGTTGTAGGTTTGTCATAGCTTTCTTTCAAGGAATGCATAACTCAGTTTAAGCACCAGAACCCTCTGGCTCTCAATGCAGAATGGGATCTGCAGAAACTTAAACACGAGGACCCAGAGTCAGCAACGTCAGCCTCAGGGAACTGGGCACCATGTGTGTCCACCTGTGAGTGGTTGGCTGGTGTCAGAAGTCAGACACAGAGGAGTAAAAAAGGGGGGGGGTGGAGAGGGAGAAAGAGAAGTGCTAGAAAGTAGTAGGAAAAGAAATACGAGAGGGAGGGAGCAAGAGAGGCAGACATGGAGAGGAAGTGAAACCTCGTGAGACAGATGTGGCAATGAAAGTACTGAATCAGAGCCGTCTGTGTGGGGTGGAGATGGGGGGTGGAGATGGCCCGCACCTCTCATGGGGCTGCCCGCCGTGCCCACAGGGAAGACTCACAGGAACTCAGCCCCGTCAACCAGCATGCCCCTGCTGCCACAGTGACGGCTCCTCCCTTCTGTCCAGCTGTTTACACAGTGACGTCCTGAAGGGCAGTTCAAGCTTTGTGGTGCATGAGGTTTGGTCTGCTGCTCCTAAGTCCATGGTCAATCCTGCTCTGAGCAGAAAGTGTCTCCTCCGCTATCCTGGGGCCTCAGGACAGAGAACAAGAGGTGGAGACAGTGTTGAGAAGAGGAAGCAAGCCCTGCAAGAGCCCTCAGATAACAAAACCAGGGACGTCCTGGACAAAGGCTGGGCTTGGGGCGAGTGCTTTAGCGAGCCTGGAGGAAGGAGAGCCTTGTCTCAAGATGTCAGGAAATAAGCAAGGGAACCCCAGAGGTGCATCCAGGCTGGACGGGTCCAGTCTCCTCAAGTGGTTGGCTGAAAGTCTTCAGCATTTCCCTGGAGAGAAAGACTCTCAGGTAACATCCTAACAGGCACGTGTAGAAGTCTTGCCCATGACTTTGTAGGGTGGGTCCTCAAGGGCTGATACCAGAGGAGGCTTCAGACATTCCCAACAAAGTCCTTCACTGGCATCGCAGAGGCCCAAAGCATGACCCCGCCCGCCTCCTTACGTGTAAGGCAGCTGAACTGGGTGGATCCTGCCTGCATCAAGAATCCAGACCTAGAGTGGGAGCCATCAAGTAAACTGCCTGCCCCTGTGAGGTTCTCAGAGCCTCATTTTGTTCCTGCCTGTCACCTTGGGAGCCTCACAACCAGCCCCAGGAGGCAGGGATGGCGAGAAGGTCCACAGACACAAAGGAGAAATAGCAGGCAAGGTTGGCTCACGCCCTGGCAAGCAGGGGCTGCCCCCAGAGCCGTCGCAGAGCAGCTCTGCTCTTTGCAGGCTTAGGTCCTGGCTTGTTGGCCTGTCAGGTTCAGAGCCACCCTCTGGGAAAGGCCCCGCTAGCCAGGCTCTCACTCTGAACCTGCAAAGCAAGGTTGCCCACGTGTTCATCTTCAGCACATGACTGTGGCTGCTCAGACTACAGGGGCAGCCAACTCATAGTCAGAGGCTAATTTATAGCTGTAGGGTGAGAAATATAACCCTCATGGGAAGTAGAACCTGCAGGGCCAATCCTGGAGGAGCTTTCTGGGTATTTGGGTCAGGTTCTCTCCTGTAAATCCGTGTGTACTTTAAAAAAATGCTTTGCTAGAAGACTCTAGTACGTTTAAATAATACATTTAAAAATAAATTTTAAAACGTGTCTTTTCTTATCCTGTGCATTTGTTTATGTATTTAAAAGCTGTTTTCAACAAAAGAAAGAGACTGTATGTCCCGTGCGATGTTTTGGAAAATGCGTCCTTCACCAACAGGCAAGTCACAACAGCAGGCCCTCTGGGGCGCCCTGGTGTATTTTTAGCCTGTCCTGGGTCACTGCCATGAAATTCAACCGCAGGGCCTGTGAGCTGCACTCCAGTCTCCTTCTAACGCAAAGGTATACTGGACCTAACCCAGAGGAGAGGATCTTGGGCCATGTTTTATTTTTATCTGACCAAGAATGCTCACCTCACTTCTGCCTGTAATTGTCAAACTGCAACTCGGCTTTAAAAATACTCTTCTTCGATACCCAGAAAAGCCACAAGCAGTTACTCCGGACAAGTCTGTTTCTGTTGGTCTCCCCTCCCCATACGTGTGCCTGCGAGCCTGTTTGCATGTGGCTCCCGGCTCCATGTCCCTGGGGAGTCCGTGTGCTCCTCTCTGATCTCGCTCTCACTGCCTTTTGCCTTCCTGAAGCCTCTCTCACTGTCAGTCAGGTCTCCAGCTCAGACCTCTCTTCAGAGCCTCAGACTTGCAGATGCATCTGTTTTCAGGCACTTGGGGAGCTTAGAGACACCCTAAATCAGCAGCCCCCAGGACCCCACACCACCATTGGTTGTACAAGGCAAGCACATCGTATGTTTCTTCCCAGGTGGATGCATCTCCACTGGTGGGGCCGACCACAAGCTACCATCACCTCTCACCTTGCCTGGACGGGGGTCTCCTAGTGGACCCCCACCACCCACTCCTTCACTACCCAGTCCACCTGCTGCCGTCCCCAACAGGATCTGATCACACCACCTCTGTCCTTAAAAGAGCCACTGCTGGTGGTTCATAGGCAGGAAGCCAACATCCTTTTTATCTAGTCCGCAGATCTGAGCCTGCCTGCCTCATGCCTCGCAGCCTGGTCTCCAGCCCTGAGGGCCTCCCCTCAGTTCCTGAAAAAAGCCACATCCTCTCTGTGGACTCCTGGCCACCCCTCAAGGGGGGCTTGGGGTGGTTCCCAGGGAGGCACACTCCTCCCTGGGCTTTCTGTGCTCCTTCACAGCTCTGATCGGTTATTTATTGATGGTCTCTGCCCCCAGGGGATGAGTAAGCACCCTGAGGGCAGCTCTGTCTGTTCCCCACCAAGAGTTCCCCTGCCTCCCTGGCCTTCGGCTGCTCAGTTAACATTTGTGGTAGGAAGGAGTTCTCAAGACAAGAATATTGATGTGGTTTGCCATTCCCTTTTCCAGAACAATATTACATAGGAACCTGGAATGTTAGGTCCATGAATCAAGGTAAATTGGAAGTGGTCACACAGGAGATGGCAAGAGTGAACATTGGCATTTTAGGAATCAGTGAACTAAAATGGATCGGAATGGGCGAACTTAATTTGGATGAACATTATATCTACTACTGTGGGCAAGAATTCCTTAGAAGAAATGAAGTAGCCCTTATAGTCAACAGAAAAGTCTGAAATGCAGTACTTGGATGCGATCTCAAAAACTACAGAATGATCTCTGTTTGTTTCCAAGGCAAACCATTCAGTACCACAGTTATTGAAGTCTATGCGCCAACCACTAATGCCAAAGAAGCTGAAGTTGAACGGTTCTATAAAGACCTACAAGACCTTCTAGAACTAACACCAAAGAATATGTTCTTTTCATCATAGGGGACTGGAATGCAAAAGTAGGAAATTAAGAGCTACTTGGAGTAATAGGCAAGTTTGGCCTTGGAGTACAAAATGAAGCAGGTCAAAGACTAACAGAGTTTTGTCAAGAGAATGCACTGGCATAGCAGACACCCTCTTCCAACAACGCAAGAGATGACTCTACACATAGACATCACCAGATGGTCAATACCGAAATCAGATTTGCTATATTCTTTGCAGCTGAAGATGGAGAAGCTCTATACAGTCAGCAAAAACAAGACAGGGAGCTGACTGTGGCTCAGGTCATGAACTCCTTATTGCCAAATTCAGACTTAAATTTGAGAAAGTAGGGAAAACCACTTGATCATTCAGGCATGACCTAAATCAAATCCCTCAAAATTATACAGTGGAAGTGACAGCTAGATTCAAGGGATTAGACTTGACAGATAGAGTGCCTGAAGAACTGTGGATGGAAGTTTGTGACATTGTACAAAAGGTGGTGATTAAAACTGTCTCCAAGAAAAAGAAAGGCAAAATGGTTGTCTGAAGAGGCCTTATAAATAGCTGTGAAAAGAAGAGACGGGAAAGGCAAAGGAGAAAAAATATATCCATCTGAATTCAGAGTTGCAAAGAATAGCAAGGAGAGATTAGAAAGCCTTCCTCAGTGATCTATGGAAAGAAATGGAGGAAAACAATAGAATAGGAAAGATTAGCGATCTCTTCAAGAAAATTAGAGATAGCAAAGGAACATTGCATAGATGGGCAAAATAAAGGACAGAAATGGTATGGACCTAACAGAAGCAGAAGATATTAAGAAGAGGGGGCAAGAATACACAGAACTATACAAAAAAGATCTTCGTGACCTAGATAACCATGATGGTGTGATCACTCACCTAGAGCCAGACATCCTGGAATGTGAAGTCAAGTGGGCCTCAGGAAGCATCACTATGAACAAAGCTAGTGGAGGTGATGGAATTCCAGTTGAGCTATTTCAAATCCTGAAAGATGATGCTGTGAAAGTGCTGCACTCAGTATGTCAGCAAATTTGGAAAAGTCAGCAGTGGCCACAGGACTGGAAAAGGTCAGTTTTCATTGCCTAAGAAAGGCAATGCCAAAGAATGCTCAAACTACTGCACAATTGCACTCATCTCACACACCAGCAAAGTAATGCTCAAAATTCTCCAAGCTAGGCTTCAACAGTACATGAACTGTGAACTTCTTGAAGTTCAAGCTGGATTTAGAAAAGGCAGAAGAACCAGAAATCAAATTGCCAACATCCGTTGGATCATAGAAAAGGCAAGAGAGTTCCAGAAAATTATCTACTTCTGCTTTATTGACTACACCAAAGCCTTTGACTATGTGGATCACAAGAAACTCTGGAACATTCTTAAAGAGATGAGAATACTAGACCACCTGACCTTCCTCCTTCAAAACCTGTATGCAGGTCAAGAAGCAACAGTTAGAACCAAATGGAACAAAGGACCGGTTCCAAATTGGGAAAGGAGTACAAGGCTGTACATTTTCACCTCACTTATTTAACTTATATGCAAAGTACATCATGCGAAATGCTGGACTGGATAAAGCACAAGTTGGAATCAAGGTTGCTGGAAGGAAATATCAATAACCTCAAATATGCAGATGACATCATCCTTATGGCAGAAAGTAGAGAAGAACTAAAGAGCCTGTTGATGAAGCTGAAAGAGGAGAGTGAAAAAGCTGACTTCAAACTCAATATTCAAAAAGCAGAGATAGTGGTATCTAGTCCTGTCACTTCATGGCAAATAGATGGGGAAACAATGGAAGCAGTGACAGACTAAATTTTCTTGGGCTCTAAAATCACTGCAGATGGTGACTGCAGCCATGAAATTAAAAGACACTTGCTCCATGGAAGAAAACCTATGACCAACCTAGACAGCATACTAAAAAGCAGAGACATTACTTTGCCAACTAAGGTCCGTCTAGTCAAAGCTATGGTTTTTCCAGTAGTCATGTATGGATGTGAGAGTTGGACTATAAAGAAAGCTGAGCAGCAAAGAACTGATGCTTTGAAACTAGTGTTGAAGAAGACTCTTCAGAATCCCTTGGACTGCAAGGAGATCAAATTAGTCAATCCTAGAGAAAATCAGTCCTGAAGTTCATTGGAAGGACTGATGCTCAAGCTGGAACTCCAATCCTTTTGCCACCTGATTCAAAGAGCTGACTCATTTGAAAAGACCCTGATGCTGGAAAAGATTGAAGGTGGGAGGAGAAGGGGATGACAGAGGCTTAGATGGTTGGATGGCATCACTGACTCAATGGACATGAATTTGAGCAAGCTCTGAGAGTTGGTGATGGACAGGGAAGCCTGGCGTGCTGCAGTCCATGGGGTTGCAAAGAGTCAGTCATGACTGAGAGACTGAACTGAACTGAACTGAACTGAACTGAAGGAAGGAGGGAAGGATAGAAGGGAGGAAGGAAGGAGAGAAAGAAAGCTGGATACTCCCCTCCCTGTATCTGCTTCATCTCTCCACAGTACTGTTCTCTCTTTAAAAAGAGAAAAGCCTTTACTTTTTTAGTTCAATGACTTGGTTACTGTTCTCCACTGAAACAAGAGTTTCCTTCCCCCAATTCTAAACTAAACAAAACTCACTTCTTATACCCTCAGACCTCCCAGCAGTACAAATGAAAATTTTTAAATGCCAAGAAAAAAAGAGATTTATTTTAAGTCTGATCAGGGACCCTGATACAGCTCTGGGAGGGTGGAAATGACAGTTTTAAATGATTCATGATGTATTTAGGCTCCATTACAGGTATAAGATATGGAGTGAAGTGAAAGTCGCCCAGTCATATCAGACTCTGTGACCCCATCTACTGTACAGTCCATGGAATTCTCCAGGCCCGAATACTGGAATGTGTTGCCATTCTCTTCTCCAGGGGGTCTTCCCATCCCAGGGATCGAACCCAGGTCTCCTACACTGCAGGCAGATTCTTTACCAGCTGAACCACATAAGGGAAGTGGTGTAATATATACATATGTTTATTTACTCAACAAATGTTTAAGGGCCTGTTATGTGCCAGCTACAAATTTGAATAAATCAATAGCTTTCAAACTTGTTACCCCCTGCAACTCACAGTAAGGAATGCATTTTGCATTGGAACTCAATGCACACAAATACTCAGTTTAATGAAACAGAAGTTGAGTATATGAAATGCCTTGATATTTTCTGTTTTATTCTTTTTTCAGTGCTAAAAAGGAGTTAATTTAGACCAACTACATTAATGTTATGACCCACTACTTGATCACAGCCCTTCGCTTGGAAAACCCCAAATAAAACACAGGCCCTTCCCTTATGTAAAGCAGTTCTTAACCCGTGCCGATGACCTGTGGTGGTTATCCGGGGCGAGCCAAGTGCCATCCCCAAGCGGGCTGGGGCTTAGGGTGTGTCCCTTCAGGACCTGAGGGACACCAGTCAACGGCGGGCCCCTGCCTGTCGCCTTCTTAGAAAAACTCAACTTGAAAAATTGGCTGTCAAAATGAGTCACTTCAGTTTCAGCAAACTAAACCAATAGGCCCACCATTGACTAAGAATAGGCTGCCGGAAGTTGTATGTAAAAGGCTGAGTGTGAGTGCATGAGAGTGGCAGGGAGCCTGATTTTCATTAGATGTTTCAAAGCATTAGGAAGTAAAAAAAAGAAGAATCTGTGCTCTCAAGGTTAAACCCAGAGCTCCTGATGTTGGTGGAAGACAGTACAGCGAGGATGGGCAGGGTTAACCTTTGCCGCTCTGCGGCGTGCTCTCCATCACACAGTCCTCCTTCATCAGCCTCATCCCATCACACCTTCCCTGGGAGCAAGTATCAGCCAGGAGGCTTTTGCTACTTGCCCCCACGCTCTCTATATGGAATGGAGATGTTAGCCTCTGGTTAAGCTTAACTCCTAATCTTTAAAATGTGTTTGCTTTATTTTTGGCCATGCTGGGTCTTCATCTCTGCATGCAGGCCTTCTCTGCAGCAAGTAGGGGCTGCTCTTCCAGTTGTGGTGCTTGGGCTTTTCATTGCGGTGGCTCCTCTTGTTGGGCTTCGATGGTGGCTCAGACGGTAGAGCAGTGCAGGAGACCTGAGTTCAATCCCTGAGTCGGGAAGATCCCCTGGAAAAGGACATGGCAACCCACTCCAGTACTCTTGCCTGCAAAGTCCTACGGACAGAGGAGCCTGGTAGGCTACAGTCCATGGGGTCACAAAGAGTCAGACATGACTGAGCGACTTCAGTTTCTCAATTTCTTTCCTTCTCTGCTCTCTTGTTGGGGAGCACAGGCTCTGTGTGTGCAGGCCCAGTAGTTGTGGCCCACGGGCCCACGTGTGAGCTTCCTGGAGCAGGGATTGAACCTGTGTCCCCTGCACTGGCAGGTGGATTCTTAACCACTGGACCACCAGGGAAGTCCATTAACTCCTAATTAATCACAACTTCCTCCCTGAACTTTGCTCTTAGCAGCCTTCTATCAGTCCTTTCAGGCAACCCCATGGAATCCCTAGACAATCATCTGTCACAAATTAGAAAAACCACATTTCCAGGCTATGAATATTAATCACTAACAGGTGGGTATGGGGACCCAAAGCGGATTTCATGTTCTGCTCTTGCCGTCTTGAAATTCTGAGCAATTTTTCAACAAAATGCCTTATAGTTGCTGTTGCAGCGGGCCCCCACGGCCGGTCCTGACAGGTAGACTCTTTGACCTGTTCTTGTGCGTGCCTGTGTTTAGAAAGGTAGTTAAGGACCGCTGGCTAGACCGTGGTGACTCAGTAAAGTGCTGGCCTGGTCTGTAAAAGCAGCTGAACAAACACGCCAGCAGCACGCTGTATTTAGAGCCTAAGAAGCTGCCGACCCAGTCCTAGCGCTGGGAGTGTTTATGTAGTACTCCCTGGTCTCTGAGTGCTTAGGGGCACGGGCCAGCTCTGGGCCTAAGCTGGGTCTGCCAGAGCGCCCGTTCTTATCAGTTATGTGTGGAGTTTCTACTGCAGAGGCCTGCCAGCATGCCCTGATTTTGTGTAGAGTGGGCACAACTGGCTTCACTTCTTGACAAGTTGTATTTAGCCACCCATCCCTAGTATCTGAGTGGAAAAGAACCTTTAGGGGTACATCCAACAGCAGAGGCCTGGAAACCTGCCTGGGTTGCATCACTCAATAGGCAGTTAGTATCAGGATTTCTGATCCTGTAGCTTAAGAATCCCATGTCCTTTCCAGAGCACACCACCAACAGCGCAATACCATGACGATTGGAATGCAATATCACGAATATTGGAAACTTAGCTTGGGACTGCTTAGAACAACTCAATAAACATTTGCTAGCTGATTGTCACTTTTTTTTTCTTTAGTGGTTGTTAATAGTGGACCATTTTAGAAAATGGAGGGCTTCCCTGGGGTCCTGTGGCTCCCAATACAGGGTGCCCGGGTTCAGTCCCTGGTCAGGGAACTAAGATCTCACATGCCGCATCTAAGACCCAGTGCAGCCAAATAAATAATAAACAAACATTTTAGCATAGCATTCAAAGCCGGTGCACTGGGACAACCCAGAAGGATGGGATGGGGAGGGAGGTGGGAGGGGGGTTCAGGATGGGGGACACATGTACACCCATGGCTGATTCAGGTCAATGTATGGCAGAAACCACCACAATAAAGTAATTAGCCTCCAATTAAAATAATTTTAAAAAAGGAAAATAGAATATAATGAGGAAACCAATACAGAAAGCAGATACAGTACAGGTCTGTCTACTCTAGCTGAAGGGGAAGGAAAGGTGGACCTCCCAGTACCCAAGAGCTGAATTAGGAGATGCGGCAGCTCGGCAGACATCCTGGCTGAGGCTGCAGGAGCCATCGGGGACACAGGCTTGGCGGTCCCTCTAGCAGCGGCGTGGAGGACAGACAGACGGAGCGGCCCAGGATGGTCTCACAGTGGTTCACGAAAGAGGTGACGGGGCCTACAGCTGCAGTGGCCCTCAGAGTCAGGGAGCAGAAGCGCAGAAAACATGGCAGGAATAACACAATAAAATGAACTATCTTGTTGACCAGCCAGACACGAGGGGTGCGAGCCAAGGGCGGAAATGAATGCATTGTCTACCATGGGTGTTTCTAGGCAAGAGTACTGGAGTGGGTGGCCATAGAAGTTGCTTCAAAATGCATCTCCCATGCCTGCTTGTCTCTCCTCCTCAGTTCAGTTCAGTTCAGTCACTCAGTCGTGTCCAACTCTTGTCAACCCCATGGACAGCAGCACACCAGGCCTCCCTGTCCATCACCAACTCCTGGAGCCCACTCAAACTCATGTCCATTGAGTTGGTGATACCATCCAACCATCTCATCCTCTGTTGTCCCCTTCTCCTCCAGCCTTCAATCTTTCCCAGCATCAGGGTCTTTTCAAATGAGTCAGCTCTTCGAATCAGGTGGCAAAAGTATTAGAGTTTCAGCGCAACATCAGTCCTCCCAATGAATATTCAGGACTGATTCCTTACGGATGGACTGGTTGGATCTCCTTGCAGTCCAAGGGACTCTCAAGAGTCTTCTCCAACACCACAGTTCAAAAGCATCAATTCTTTTGTGCTCAGCTTTCTTTGTAGTCCAGCTCTCATATCCATACATGACTACCAGAAAAACCATAGCCTTGACTAGACGGACCTTTGCTGTCTCTCCTCCTATAAGCCCAGAATTTCCTCAACATTGGAAGCAGGAGTTGAAAACACATGTTAAACCAACCTAGACATTTTGAGGAAATAGAAATGTATAAAGTTGCCCTTTTGAGGCACTGTCTGTTGGTCACATCCCCTCTTTGATTCCCAAAGATGCTCAGCACTGTGCCAGGTGGTGGCAAAGCCAGGGCAGAGGCAAATGAAACCATGTGGGAGAGGGTGGGGTGGGGTGGGAGGTGGGGGTACAGTCCAAGGTTATGTTGAATTGTAATTTAAAGGTTACAACAATTCTGCATTTACTAACTGGTTTTACATTGAAAAGTTTTCGTTTTGTTTTTTTTTTTTAACAAATGGAGCTAAAAAGTTGCAGAATCTTAATTTATGGGACATTAGTAACAACTTGGAAGAGACAATGGCACCCCACTCCAGTCCTCTTGCCTGGAAAATCCCATGGACGGTGGAGCCTGGTGGGCTGCAGTCCATGGGGTTGCGAAGAGTCGGACACGATTGAGCGACTTCCCTTTCGCTTTTCACTTTCATGCACTGGAGAAGGAAATGGCAACCCACTCCAGTGTTCTGCCTGCAGAATCCCAGGTACAGCGGAGCCTGGTGGGCTGCCGTCTGTGGGGTCGCACAGAGTCGGACACGACTGAATCGACTTAGCAGCAGCAGCAGCAAGGACTCAGAACCAGAAGAATCCATACAGGTGCAGATAAAACAGTCCCTTTACATTTAATCTTACACCTCAAAAGGGTCTTGAAGCTTATTTCATCCAACTTTTTACATGTAAAGAGGCTTAAGTTCTCATGCACAAGAGATGTATTAATACATTCAGCCCACAGAGTGAGTTAATAATATTTCTTTTTTTTAAAATTTGCTTGTTTTTTAATTTTTACAGTGTGTTGATTTCTGCTATACAACAACTTGAATCAGCCATAATTATACTTACACCCCAGCCTCATGAGCCTCCCTTCATCCCACCTGTCTAGGTCATCACAGAGGGCCAGGGAAGGAATAGAGATGCAGATGTAGAGAATGGACTTGTGGACACAGTGGGAGAGGGAAGAGAGGGACAAATGGAGGAAGTAGTGTCCACATATATACGTTACCTTGTGTAAAACGGATGGGGCTTCCCGGGTGGCGCTAGTGGAAAAGAATCCGCCTGCCAGTTCAGGAGACTGAAGAGACTCGGGTGAGATCCCTGGGTTGGGACGATCCCCTGGGGGAGGGCACTCCAGCGTTCAGGCCTGGAGAGTCCCGTAGACAGAGGAGCCTGGTGGGCTGCACTCCATAGGGTTGCCAGGAGGTGAACACAGCTGAAGTGACTGAGCATGCGTGCGTATAATGGATAGCTGGTGAGAAGTTGCCGCTAATATGATTGATTCCTTGACTTTATTTCTCTGTAAAGTTAAACAGATAGAACTCATTTTCAGGAAAGGGACCGAGAAGCAGTGAGAGGGAAGGAGGTCAGAAACCTTCCCTGATACATCCCTTTGCCCCCAACAGCACCCAAGCGCCACCGTCTCAATAAACAGTATTTGCCAAGTAGGTTTGTCAAATCTGGCCATCTCCATAAGAAGTTGAGTTTTGCTGATGTTCGATTTGCTGAGAATGGGCTCATTTTTTCACACGTTAGAGCACTTCTCGGTTGAGGGTGGGCCCCCCAGATATGAGCTGGGTCTTCTCCATGTCCCCCAAAGGGTAGATGCCCTGAACCAGGAGAAGCCCACGGGGCCACCAGCACAACTGCCAGTCCTGGTGTGGCCGCAGTCCACTCGTGTGCCCGTTCCTGCCGATGTGCTGTGCCTGGAGCCGCAGGGGCCCAAGTGGGCAGCCCCAGGAGGAAGGGGCCAGGTCCTCAGGGCCCACCTGGCATAGTGACCCACAGAGAACTGACACGGGAGGCAGGAACAGGTGGCTAGGTGTTCACCTGGGCTCCCACGCCAGCTCCTCCGCCTGCGTGTTCCTCTTGGGTACAACGGGCACAGCAGAACTGACCTCACCAGGTTTTGTGAGAATTAAGGGATGCAATTCTTGGGAAATACTTAACACAGTGCCTTGCGGGTAGCAAGGACTCAAGAAAGTTTGGATAAAAGTGACAGGAGGAGGAGGAGATGGGGTAAGCAGGTGAGGTTGCTTTCCAGAAATCTCACCGGTCATTAAGCACAATGGCAAGGCTACTATTACTTAGATTTTGCCAAAAGATTTAGATCAGCGTGAATTATTTAGTGTCTAAGAATATGTTCCTCTAATACTTTAGCTAGCTTCATATTTAAATGTTTCTATTATGTAATTCTTTGAATTACCTGGGAACCATGAAGGCCAGGTAATAATATATGTACCACTAGATCTCAGCATTCACCATTCTAAAAGAGCAAAAAGATACCTCATGAGACAACATTTTTCTAATTTTGGAGGGGAAAAAAAAAATCCTAGGTTTCAAGGAAAAGTAATTTTCCACTTGATACCTTTAAAAATATTTAGCTTAATTTAAATGTAATTAATATTTAAATGAGAAGTTTTACATTGCAGTTTGTACATGATTCTCAATACACCCTCACAGAGAGAAGTTGGGAGGACTATCCTCGAGATGCAGTCCACGGAGCCCAGGACCACTATGGAAAACAGAATTGCTTGGCCTGAGGATATGATTTTATATATCTCTTGGGGGCCTGACTTCTGAGAGATGTCAGATTTTTAACATTTTCAAACACTTTTATTTTTTTTACTGGCAACCTTCAAACACAGCTTTTACAAATATGCTCCCCTTAATATTTTCCTTAATACTTCAGTACATTTTTCTACCTCTGTCCAGTTTTAATAGGTCTCCATTTCTCCTTATTTTTAAGGCCTCTTTTCCATGTTCCATCTCTCCGGAAAAGCAAACCCTCCTTTAGCCAGAGTGGGCTGGTACCCCAGCTCAGCACCTGCCAGTCCTCAGTTGGCTCAATAGCGCCCTCCTCTGAACAGTGTGGGGATAGCACCTACCTCGTGGGGCTGGATAAATGATGGCACTCAGTGAATGGGAGGGTTAATCATCACTGGCAATGTTCTGTTCATTAGCTTTTAGAGTTTGGGGTTCCCAAGACAGGATCATAATTCCACTTGAGCTGTGTTCCCACTGGCCATTTTAATGGAGTCTCCTTTCCCCTCTTAGGATCTGGTAACTCTGAAGTTGCCTGGAATTCCTCCTGACTTAGAACTCTAGCTGAAGCCTCTGGGTCTCCCAGTGGCCCCAAGCACCCTACAGAGGTTTTAATAAACCCACCTCTGCTTCCCGCCATTGCCAGACCGGATGGAGCCTGCTTCTCCAAGAGCTGATTCACACTAATACCATCCCATCAGTTCTTTTCAACTTCTATCAACATCCTCCAACCCTCAGCCTTCTCTGAACATCTTCCGATTTCCCAATCCCCTGTCCTTTCCTGCGGCTGTGTGTGTGCGTGTGTGCCCAGCTGTGTCCAACTCTCTGTGACCCCAGGGACTGTAGCCCATCAGGCTCCTCCGTCCATGGGATTCTCCAGGCAAGAATGCTGAGTGGGTTACCATTCCCTTCGCCAGGGGACCTTCCCCACCCAGGGGTTGAACTTGGGTCTCCGGAGGCTCCTGCATTGGCAGGTGGATTCTTTACCATTGGCACCACCTGCAAATCTCATCTTTCATCAGAATATTCCAATCTCTCCACCTGGCGGCCTGGAATGGCGATCACATAGGAAACTGCCAAAGGCAGCTAAAGGCGCTTCTTGCTGTGCTCGGTGCCTATCTGTCGGGTGTGTGCTTCATGCCAGGCACTCGGGTGCCAGGGCTGTTAGGTGACTTGACGTGGCTTCTCACCTCAAGGCCTCACCCGGGGAAGGAGAGGAAAGAAGCCCACACACCACTCCAGGGAGCATGATGCCCACCACAGGGTGCCCCAGCTGGCTGACTCCAACCTCACATTATTTTAGAGAAATTTCCAGGTTGATCGCCCCCTGCCACCCTGTGCTCCATGTTCCATTTCTCCAGCCTTCAGGCTCTGTCCCTCCATTCAGCACAGCCGAGCACAGACCGCCCCCCACAGCAGCCTGGTTTCGGGAAGGGCTCCTCATTCAATTAATGGAACCCCCCAGAGAGCCTGCAAGGGCAGAAACCACACCCTTCTGGCAGGATCCAGACCTCAAAGTAATAAGTCTAAAGCGTTTTTTTTTTTTTAAGAGCCCTCTACACACCCACTGGGCTTCCTCGGTGGCTTGAGGGTAAAGAATCTGCCTGCCAGTGCCGGGGACAAAGGAGATGCGAGTTCCATCCCTGGGTGGGGCAGATTCCCTGGAGAAGGGCATGGCAACCCACTCGGTTATTCTTGCCCGGGAAATCCCATGGAGAGGAGCCTGGCGGGCTATACAGTCGGTGGGGTCGCAAAGAGTCGGACATGACGGGTGACTACAGGGCATCGCACACGCCCACCTCACCCCTACGGCATGGGACACCCAGTCAGTCTTTCCACACGGAAGATGGGCAGTCTGCCCTCTAATAACGGTTGCTTGAAGGGTCTCAGATGCTGTGGCTGCATGCCACTACATTGCCAGCGGTGTCCCCCTCACCAGGTGTTCTCTGTCCGGCCAGGCCCTGCCCCACTCGGTCCCTGGGAGTCAACGCGTGTGTCAGCCCACCCAGGGTGAGCTCCTGCCGCCCCGTTTCTCGCCTTCAACCCTCCAGGGAGGATGCTGTGTGTGGCCAACGTCGTGAGCAGACAGAAATCCCTAAATTCGATGTCCCTCCATTAGAGGCTGGTTCTTGGGGTCTAGACACTGAAGTGTCCTCACCAATGAGACAAGGAACCCCTGGGAGCCAGGGAGTGTTGGTTACACTGTTGTGGGTCATCTCAGTGTCCCCAGCGCCTGATACACTGCAGAGCTCTTGGGGACACTTTCCCCGGGCAGTGGGAGGCGGGCGAGGTTTCTGGAGGCAGCTCGAGCCTGCCAGCCTGGCCGCTGGTAGCCCTGTCACCCTGGGCAATGTGCTGGCTCATGGGGACGTCCTCGGGGTAGCACGAGGGTTTAGGCAGTCCTTGACAAATGTTTATTAAAGGCTCAGAGTAGTCAGCAGACAAAGGCAAGTAAAAATAAGTAAGGTGACTTTAGATAAGGTGGGTGAAGGCGGCAGTAGCCGTTTTGGCATCATCGGTGTAGAGTTGACATTTGAACCCAGGGGGAATAAAGAGATTATTGGGTGAGACAGGGAGTCTGCAAGAAGAGAAGAGGCACAGGCATAGCCTGGGGTGAGGGAGGCTATGACAGCCTGACACCCTAGAAGTCAAGAGGAGAGAGGAGGGTACCAGGGTTCGGGGTTAGAGGAGACTGGGAGGTGGCCCTGGGCTCTGAGCATCCTTCTTCCACAGAGATGCACACCCAGCTCTTAGCCTCATTTGTGTGTGTGTGTGTGTGTGTGTGTGTGTGTGTGTTAGTCATTCAGTCGTGTCTGACTCTGTGACCCCATGCACTGTAGCCCACCAGGCTCCTCTGTCCATGGAATTCTCTAGACAAGAATACTGGAGTGGGTTGCCATTTCCTTCTCCAGGGGATCTTCCCGACCCAAGGATGGAACCCAAGTCTCCCGCATTGCGGGCAGACTCTTTACTGACTGACCCACCAGACTCATTTACCACCAGATAGTCAACAGTCACAAAGGAGAACATGAAAACCGTTAAAGTATTTCTCAGCAAGCCTACATTGTTAGCGGGATTTTGTCAGCCAAGAAAAGGGTTTTCAATAAGGCAAGTTTCCAAGTGGAAATTGCTTCCACTCAGGACTGCAGGAGAACCAGGCATTCACACCCACCCTGAGAGGTCGCTTGTCTCCTCCGAAGCCCCCAGACCCCGTGCCCAGGGTTTTTGTGTGCATCATCTGTTGCTTTCATTCCCTAGCAGCTCTGCCTCCTTCAGGAAAGTGCATTAGCATAGCTAACAGTGAGATTTCTAAGCTAAGAATACAGCAACCCCCTGCCCCATAGAAATGACCGTGATGCCCCATTAAGACCTTGGTACTTGGAGTGGGAGGGGTCCATCGTGTTAATTCTGCCTCCCCAGGTCTGATGTCACCTCTGCTGGCGACATGTCCCTATAGTCTGCATGTCTGCCATGTACTTGGCATCTGGAGGTCAGCGTTCACAGCTGGAACCAGAGGTCTCACCCTGAGCTGGTCTTGTGTGTCCCCAGCCTCCACATCTCATTTTTATCTACCATAGGCATGTGTTAAGCAGAAAAGAGGTTTCTCAAATGACAGCCTTAGAGTCTTAGGAAAATTCGGTTGATCCCAATTTCTTTTCTCTTTCTGCATGTTCCATGTAGACTTTTCCAGCGCACAGCCCATGTAAATCAGTGACTTGGGGATATGAGGTTGTTTTTATGCAGAGGTTAACTTTTTTGGGCTTTCCTTGTGGCTCAGCTGGTAAAGAATCCGCCTGCAAGGTGGGAGACCTGGGTTCGATCCCTGGGTTGGGAAGATCCCCTGGAGAAGGGAAAGGCAACTCACTCCACTATTCTTGCCTGGGAAATCCTAAGGACAGACAGAGTTGCACAGGACTGAGCGACTAACCCACACACAAGCTTGCACTGGACATAAAATATGAGATGAGTGATATATGGGAGGTGACCGGAAAGAAAGGAAACAGTGCCTCGCATAACTTTATAACGTTTATTTACATAGTCCCACCTCACAGCCTTCTCTGTATCTTTTCAAAGCACACATAGAGAGATGTGAAATTTGGGTAAAAGCTAAGCTTGGATAAGAGTCCAAGTGAAAAGCTTAGCATTTTTCCTGTGGTAGGTGGTCTGCTCTGGGTGGGCGCATTAGACAGCCCGGATGGGCCTTTGGAGTAGAAGATCAGCTAAAAACGAGAGCAGCACTTGGCCATTATTTATAAGAGGAAGAGCGAATCGCAAATGCTTTACAGACTCTGGTGAAATCCCCAAGGTGAGAAGACACAGCTTTGGGACAACAGGATAAAAATGCCCAAAGCCAGCGCTCTGTCTTTTCCAAAGTGCTCGAGGCAGCCTGTGCATTGGAAAGATGGAATGAACCCTGAGAAAGACCTGACCTCAATCCTAGTTCCACTGCCTCTGAGCTGTCCTGCCCCTGCAGGCAGCTTCCCTCCTAAACCTCCGCTTGCTCACCTGTAAAATAGGGTAGCAGCATCATTCTCCTCATAGGAACGTTTCAAGGTCAAATGGATGGGTGTTTGTGACATCTCTTCACAAGCTGTAAAGCACCACATGCTGGCTTTTTAAAAAATGCTTTCCCAGAGAGTGTTTGGCCCCACAGGACTCTATATGGTATCCTTGTTGGACAGGTAAGGAAGCTGAGCGTTGTGGACTGCAAGATCGGGTGTGTTGCATTGTTACATTACACTGAAGATCAGAGATCACTTCTAAAGATAATGTAAATTCTTTCATGACTACTGAAATGGCAGAGACATTTCTTGGAAAACAGCAGTAACTGGAATGGGAGAACCAGGATTGTCCCTCTGTCCTGTCCTAGGCTCGTAGTGACCTCTCTCTCGGCCACTTACCATGAGATGGTCGCTCAGTACCACACACCTGTGAAAGGCTGAGCCCCAGCCCCGCCCTGCCCAGCAGTTACCATCACAAGTGTTGGTACCATCTTAAGGGAAGATTATCCTATGAACCAAAGAGCTTTCTTGTACAAAAGAGGGAAATCTTTGAGTTTCTTGTAATAAGAATAGAATGCACATCCTTTGTTTTTTCAGAACAGCTAAGTTCTGTTGAAAGAATTATCGCATTCTTGATATATCTTAATGTTGAGCATTTCTCTGCACGGTGAATGTGGAAATACGAACAGAGAATGTTTTATTATGTTATCAGAGAATGGGAGGGGGCGCTCCCTCAAGTAAAAAAACATTTTATTAATTGATTTTCTTTTTTCTTTTTTTTTCTGCCTCTCATTTCAGAACGATTTGACCACCACTGTCCCTGGGTAGGCAACTGTGTGGGGAAAAGAAACTACAGATTTTTTTATATGTTTATTTTATCCCTGTCTTTTCTGACAGTCTTTATATTTGCATTCGTTATCACCCACGTCATCCTTCGTAAGTATGCTGGCGAAATCAGATTACGTATGTAACCATTTGCCTGACTTTAGTTTTCTGATTTAATTTTGATTTAATATTTTGGTCATTCTGGGCTCTCCTCTTTCTCCTTCCCCCTGCCCCCTCCTCACTTCCAGCTGCCCCTCTTTCTGTTTCTCACCTTCCTCCCCTTCCCTCCCACTCCCATCTTCCTACAGCAGCTGCCAGGGGCACCCCTGAGTCACACTCTTTCACTTAGAGACTTTCTCCTTGACACGTGGTCCCTATTCCAACTTTGTGACTTCACTTTCTCTTCCACTAAGGGATCCCCAGGAGGAACCATCCCCACATTTTCACAGAGGATAATGTGTTGTCATTGATACCCATTGAACAACAGAGCTTGTTTAAAAATGTGAATCTACTTAAGCAAGAATTGTCACCCTCCCTAAAAAGCAAAATTGGGGATAAAGACTGAGCTTTCTTACACACAAATCTATAAATGTGAGATACACATTTGATAAGATGTTTACTTATCTGCCAGAACATTGGCAAGCTCTGAAGGATGCAACTTTATTAAAAATGAAATTGGGATATAAGTGATTTTAATATATATTTGCCTAAACAAATGGCATTTTCCACTCCCCTTTAGAAGGTAACTTTGAACTTGTTCCTCTCTCAGCCCCTCACTTTCCTACAATAGGGATATGATGAGAAGGAAGCCACTTGGCTTTGACCTGTAAAGGTGAGCCTTTAAACATCCATTACAGCTCCATTAGCAACATTAAAGACCAGCATCACCTCTGTCCATATTCCTGAAGTACAACCATCCACTAAGCAAATCCAGAACCTCTCTCTGGAATGTTTCTGGAAGTATCTAGACACACCTCAGTTTCTTCCCCATTAGACCTCAGCATGCTAAGACAAAACTTAGACACGCACATTCTCTACTTGCTCTCTTGGCAGGGTTTGAATAGGGGTTGGGGGGAGCAGGTGGTATGAGAAGTTTCATATTAGTTCTTTTTACTTTGGACCTTCATGGACTATTCCAAATTTTCACAGGCATTTTAAATCCTAGTTTCCATTCATTCCTTCCCAATCTTTTCATCTAAATGTAACACAGATTTGTAATACATGCATGAGAGCCATAATTCGCTGGGACAGCAGGAAGGGGATTAACACCGGTCAGAGACCCCTTTACCCTCCCACACCACCTCAGGAGGATAGCCCGAGGGCTCTCCTGAGGCACCTGTTCTGTTTTCAGAGTCTCAAAGTGGCAACAATGTAACTAGGGCCCTTAGTTCCATTCAGTAGCTCAGTCACGTCTGACTCTTTGTGACCCCATGGACCGCAGCATGCCAGGCCTCCCTGTCCATCACCACCTCCCGGAGTTTACTCAAACTCATGTCCATTGACTCAGTGATGCCATCCAGCCATCTCATCCTCTGTCATCCCCTTCTCCTGCTCTCAATCTTTCCCAGCATCAGGGTTGGTCTTTTCAAATGAGTCAGTTCTTTGACTCATCAAGTGACCAAAGTATTGGAGTCTCAGCTTCAGCATCAGTCCTTCCAAAGAATATGTATGTATTAATAAAGAGAAGAAGCAGTTGTTTACACAACTAGAGAAGAAAGAAGTACTGATATTCCAGCATATTTATGACACTGAAAAATAGTCTTTAAACATTACCTCTTATATCATCTTCAGCTACTTCAAAATGCCTACACACATATATAATCACACTGTATGTGTGGCCTTGCCCCTACCTCACACATTAACTCTGGTGACACACACTCGCTCTCACACACATCATGAAGCCAGTCACTTGCCACCACCGTGGCATTTTCACCTCCACTACCGTCCGTGGGGTCACAGAAGAGTCAGACACGACTAAACCACAACAAATTTTTGCTCATTCTGGTTTCAGCAAAATGGAGTTTGCTGTAGCTTATTCTGATATAGTGTTAACCCAATCTTCCACCAAAAAAAAAAAAAAGCCTGCAAGTTACCGCAATATTTTGGACAAGAGCAGACAGAGGTTTCCTCTCCCCGGTTCTGCACCTCCCACCACGGCCCCCCGCTGAACAACCCCACCCCCACCTCCCATTTGTCCTCAAGAAGGGCAGGCTTTCCATGGCTCCGTGATCCCTGCTACGATTCTGGAAGCCTTGGCACAGGCAGAGAGCTGTTTGAGAGCAGCTGGGGGCCGTGCCCTGAGTCCTTCCTGCCAGGAAGTGGGCTCTGAGAGGGGACACCGGATAGCCAGGGGTGGCCGGGGAGGAAGCCTGTTGTCCAGAGATCACCGGGAAGGTGACGTCTGGATTTCCTCTTAGAGGAAGCAGAGCTTGAGAAAGCGATATGGTCTGGGTTCACCAGGGAAAAGAGAAATCATCTCTTCTTGTCCCTCCGTTTGCTCTAAGATCCGCAGCACGTCCACCCCCCCCTGGCCTAGCAGGGAGGGGCCAGTGGGCAAGAGGGAGTGGGAACCTGGGGAGGAACTGGAGCCCTCTCACCGTCAGCCTCCCCGCAGCCAACCTGGCTTACGGTTCCACCGAGGGTCTGGGACAGACAACGCCACAGAGATGCGCTAGAACCAGTCCCGTGGCATCTGTCCTGTTCACTCATTTCACTGCCACGCCAGGGCCAGTTTACGTCCCCAGAACACGGGGACCCAGCCTTGCCAACCCAAGGAGGGGCCACCAGGAGCTCCCCCCTATGGGCTTTTCTTTCTCAAAAGCCTCTAACGCCAATACACAAAATAAAAACTGCTTTTTGTCAGATGCATCATTACTCCAGCCCCTGAAGAAATGTTTTCCTGCACAGACAGCCTGTATTCACATGTCTCAAACCCCAAAGCAGTCAGCAATATAGACTCAGGTTTATGAGTTTGTTTACTCTGGGTGCAGAGAAAGGCATCTTTTTTGTAGTCAAGCTTACCGGACTCCCAGGGTCAAACATTAACCAACTTCGGGGAAACAGTCCTTCATAAAAGAAGAGAAAAAGTAGCATACAATATTCTATTTTCCTATTAAAATTAGGAAAACAAAGGAGTAATCAGAACTGTAACTTATGGGAAAGTATGCAGACATCCATCTGCTTTTACTGAACAAATATCCTCCAGATGTTGGGTCTACTTATGAATCTGCCATTTTCTTGTTGAATAACTTTGATGGAATCTCACTCTCCGATCAGTATTGGAGCTCTATTAAATGTAATTTTATTGATCTCGAGACACCAATTATTTTTGTGTAGATGAGAGAGCTTTCAGCATGAAGGCTGTTTCTTCGAAGTGACGTCTGATTGTGGAATTCTGTTTCATCCCCCCAGGTTCACAGCAGGCGGGATTCCTCAACGCTCTTAAGGACAGTCCCGCAAGATATCCTTTCTGGGCTGTAGTTAAGTATTGGACTGGGCTTCTCCTCAGTTACTTCATCTTGCGCCTTGGCCTTCCTTCTCATAAACCATATTCCTTCTCCTTCTGTGAAGCATCCAAAGAGCTCCTTGATATTCACCTGCGTGAGTAACAGCCTCTGAGTTGCTTAAACCTCGAAGTGACTTATTTAGCCTCTTTGAAACTGAAGTGTTCTTTCGCTGGAAAACTGAGTGTGAATTCTTGCCCACCTCCAGAAACCCACACTGATTTGAGTCAGGTTGGTTTACGGAGAAGCCAGGCTGAGTTCCAGCTGACTTGATTTTGATCAGCAGCTGGTCCCTACAGAATATTTATGGGTGCCCCTGTGTGAGGCCCTTCTTGTTGCAGTCACCACATGGGGGCTCTCTGACCCTCTGCGTGGGTTCTGTCTGGGGGCTCAGTTTTGTGTCTGGGCAGTATGGGTAACCCTGCAGTCATTCCTCCAAACAGAACATCTGCTCATAGCCCTGAGTAGGGATGGTCAGTGTCGAGTCATTTGGGTTCATCCCATCCTCCCACACAGTGTACATAGGCATGTAGCATAGTATTTTGAATTTTGTGAAAGAAAAATGTTCACCCATGAAGTGCTTGAATGGTCTCCCGTACCCTCTGCTGCCCTCCTGGGTTTGACACTAATTGGCGGAGAGTCAGCCAGCTGGACACATGGACCTGGCTCCATCTGGGACCCAGGATGTCTTTGTTTTTCATATAACCAGTTAGACTGGATTTGGGCCTCCCTAGTGGCTCAGATGGTAAAGGATCGACCTGCAATACGGGAGACCTGGGTACAGTCCCTGGGTTGGTAAGGTCCTCTGGAGAAGAGAATGGCAACCCTCTCCAGTACTCTTGCAGGGATAATCTCATGGACAGAGGAGCCTGGTGGGCTATAGTCATGGGGTCACAAAGAGTCGGACGTGACTGAGCAGCTACCACTGGGGGTAATTCATCTTGTGGCAGAGAATTCTTAAAGAATGAAGAACTCTGCTAAGATGTACATGTCATGACCATCATTTAGCTGTTCAGAGGAACCAGCTTGTGTGCCTAGAAGCTGGTTTGTGTGCATGTGTGTGTGGTAATAGCAGTAGTGGTGGCGGGGGTGGTGGTATTTAGTTAGATCTATATGTCCTCTGTGTGTGTGTGTGTGTGTATACTTAGATGGTATTAAGTGTCTCCTGTCTGGCGCCTCTGTGTTTATGGACAGCACAGAATGTTGGCAGTGGGTGCAGATTCTATAGTCAGTTGCTAGTCTCTTAGAAAGGGGACAGGGACACATGTAGATGTATGAAGGCTCTTGGCAAGTACGTCTCACAGGTTTGTCCTGTCTTCTGTTAATGATCTGAGAAGCTAGCGTTAGCTAGAAGTTGGCCAGAAATCAAGGTTGTGCTGGGAATGAAATTCTTGACCTCTGTGGCTGCTAAAAGCAGGTCGTTTGGGAAATGCCATCTTTGTTTCTCTCCCCAACCCTGCCAGGGGTGAGCACCCTCCTCCCTCCTCACCTCTCTGTGTCCTTCGGTTTTCAAGGCACGTGGCTTTGGTATATCTCATAGCCAAGCCTTGCCTTTTCTTTCCTGAAGAAGAGGCTCTTCTCGGTCTTCCAGGAAATCAGTTCCGTTGTGAAAACATGCTGGTCTTGTTAAGTTTAATAAATACAACTCAGAACCGGCCTTGAGGTCTTAGGCTGCCAGCTGGAATGCTTCCTGAAGCCTCAGGAGTGTGGCAGCCTTGGCCACCCCCCCTCCCCTGTCCCCGGGTACCTGTGTCTCTCCTGAGACCGTGGGTCTGCGCTGGATGCCCAGGAAACATTTCAGACCATGGCCGCTGTCAGTGAAGGGACTCCTCTCCACGGGGTTTCCCTGATGGCTCAGATGGTAAAGAATCTGCCTGCAATGCAGGAGACCTAGGTTTGATCCCTGGGTCAGGAAGATTCCCCTGGTGAAAGAAATGGCTACACAATCCAGTATTCTCGCCTGGCAAATCCCATGGACAGAGGAGCCTGGCTGGCTACAGTCCACACGGGGTTGCAAAGAGTCAGAGAGACTGAGCGACTGACACTTTCCCTTTCTCAGCGGAGAGGGTGGAGAAGGGCTGACCTGAGCCTGGGGCATTTCAGCTGTTCGTTCTCCTCTTGGTCCTGCAATTCCCTCTGGAGCAGAGAGGAGCTGGGTGATCGGGTTTGTTGTTGCTGGGTCTCCCTGGTATCTGCTGCAGACCTCCCCACTCGAAGCATAATCCCAGAAGGAGTCCCAAGGAAGGACAGACAGTGAGCCCTAGTCTGCAGTAAGAGCCTTTTAATTTCCGCTCTGCCACAATTAATGATAAGGTCTGGGGTCCTTTCTTTTAACTCTTTTGTATCTCCATTGTTTGACCTGTAATCGTGAACCGCTCTGAACTCGACAATGCTAAGCTGACAAATTCAGTGACATGGAACATAAGTGAGAATGCTGAACGCCAGAGCAGTGCTTCTGTGCAAGGCAAGAGTGACTTCAGAGAGGCTTCTTTTTGTGGCAATGGGCAGGCTGTGCCGAACGTCCTCCTAGGGCACACACATCTGCTTGTTCTCATGGCTGACCGTGCCCGCCGTCTGTGTCATCAAGAGCGCTGTGCTCCCATCGAGGGGAGCAGACAGATGGTGCCAAGAGAAGGAGTGACAGAGGATCTGAGCAGCGTGCTGTTCATACGGAAAGGGGAGGAAGGAGAGAAATGCCCTTATTTGGTTTAGAGCCAATTTTAGCTGATTTTCCTCTGAAATATCATTCTCAGGTAGAGGTAAAGAGTTTCTCCTGTGGCCCAGTTCTTGAAAACTCATGAAAGTCTCAACCACTGACTTTTCAAACAGTGTTGCCGTATCCAGGGCTGACCCTCTCCAGCAACAACCAGGCGTTTTCCCCTTTTGTGGGTGCTCCCCAGGTGTGTCCTCCACACTCGGGAGCTTGGCAGCTGCAGCTATGATAGCACAAGGGCTCTGAGTGCAAGACCGGCCCCTTCCAGCCTCCATGCACGTGCTGGCTGTATCAGCTCCCAGCTGCTGTGTAACAAATAGCCACAAATGTAGAGACTTAAAGCAACGGAAATTTACCATCACCCAGTTCTGCAGACCAGAAGTCCAGCAGGCTTGGCTGATAGCTACGGATCCAAGGCTGAAACCACGGTGAGGCCAGCCTGGATGCTGATCTGAGGTCTCAGGGGAGAATCTTCTTCTGGCTCGTTCAGGTACCTGACTAAAATCATGGGGTGTAGGACTGAGGCTCCTTTCCTGGCTCCATTCCCTGACTCCAGACTCCCTCTGTCCTCAAGGCCAGGAACGGGGTAGCTCACACTCTGGGTCTCTCCTGCCTCGTCCGCTCACGTCTCTGACCTCAGCCAGAAACACTCTCTGCTTTTAAGGAGAGGATGCACCCAGATCACTCAGGAAATTCTCCCTGTCTCTAGGTTCATGACCTTCAGTCTACAAACTCCCCTTTGCCATGTGCATAAAGTATTCACAGATACCAGGAATTAGGGCATCTTTGGGGAGGCCATTGTCCTGTCTACCCCACAAGCCCTCAGGTAAGGGATACCCCAGGAATCAGGCACTCATGTGCATGTGGATTTGAGAGGATTTTTCTCTGAACCCATTTGGGAAGCTCACTAGAAGTCTCCAGGTCACTTAAAAAAATATATATTTATGTATTTAGCTGCTCCAAGTCTTAGTTGCAGCATGGAGAATCTTTAGATGTGGCATGCGAACACTTAGCTGTGGCAGGTGGGATCTTGGTTCCCCAACCAGAGATTGGACCCGGGCACCCTGCATTCATCCAGAGTCCTAGCCACAGGACCACCAGGGAAGTCCCCACCAGGTTACTTCTCTGTCTTCCTTCCCTTCCCTTTCTGTCCTTCTGTTAATCTAGGAGAGAGAGAATGGGAGACAAAAATGGATGGGCTTTTTAAAATGTATACATGTATTCCACATACATAAATACACATACATATGTACATGTGTGTATCTATGCTCACATCTATGCACATGTGTGTGTGTGAGGGAAGCCAAGCGGCGCTAGTGGTAAAGAACCCCTCTGCCAGTGCAGGAGATAGAAGAGATGCGGGTTCCATCCCTGGGTCGGGAAGATTCGCTGGAGAGGGCGTGGCAATCCATTCCAGTATTCTTGCCCGGAGAATCCTATGGACAGAGGATCCAGGCGAGCTGTGGTCCATGGGGTTGCAAAGAGTCAGACAGGACTGAAACGACTTAATACACGTGTACACACATGTGTATAGATGTGCATGTATGTATGTGTGTGTGTGTACAACAGACACATAGAAGAATGCATACACACACACATATGTATCTCCCCCTGAGTTCAGGTTGAAAATGTTAGCAGAATGCCCCAGGAGGTCCTTGTTGAATGAGCCAGCCCTTCACAGTGTAGAGGGACCGTTGTTATCTAACTGGACTCCTGCTGACTCAGTCCCCGCTTCATTTTGTGGGACCTCCTGATCCACTGTCACTCTGGGCCTCTGCCTGGAGAAAGATGACCTAAAGCTGAAGCCTGAATATCCCAGGGAGCTGCCCAGCCAAGCTATAGACCCTCTGATCAAACCACTCCATTTCTCTCTCTGGGAAAAGCAGAACCAAGAGCAAGGCTGAGGAGGGACGTGAAGCAAAGCTGCCCAGTAGGGAGGGAGGAGCAGGGAGGGGACATGAGAGGCCTGGGCAACACCCCCACCCGGATCTTCATTATTTTTTTCGGAAGTAGTGGAGCATTTGGGGAACGTCAGACACATCCACACACCTAAGTGAGGTGTTTTTTCCCTACAAAGCACAGACACATTTTAGCTGTGCCTCTCACACTCCTCCCCAGTCAATGCTCTGTCCTGACCAGGTACTTGCTGTTTGAAATACATGTTTTGGAGGAGAGTTCCTCTAATTGAGTGAGTCTCTTAAGAAGTGCTGAGTTCTGATGTTTTACCATAAATTTATATTCCAAAAGAAAAAGTACGTTTTGGGTCCTACTGGGTTATGATGTACTTTTGAAAAAAAGAAAAAGAAAAACATTAACTTCTGGTTATAAGATATAACTGTCTTCCCTGGTGGCTCAGCAGTAAAGAATCCACCTGCCAATGCAGGAGATGTGGATCAATCCCGGGGTCAGGAAGATCCCCTGGAGGAGAGCATGGCAACCCACTCCAGTCTTCTTGCCTGAAGAATCCCGTGGACAGAGGAGCCTGGCGGGCTACAGTCCATGGGGTCACAAAGAGATGGACACAACTTAGCAACTGAACAACACGTGTAATAAGTAAGGCTGGAGCCCCTCAGGTTGCTCGTTCAGTATTTCTAGCTCCTACTCTCCCTCTAGACACCTGTAAGACTTTGGAAGCGGCCTGGAGGCGGCCTGGCGGAAGCTTCTAAGGGCAGCTTTTAGTGCAGAGAAAGGTGCGAGAACCACCGGGGCTGCTCAGGAATGACATGGCCTGGGAGGACAGGTCACAGGGACAGAGGTCCTCAAAAAAAGGATGCATCCTGCTGGTCAGGTGCTTGGAGACGACAGCATCAGATAGATGCTAAACTCAGTCGCTCTAGCTCCCTCCCTCTGCTGAGGCGCTAGGAGTTTGGGAGTCTCTTTTGAGGTGGTTGGTTCATGGTGGGTGAGAAGTTGCACACGCAGAAAAGCCACCTTCTGATGACAGCAGCACTGTCCTCACCAGACCTGGGGTCTGTATGTGAACAGGGATCTGCAAAGCACCGAGTTCTAAAAACAAGAGGAGGTTTTCCAGCTAAACTTCCCGAACCCAGGAGTGTCCAGAGCAGCCTTTGCAAGTGACCCCTGCAGAGTGATCTCAGGCGAGAAAGTATATTTAACGCATTTCAGGAGCCTCCGGTCTGATCTGACCATGATACAAACCAGGGAAAGGTTTCTCACCCTGGATGTCATCTGCAAAATATCCAACTCAAAACAGCGTTGTTGATGAAGCGAGGGAGATTAGAAACCAAAACGGCGAAGCAGCCAGGACTCGAAAAATACTGCTATGAATGATGGGAACATGGATAAACTAAAAGCTCGTCATCGGGCCCACGTGGAACCAGCAGGCCTTTGGGAGAAGAGCATCAAGCAGCTTGCTCAGGAAGTGAGCCCGGTATCCAGGGGGTGGGATCTGCTTCCAGCATGGCACAAAACCCGAGAGGAGGTGGGTGGGAGATGCAGGTGGGAAACAGGGGCAAGGAGAGAGGGAATGTCATCAATGGCTGTGGCGAGAATGCCTGGCTGACTCGCTGGCCGGCACTGCACAGAAAAGCAGAGTAAGTCTTCGGTGACATAAAAATGCCACAGTGTGCCCAGAGGAGGGGGCAGTTCCAGAAGGAGCCTGCACCTCCTGCAGAGAAGTCAAGAGGCTTCAGCAGGTGTGTGTGTGTGCACAGGGCTGGGGAGGGTGCAGTTCTAAGCGGGATGCAGACGGGAGAGGTGTGGCTGGGGTGTGGGGTGGGTAAGGCAGGCAGGAGTCTGTCTGCAGGGCTGGAGCCAGGCTGGGGTTCACTCCTTCACTCGGCACAGTTAGCACAGCGGGTACTGGGAGCCCTAATAGTGTCAGCACCCAGATGCTCTTACAGATACACACACACACACACACACACACACACACACACACACACACACACACACACACACGGTGGGGCTGGGGGAGGGCGCCGTGATGGCTGAGCCCTGACCGGGGGCCCAGAGTGCACTCATTTCACAGCACCATCTGACAGGCGCCCATGGCCTGATGGGCATCATTCTATTTTAGTGGAATTTGGTAGAAGGCTTGGAGTTGGCCCAGGGGCTGTCAGAAAGGGGGCACCTAGGGCCAATGGAAAATTCGTGAAGGCAGGACAGTTCAGTTCAGTCGCTCAGTCGTGTCTGACTCTTTGAGACCCCATGGACTGCTGCATGTCAGGCTTCCCTGTCCATCACCAACTCCCAGAGCTTACTCAAACTCACATCCATCAAGTCAGGGATGCCATCTCACCAACCATCTTATCCTCTGTCGTCCCCTTCTCCTCCTGCCTTCAATCTTTCCCAGTGTCAGGGTCTTTTCCAGTGAGTCAATTCTTTGCATCACGTGGCCAAAGTATTGGAGTTTCAGCTTCAGCATCAGTCCTTCCAATGAACACCCAGGACTGATCTCCTTTAGGGTGGACTGGTTGGATCTCCTTGCAGTCCGAGGGACACTCAAGAGTCTCCTCCAACACCACAGTTCAAAAGCATCAATTCTTTGGCTCTCAGTTTTCTTTGTAGTCCAACTCTCACACCCATACGTGACTGCTGGAAAACCATAGCCTTGACTAGATGGGCCTTTGAAGGCAGGACAGATCTTCGCTAAGCCAGCTTTCAGGTCCCATCTGTCCTGGGGTCTGATGATCCTCAGGGGGCCCAGGAAAAGGTAGGACAAGTGCCTGAGGTCTCCCAGCAGGGTCTCACCGGGAGGTTAATGACCCCCATTTAGGCTCAGCGGCATTTCCAGAACTAGAGCCTGGCCCCCTCCACCCAGGGAACTGAGACGCTCCCCTGCTGCCCTGACCAGGTGGATGGAGGGAGTTCTGAGAAAAAGAAGCATGGATTGTGTCTCAAGATCGCAGAGGGGGCATGAAGTTTGGGGTTTTTAAAATCACCCAAGTGATACAGGAACACATTCTCACGGAATGAACTTCAGTCACCAGGATAAAAAGGAAGGAAGTATTGCCCTTGACCCCTCATCATTCTATAGAGTCTTTGTGGGGTTTTGTGGGTCTTTCCACATGATCTTCTCAGAGTTCAAATACGTATACTGTCTGTGTGTCTTCATACATAGCAGAGGGGGGGAACTGCTTTACCTAAAGGGAATCCTTGCTCTTTTCCTATTAACGTGTTTTTTATATATTCTCAGTAATAATTTTATAACTAGGTTTTTCCAATATTTTTCTCCCAACCTGTCACTTGCCTTTTAACTTTTTAAATAAAAAGTATAACTTATTAACAAATTCTATCTCTAAAATCTCATCCTACATGGCTCCTGGGCTTTCCTGATGGCTCAGTGGCAAAGAACCCACCTGCCATGCAGGGATTTGAGCTTGATCCCTGGGCTGGGAAGATCCCCTGGAGGAGGGCATGACGACCCACTCCAGTATTCTTGCCTGGAGAATCCCAGGGACCCAGAGGCCTGGCGGGCTGTAGTCCACCAGTTCACAAAGAGTCAGACATGACTTAGTAGCTAGACAGCAGCATGGCTTCTAGGTTTTGTGCCATATTTCCTCATCCCCATAATGATGCAAATATTTCCTTTATTTCCTTCTAATACTTTCTATTTTGCTTCTTACATCTGGCATAGTAACTTACCTGTAATATAATTTTGTGTGTGGTGGGGAGGTGGTGAGCTGAAGTTCTAACCTCATTTTCCCCCAGTGTTTAGTAAAGTGTCTCAATACCGCTTGCTAGTGTTTCTAGCCGTTGTCAAACTTGATAGTCTCGGAATTCTTTTACACTCTTAAAAATTATTGAGAACCTAGAGAGCTTCTGTTCATGTAGATTGTGTCTATTTCATCACATCTGAAATTAAAACAGAAATTTGAGGGACTCCCCTGTTGGTCAGGTGCTTAGGAGTCTGTGCTTCCGTTGCCGCATTCTCCCTGTCCTTGGCCAGGAAACTAGGATCCCACAAGCTGCTCGGCAAAAAGGAAAAAACACTGAGAAATTTTTAAGACAGAGAAATGCATGAAAGGAGTGAGGACATCATCTTGCAACAGACAGCCTCCAGAAGAAGCCACCATGTGGCAGAGGGAGAGTCAGGCTGGGAAGCAATGTTTTGGCGATAGTAGGAAAATCGTTTTGATCTGGAGGGTCCCCTGGAAGGAGCCTGGGGACTCTGGCGGTCCATGGGTTCCAATTTGAGGAACACTGTCTATCCTTTCGCCTTGAATTTGAAATGCCATGTCTGACCTGTGTGCTCACAGCCTGTTTACGCTGTTCTCACTTGTTTTGTTTACTAGAGAGGTCTTCTTCTGCTCCCACCTCCCTGATTTTTTTTTCCTTTCAAAAGTCCTTACCTGTTCTTGTACATTTTCTCTTCCTGATGACTTTTTGAATCAGTATGTCAAATTCCATTTAAAAAATTCCTGTTGGGATTTTGACTGGAGTTACAGTGACCTCGAAGATTAACTGGGGACAACTATGCACTTCTGTGGAGAAGGAAATGGCAACCCACTCCAGTATTCTTGCCTGGAGAATCTCATGGACGGAGGAGCCTGGTGGGCTGCAGTCCATGGGGTCGCCAGGAGTCGGACACGACTGAGCGACTTCACTTTCACTTTCACGCACCTCTATATAAGCATTTAGGAGAAAGGATTGGAGAGATTGAAAGACGATGGCCCAGTGATCCAGTCTGAAGGGTCCCAATAACTTGATCTTCAATGCGTCTGTTGAGTAACTCAGCAGAAAGTCAGGACCCCCAACCCCAGACCCAGGGACGGGCCCTCAAGCGACAGGAACACAAGCGGTAGTTTCTTATCTCTGTCTAAGGATTAGAGAGTCACCTAACTGGTGAGAAAGATAGGCTGACAAGTTCCTGAACCTAAATATCTAAGAGCGTTAAAGGCTGATGTAGACATTCCATCTAGAGAACAAAGGGGTCTATTGTTGATATCTGTTCTTTCATCAAAGCCCTTCCTGTAAGTGAGCATGGCCTGTCTTACTATCATTTTTAGAAAAACAAAAGAACAAAAAGATGACCCCTATCTTCTATTTCTTGTATTTTAAGTATCAGGCTCTCAGACAGAGACCTGAAAGGCCCCCTGGCACCGAGTGGCACCCCAGTCACATGCGGAATGGGTGCTCAGAACAGAAAGGGGCCAAGGCAAGCATTCCCTGGCCATTCTGGAATCTGGGGACTTTGGTTAATGAGGAAATTCACATGAAATACAGACTTTTTAAAATAAACTGTTATCTGGATTTGGCACTTAGCAAAAAAAACCCCATGGCCAGCCTCACGGCTGGAATGTGGAGAGCTGGGTGATGACATGTTGGCAGAGACAAGTTCTTCCCCCGGGGGTGGTGCTGAGGCCGTGGGACTGGTGAACGAGGTGTGATGTCATGGGCAGTCTCAGCCTTGCTGTTGGAGCTCTGAGGCCTGGGGTCTCAGGAAGCTCTTTCTCTCCTACAAGCCTGGAGATCATTTTACAGTTCTGTTCTGCTGTGAATTGCTGTCTGAGTTTTTAATAAGTGGCTTGACTTCTCTGGGCCTTAGCTTTCCATTTTACAAATAAGTATTTTGTCAAATGAAAAGATTAGAATAAATCAGGACATCTTTTACTTAAGAGTCCATGACTATCCACAGAGAGGCATCGGGCATTTTTAAGCCTCCTGAAATTTTAAGAAAAAAATGTGTCTGTGTGAACTGTTTTTTACTTTGCCAACTAACATCCATCTAGTCAAAGCTATGGTTTTTCCAGTGGTCATGTGTGGATGTGAGAGTTGGACTATAAAGAAAGCTGAGCACCGAAGAATTGATGCTTTTGAACTGTAGTGTTGGGAAAGACTCTTGAGAGTCCCTTGGACTGCAAGGAGATCCAACCAGTCCATCCTAAAGGAGATCAATCCTGAATATTATTTGGAAGGACTGATGCTGAAGCTGAAGCCCCAATACTTTGGCCACCTGATGCGAAGAACTGACTCATTTGAAAAGACCCTGATGCTGGGAAAAATTGAAGGCTGGAGGGGAAGGGGATGAAAGAGGATGAGATGGTTGGATAGTATCACTGACTCGGTAGACATGAGCTTGAGTAAGCTCCAGGAGTTGGTGATGGACAGGGAGGCCTGGCGTGCTGTAGTCCATGGGGTCTCAAAGAGTCGGACACGACTGAGTGACTGAACTGAACTGAACTGAAGGTTAAAAACCTTCGGTTCCATGACCTCTCACCTTTTACAATTCCCCAAATACTGAGGTGCCCTCACCATTCTGCCCGGCACTATTTCTGTGTCTCTGCCAGGCCGTCTCTTCTTGCTTACCTTCCCACCAGCAAGCAGACCCCTATCCCCTGAGGGTGGGGAGCTTACCCTCCCCCACTGTCCAGAATGCAGGTCCAGGTGCCCTGAAAGGCACAGAGGAAGCATTTCGGGGATCGTGTCGGAGCCCGAGGGGTGTGCCCGTCCGCCAGCATTCTTAGTCTTTTTCAACTCCCTAGCCATCGAGCGAGTACATCGGCGTGCCGCAGGCTGAGCCGGCGTCAAGGGACATTTGAAGCCATCCTCTTGGCCGCAGAGGAGGCTCTTGTCTTCCCGGGGGCTGGGGCAGACACATGGAGGCCGGCAGAGGTAACTGCTGTGCTTTGAAGCGTCTTTGGTGCAGTGAATGTCCAGCTACTTATTGAATTGGCTCCTGCTGCTGTCGGCCTATTTCCACTCATGTCTTTTTTTTAAAATCAGTAAATGGGTTTTGATACATTAAAGCAGAATTTATGTTTCTTAATCTTATTATGGTGTAGATGTTTTCAACATGAAGTTGTCGGGTCAGTGAGAGGATGTGTTGTTCAGATATTCAGTTTGAGAGTGACTTTGAGGGGAATGCACTCTTTAAGGTGCCATGGGTTCGAGAATCCTTGATGAAGAGGGTCCCCATCTCCCCCAGCCGAGGTTGGGGACAGCCTAGAGCTGCATGTCCCTCAGCAAGAATCAGGAAAGAACCCAGCCTTCCATAGTTTCAAGGTTCAAATCCCTGCTCTGCTGTTTCCTATGCAAATTATATAACTGCTTCCTGCCTCTGTTTCCCTATGGGTCCAGTGGGAATCAGACTTCTCCCTGCGTTGCTCTGAAGATTGAGTGAGTTATTCCACATGAAGCCTTTGGAGCAGGGCCTGGCACACAGCCAGTGATGCCAGCATCGTTATGAATGGCGATGACCGTTCCTCCAGACATCCTGTGGGCGATGGGGCAGCTCTTCGGAGGGGAGGTGCAGGGGGCTGCATCTCGCATCCTACCTGGAATCCGTGTCATTTTGACCCGGCTGTGAGCTAACAGTGGAGCTGCATTCTGTTGTTTATAAAAGGTTTCCAAAGCACATGAGATATTAATATAGAACACTGCATATTTGGGAGGGGGAGGAGTGGCTGTAAACCTTTAAAACGCCGCATCTGCTGGTAACAATGCCTCCTTTTGGAGATCATCCCGTAAGTGGCATTGCAAAAGGAACAGCAGCTGCGAAGCGAGCCGTAGCCACGCTAGATGCTATGACCCGCCTCCAGCTTCACCTGCTTCATCATATGGTCACAGATGGATATCACACATGTTTTGACAGGCCCATCGTTCTGCCTGGATGGTAAACTGTTCGTGACGCGTAAGTATTTCCGAGACCATAGATGAGCTCTTCGTGTGTGTGTTCTAGTCGCTCAGTAGTGTCCGACTCGGCAATCCCGTGGACTGCCGCTCACCGAACTCCTCTGTCCATGGAATTGTGTGATTCAGTAAATGAATCTTTTGGTTCATTCTCCATTCTCTTTTCTACCCTGTGTCCATTCCGTTTGTCACTTCCTCTTTGACCTCTCTGCCCTCTTGTTTTTCCCTTCCGGCCTGCGCAAGCTCATTGCCAGTGTCAGCTTCTTTCCCACCACCCAGTTCTCCTGACTCAGGCTTCCTTGTCAGTTTCCCTGGGCTCCACTTCACCTCTGCTTTCCAGCCGGTGCGGGCAGGGCTCCCGTGTCGGCACCTCTGCCCATCTGTGTCCTTTTGGGTGGGGAGATGAGGCTGGGAGGAGGGGCATCTGTGAGCTCTGACCTGTGGGCATACGGTTGAGAACAGGGCCATCTTTGCTATCTGAGCCACCGTCCCGTGTCCCCATGTGCAGTGAGACCTCTGCCGTAACCGACCCTGGGTAACCCTGGAAGAAACCACCAGGCTGGTGGCAGGGGTCTGCTTCTCTCCATCTCTCTCTTTCCCCTCCAATCCTCCCTACCCCTCCGTACTTACCCACCTTCCCAGAATCCACCACAGACTTCCTCTTCTTGGGATGTGCGGCTCCTCCTCCATCCCGTTCACCTCCTTCCTCCGTGAGGACCGGGTGGGACCCCCGGAGCACTGTGTGTTGGATCTGTAAGACCCCCACTGCTCAGCCAGCTGGGCATCAGTCTCCTGAAACATCCTTTTAATTTCTGAGTAGGGCTCTTCTGAGACCTTGCCGTTTCTAGAAATTTAAACCTTAGAAAGAAAACCAAGCATGTTTCCACTTTTCCAAGAGCAGACCCAGTGGTTTATTCTGATGTTGAATGTCAGTCAACAGACAAGAGCCCATTCACGCCTCTTGTTTTGTGTGCAGCCTGACAGTGGCATTTGTGAATCATGATGTAGCAGATGGTGGCATTGCCCTGCTGATATATTCATTTCTCTAGTCCAAAGAGAAATTATATCCAAACCTGAAAAAAATCAATGGTGATGTATTACCGCATGATCTATAGCTTCCATCCTTGGAAGCATGAGAAAAGCACAAATATTTTGCTTTCTCAGGCTTGTCATTTATCAATGGCAAATGCATGATGTATATTTAAACTCCCAGACCTATGACAATTTTTTTTTCCCTGAGATCCATCTGTATTTTGTAAATAGAATCTTATCAGTATTTGTGGGACAAAAAAATTCTCTAGTCTTTTCAAATGGCCACACTCTTGGTTGATTTATCTCATCTGTTGAAGAATGCCAGGCTTTTTTTCCCTTTGGTTTCAGTGTATCTTATGGAACTCTCAGCTCCCCATCACTCAATGTCTGGTGTGGCTCCAGGCTTCCTAGTTGTCTGTCAAACAGCTGAGGACAGCCCTGTGTGTCAGAGTTGGCTGAGGGGCTGGGATAAGGTCCCCTAAGAAAAAATCCCACTCACCCTGATGCCACACTGAGAAATGCCCTCGCAGGGTCAGAAGCCCATCCGCAATGGGAGTAGGCATCCCGTGGGGGCACGGGCCATCCAGGGAGGGAAACAGCCAGGAAGATAAATACTGCCCGGGTTCCAGTTGCCCACAGTCAGCCCTGCAAGTGGTTGTCACAGCCTCAGATTGGGTCGGGAGAAGAACTTGGCAGTGCTCCAACCCAGCTTTCAGAAGCCAAGGGTAGAGGCGGCGATTAAAGTGAGATTCAACATTGAGCCCATTCAGCGAAGACCCAGGCCTCTGTCCACGCCAACCAGTGTGCTCCCTGGTTTTGCTGCCACTGCCTGTGGCTGCAGGGTGAGTCACGAGGAAGGTGCCAAGATCAGGCAGGGAGGACAGTCAGGAACTGCCAGCGGTGAAAGGAATGAGGCCTGTTCAGTGAGCCTGCCAATCCCCTGCTGAGCACAAACACTGCACCGTGAAGGAGGGTGTGGCCTTGTGCCTGCCCCGGAGGGTCTTCCCAGTCTAGGAGACCACCAATGCCAGGATAGGTGGACGCCAGGGCCTGAGTGTGGGCCTGGGGGGGGGCTCCTCTCCAAATCTCATTCATCTGGGTCCCCTGGGGCCCCGAGAATGTCACTGTCCTGCCAGTTAACCTCCTTGACTCTGGGTACTGTGCTGGAGGCCGTGGTCTGCTTCTTCTCCGTCTGGTCCATCGTGGGGCTCTCGGGTTTCCACACGTACCTGATAAGCTCCAACCAGACCACGAACGAAGACGTAAGTTCCTGCGGGGTGGGGCACGGGTGTGTTCTTTTGTGGGAAATAGAGAAAGAAGCAGTGGGGGCTGCCGGGTCTTCCAAGTTCCCTTTCCAGATGTGAGCCCTTGGGAGCAAAGAGCCTGCGGGAGAAGCATTTTCCGACACTCATCTCCAATTTCTCTATCACAAATCCTCACATTGTCCTGACCACACCACTTCAGGTACTTAGATCGGCTGGCTGACCCCTAATTCCAAGGCCCGAGGTGGGCTTCTGCTCTATTCCTTTGCAATGTTTTGGGAGCAGTTTGCCACCCTGCTCCACTGAAGGGAGATGGTGCAGCTGTTGTCTGCCTTCTCGCAGATAATGATTCCATTATATTTTGGGAGGCGACTGCCCTGACCCCAAATTTAACTTTTTTCTCTAGGATTATCTGCCTGTATTTAATGCCAACAGAGAGGAGATATAAAACCAGAAAACCTAATGTTGGAAAATGTTTTGTCATGACCTTTATCCCTTATGCTCCGAATATTTGGATTCTGACAGAAGTCTCTGTCAGTACATGAACTAAATGTCTCAGAATTAGTCAGGTTGCCTTAAAGGCTTGAAAAATCAGTGCTGATGAGATGCGTGAATTCAGAGACTTAGACAGTTACTTGTGGTTGGTAACTAAGAACATCAGAAATACTCTGCAGAAGTATTTAGTAGCTGAATCCAGGCTATAAATGGGCAATTGAAGGAGGCACGTTACCCCATTAATTCCATTACTATTTATCACATGAAATGTGATATGAAAACAGCCTCCACTGGCAGGACATCCTTGGTGGTCCAGTGGTTAGGACTTCACCTTCCAACACAAGAGATGCGGGTTTGAGCCCTGGCCAGGGAGCTGAAATCCCACAAGCCTCATGGCCAAAAAAAACGAAACATAAAACAGAAGCACTATTGTAATAAGTTCAATAAAGACTTTTAAAACGGTGTTTAAAAAAATAAAATATCTCCACTGGCTTATGTGAACTGGCCTTTAAGTACAAGAAATAAGGGATTATTTTCCCCAGAGAATGCTACTTGTCCCCCTGGTCTGACCTGCTGTTTGGGGATATTTCCAAGTTTAGAGTAAATGCCAGTTGTCCTTGAGAAAAGTACCTCGGTTTCTCCTGCTGAAGAAATGAGTAAAGACCATCGCATTCCTTATGGACTTCTCATGGTCCGACTGACTCGCCCGGGGGCATTGGTGCGAGGCAGACTGTGTCACTGACTCTCCTTTTCTTTCAGATTAAAGGATCTTGGTCAAATAAAAGAGGTAAAGAAAATTACAACCCCTACAGCTACGGAAACATCTTTACAAACTGCTGTGTCGCGCTGTGTGGACCAATCTCCCCAAGGTAAGATTCAGACAGCATCTGTTGTTCAGTCGCTCAGTCGCTCAGTGGTGTCCGACTCTTTGTGACCCCGTGGGCCGCAGCACTCGGAGCATCCCTGTCCTTCACCATCTCCCGGAGCTTGCTTAGACTTATGTGCTTCCCTGATGGCTCAGCTGGTAAAGAATCCACCTGCAATGCAGGAAACCCCAGTTTGATTCCTGGGTTGGGAAGATCCCCTGGAGAAGGGAAAGGCTACCCACTCCAGTGTTCTGGCCTGGAGAATTCCATGGACTATATAATCCATGGGGTTGCAAAGAGTCGGACAGGACTGAGCAACTTTCACTTTCATTGTGTCCACTGCGTCCATGATGCCATCCAGCCATCTCGTCCTCTGTCATCCCCTTCTCCTCCTGCCTTCAATCTTCCCCAGCATCAGGGTCGACCCGGGGAAGCACACAACCTTGTATGTTAGCAGAGGCCTCAGGCAGCCGCTGTGGAGACCACCAGCCCGGTCAGCTCTCTGCTCATGCTATGGAGACACAGCCGTAACGAAATAGAGAAGTGACTTGTGTTATGCTTGTTGTGTTATGCTTGGCATAACATTCCACTGAATTTGTGTAAAGTTTGGGAAAATCCCCTCAGGATCAAAATAGGGAAACTGAGACACAGGACCCCCCCCATGAATTATTAGATGATGTTGGACATCTGTGATGTGCAGGGGGCTTTAGAGAGGGGCTTGGGACACAGTGGGGGAAGTGATTAGAAAGCCTGTTGAAGTAAGTGGGGAGAGCTGAGTCATACAGAATAGACATGCTGGAATAGTTCAGAGGGAGCCATCCGTGTGGGCTGAAGGAGCTGAGACTCTGGTGATGCTGAGACGGCAGTCATATTAATAATGGCCATGGCTGACGTTTGTCAAATAGCATTACGCTCTGATCTAAGTGCTTAACGTGGATTAACTTTTAAAACCTCACTCTGTACTTATGTGCTAAGTTGCTTCAGTTGTGTCTGACTCTTTGCGACCCCGTAGGCCTCCAGGCTCCTCTGTCCATGGGATTCTCCAGGCTAGAGTACTAGAGTGGGTTGCCATTTCCTTCTCCAGGGGATCTTCCCAACCTAGGGATCTAAGCGGCATCTCTTAAGCCTCCTGCATTGGCAGGCAGGTTCTTTATCACTCACACCACCTGGGAAGCCTTCTGTACTTATGAGGTACTATTACATTCCATTATATGGAAGAGGAAACCGAGGCACAGAGAGGTTAAATAACACGCCCAAGATCACACACCTCATAAGTGCTGCCTCATCAGGACCCAGACCGAGGCATCTGACATCAGAACCCGTGTGTGTTAGCTAGTACCCACTGCCTCCAAGCCAGAACTATGCAGAACACAGTCAGCTCTGGACTTTCTGTGAGTTACACCCACATATATAGACTATTTCCAACTGATTAGCCAAACAATCGTCAACAGTATTTACTGAGCATGTTTTCCAGGTTTCTAGGGTGAGTTTCCAAGCCTTCCTCTCTTTAGACCTCTAACTGTATAAATGGAGAGAAACCACAAAGCCATTGGTTTGTCTCAACTTTGGGCTGCCCTGATAGGCTCAGCTGGTAAAGAATCCGCCTGCAATGCAGGAGACCCCGGTTCGATTCCTGGGTCGGGAAGATCCACTAGAGAAGAGATAGGTTACCCGCTCCAGTATTCTTGGGCTTCCCTTATGGCTCAGCTGCTAAAGAATCCACCTGCCATGTGGGAGACCTGGGTTGGGAAGATCCCCTGGAGAAGGGAAAGGCTACCCACTCCAGTATTCTAGCCTGGAGAATTCCATGGACTGTATAGTTCATGGGGTCACAAAGAGTCAGACACGCCTGAGCAGCTTTCACTTGTCTCTGCTGTACAGCCCCTCTGGGTGTTTATAGCTCCGTGGCGTCATCGCTGACAGGTGCTCATGGTTCGCAAACTGGGTTTGACCGTCAGGGAAACTTCATTAGGGAAGGGAGAGTGACCCCCACTCCACCCACCCCCCAAAGAATATCAAGCATACATCCAAGGCCACTTGTTAACTGGCACTGCCTTATAGTTCCTCGTGTCATTGGGTTACTGGAAAGTGATTATTTTCCAGTTTGTGTCTAGAAACCTGAGAGCCCAGTGTGCCACACTTGTCCTGAATTTAGGGGCATTAGGGGGCCCCCCGACCTGTCTGTCCAAGGTCTCCTCTGGGGAGCGACAGCAGAAGGGACAGCCAAGGGCTCAGCTGGAAGGGCCGCCCCAGGCTGGAGAGTCAGGCGTGCCAGGAGGGCACCCTCTCCAAGCGAGCATTAGACTCACCCAGGAATCCCTCTCAGGGCTCTTCAGGCCAGAAAAACCCTTTGGAAATGCTTGGGTTTTCACAGTTTAACTGTGTTTCCTCCTGGTGTGTGTTTATTTGTGGACACTGGGGACAGGCCGTGAAACACAGGGACAAGAGAGACCCGGACGAGCATCTTTCGCCATCTCTAAAGCAGACATCCGAATCTGGGGAAAGCATTCAAGAGTCTCACGTTTTGCCCAGATCTCCTTTCTTGTTCCCAAGTCTTTGATCTGCACTTGGCAGGCACTGCTTTGTATTGTTTATAGATCAAATCTTGTCGTAGCTGAAATTATTACTCCCTCAACTGGATTAAGTTTGCTGGTTTGGCCGAGTTGGGACTGTATTCTTTCCACAATCCAAGTCCCTCTGGAGGGGGCATTTCGCAGGACTGACCCTCCACTTGGAAGAGCTTGGTTGCTCCAGGGTCTGTGCAGAAAGCTGGGTGCTGCCCTCTCTCATGGGTCCCTGGCCTACCAGAGCTGGCACTGATGGAAGGATAGGATGCTGCTTGTCTTTGCTGCTCCCTCCTGGGGTCCTGGCCTCTCTCTCCCCTGCCTCACCCAACCCTGGTCCCCAAAGTGTGCCAGGGCATTTCACCAGCATCCCAGAGAAGCCTGTAGAATGAGCAGTGTCCCTCGCCTCAGACAGGGGCCAAGGACCACCTGTGTGCCCAGCATCCTTGCCTCAGACAGGGGCCAAGGACCACCCGTGAGCCCAGCATCCTCGCCTCAGACAGGCGTCCAGGACTGCCCGTGTCCCCAGCATCCTCGCCTCAGACAGGGGCCAGGACCATCCATGTGCCCAGCATCCTCGCCTAAGACAAGGGCCAAGGAGCCCCCGTGTCCCCAGCATCCTCGCCTAAGACAGGGGCCAAGGAGCCCCTGTGTGCGCAGCATCATTGCCTCAGACAGGGGCTCAAGACCACCCGTGTGCCCAGCATCCTCGCCTCAGACAGGGGCCAGGACCACCTGTGTGCCCAGTAGCGTGTGCCCCAGACAGATGCCTCTAAGTGTTCTCAGTGCAACAATGTGCTTATGAGGAAGGAAGAGTGTTTCAAGTTTCCCCACGAGAGCCAGAGACCACAAGGGCAAAGACCACAATCTGTTCCTTGCAGAGTCTCCAGAGGGGTCGGGGCAGCCGGGTGGAGACAGCCAGGTTTGGGGGAGGGAATCCTCATAACAGCTCTGGCAGGAAGAATGGAAGATTGGAAAGGCAGAAAGTCCCAAGATGTGGTCAGTGTCAGGCCCTACAGGCTGGTACTGTGGGTCAGCTGGTGGTAAGAAGTTTCTTGGCCACAGTTACTGGGCTGGGGGCTGGGGATGCCCCCTAGAGAATATCAACATAAAGGTCCATCAAGGACAAGTCTGAGCAGCGGGAGGGGCTGTGATGGGGTCGGAGGCCGCATGGGACATCTGGGAGGGCTTCCCAGAGGAGGGGGTATAAGGTGCAAACCATGGGAGCAGGAGGAGCTGGGGGAAAGGAATCACAGGAGGAGAGCAGGACAGCATGAGCAAAGGCCCGGAGGTGAGGGGAGGGCCCAGCTTGTCAGAGGAGGAACTGGGGGAGGGATGGGGGGCTGTCCCAGGGGGCAAGCAAGGCAAGAGATGAGATGAGGGCTTCCCTAGTGGTCCACCTGCCAATGCAGGGGGCACAAGGTCGATCCCTGGTCCTGGTCTGGAAGATTCCCGCATGCCAGGGATCAACTAAGCCCACGCACGCCACCTATTGCTGATGCCCCGCGCACCCTGGAGCTGGTGCTGCGCCATGAGACGTCCACGCACCTTCGGGAAGAGCCGCCCCCGCTTGCCGCAACTAGAGAACACCCACGCGGCAATGAGGACCCCGCGCAGCCAAAAATAAATAAATAAAATACATTTTTAAAGGAGAGAGGGATGAGATGAGCTTAGGGAAGCTCTCAGGGCTTTCTGAGGCCCAGGAGGAGACGGGCAGTGCCACAGTCCTGGGGACACGGCTGACCCTTGAAACAGGCTGAACACGCAGGAGGAGGGCCCAGACCACTTTTTCTATAATCCTTCCCGTCCCTTCCGACTCTCTTGATGACCTAGTTCTTTTTCTTCTCCTGGATGAAATCCCCTGCATGTCCTTTAATTTCTCCTGTCAGTTGGGGAAAAAAAAAAAGGACTCAGGGCACTTTCGTTTCCTCCAAAATAGTGTCATTTCAGTGAGTTAGAACTTCAAAGTTCCCTGAGAGTTAACACTTTCCAGCCCTTCCTCCCTACCAGAGCTAGCTAGATTCCAACATACGTTTTGGGGGGCAGACAACTTGACCCCTGACATGCCCCTTCCAGCCGCCTCCCACCGGCTCTCCCCCAGGGGCCATGCCCAGCCCCCGCCCTCACCTCGCCAGCCTTTGCCCTGGATCTCATCACTGGCAGGAACTGGGGACCTCTCTCCCCAAGATGCCCTTCTGTGCCCTTTCACCTTTGATCTTTGATACCCTTAGCTGCACACTTGCTAAGAGAAGCCCTCTGACAATCCTGCGTGGGGGTCCAGCACCTCTCTCTTTTGGCAGATAGAGGTTCTTGTCGGCTCTCTTTTTTTTCTAAACCTTCAGGGGATTTGACTGACTCAGTCCCACTGGAGATCCTGCCACAAGTGTTTTTTAACGGCTCATTAGTCTGTCTCTTGAAGACCTGAGATGCCCTGTCTTCTGAGAATGGACCTGACACCTGGAGCGGCCTTCAGCCACCCAGCCCCTACCCCACAAAGGGTACCTGGGTGTATGGGCACCTGGGTGTGTGGGCATCTGGGTGTGCTCGGGACGTCTCTCAGAGGCTGCCGGGAGTGTGACCCCCACACCGTGGGAGACCTCTGTGGGAGCCCCACTTACTGGCCAAATTGCCTGTCACCCTTGGCAGTTCTGCCCTTAGACCCAAGGTCATCACGGAGTTCTCAGTAAGGGAGGGAAACAGGCAACCCTTCTGATGGCAAAGTAAGCTTCTCTCTTACCTCCCACCTGGGCAACTGGGCCATAGAGTAAAGACAGAGACTGTTCGGGAAACTTGTCTCTGGAAGACCATGGACCCAATGTTATTTGTTCAATCAGCAAGTGTCTGCTCGGTACTGGGTGGCAGCCACGGAGATAAGGATGAAGACCCGGTTCCTGCCCTGGCAGAGCCTGCGCTCCATGACAGGTGCATGTGGGCACAGGCAGAGCCAGCATGCAGTGATATAATGTCCAGGGTGCCTGAGACTGCGGGAGAGGGGCCAATGCCCTGGGGTGGACGCCGTGGGGCAGACAAGATGAAGCCTGCCCTCCCTTGGGAGCTTGCAGGCTGCTCTGTGGAGAAGACGTGGGTGAAGATCACTGTGACCCCAGCCAACGGTGATGTGGGCCATCGGGAGGGTCACAGGCAGGGCTGAGAGAGCCGAGGAGGGAAGAAAGAGGATGAAGTGTCAGGAGTAGAGGCTGAGGGCCTGCCTCGAAGGACCAACAGCAGACCGGCAGGGCAGTGGAGGGTCTGAGCAGTTAAAAGCCAGAGGGTGCACAAAAAAATACAGAGAAGGCCAAGCAGACAGCGCACAGTGGGTGCACGGTCTGTGGTCTGTGCCACGCAGGCACAGCTGGTGCAGACGCGCTGCTGACAGAATGATGCTGGGAATGCAGCGTGAGATAAGATCTGGGTTTGAGCCTGGAGAGGAAGGCTGGGGACAGGTTGTGGGCAGCCGGAAGGCCAAGGGCAGGGGTCTGGGCTCTGCCGGCAGGTGATGGAGGCCGTGGAGCCAGGAGGGGTGACGAGATCAAGATGGGGCCGGAGAGCCCAGTGTGTGGGGGGGGAGTGTCACAACAGGTGGCAGGGAGGGCCAGATGCTCCAGGTGTTTTTAAGGACAGAAGTCTCCAACTCTGAAGGCTGACCATATGTGAAGGCGAGCAGAGGTATTTTCCAAGGTGCTCAGGGTGGGGGGGCGTCACAGAAAGGGGGACCCCCAGGGATGGAAATTAAGAGTGTTGTTGGTGTTTTCAGCTTTTGATTCACTCTCCGTCTCCTGCACTGTTCTGTGTTCTCTTGTAGCCTCATTGACCGAAGAGGGTACATTCAACCCGACACCCCACAGCCAGCCGCGCCCTCCAACGGGATGGCCACGTACGGGGCCACACAGTCCCAGAGCGACATGGTAGGACCCGCGGTGCCCCGCAAGGGCGTCTCTCCTGCATCGGTGTCCACTGACCCGTGACAGCCAATTGCCTAGACAGCTCCCTAGGACACGCATAGCTCAGGGAGGGAAAGGAAGCTTGAAATGAAGGCAATGTCCACCGAAGGGTTAGCCCACCTGCAACAGGGGTGGGTGGGGGTTCGGTTTGTTCAGGGCTATGTGGAAGGAGCACTCACTTTCCAGAGGAGCACTCTGGAAAGCCCCCTCACCCAGAATCGGGCTGCTGTCCAGGGTGAGACAGAGCTGCCCAAGCAGCATGGGGCTCTGGAGAGTCCCCAAGTCCCCTGCTGTCCTCTTGCTACAGTCTATACCCACTCCCCTACCCCCTCTTTAAGTGTGCGGTGTGGGGGGTGGTACTCAGCCACCAGTTCTCCCCACTTGCGGCCCAGATCTTAATCAGCCCTGCACGCCTTAGTGCAGAGAATCAGACAAGCTGTTCAGGCATTGACAGCAGAAATGTACTGGGCTGGTGTCCGGAGAGGTCCCCATGTCAGGCATCTGTGAAGGCAGGGACTCCCGGATGCTTTGTTTTCACTCTGCACTTGGGAGGTAGGGCCCGGGCGGGTCTTTCCATGAGCACCTGAACTCACAGCCTGGTGGCCCTGACCCTCAGGGCCTTCACATCCTCAGTGGTCTGGAAGGCATGGTCTCTCCACCAGGAACAAATCTCCCTAAAGAAGTGTTTCTGGAAGGGACCCAGTCTGGCCCCCAGTGCTGTCTGTAGACCTGAATCACCCACAACAGAGGCCGTGACAGACAGGCCGGGAGAGCAGATGTGTGTTCAGAAAAGAGTGACCCTCTAGGACCTGGGGATGGAGTCCATGTGGAGGCCTGGGAGCGGGGAGCCAGGAATGCCCCCTGCCTGTCAGCCTGGGGACAAGATGACCATACAAATCACCAACGGGAAATACCAAAGGAGGTGCCAGTTAGGGGAAATCTGATGTCAGTATGTGGACTTGGGGTTCCCTTGGATGCCTGGGGGTAGGGGGACTGTCCTGCAGGCAGCCTATAGAAAGCTCAGGGGAGGTCTACTCCCCTATGCTTAGGAAGGAATGACGTGGTCTGTAGAAATTCACTTTGAAGTAGTGGAAATGTGAATCAATTTTATTTATTTTATTTTATGTATCCTAGAAGTACTCCATCTGACATTTAAAAAGAAAAAAAAAATTATAATATATCCATGTTTGTCATCGGGCTATTAATCTGATTTCATCTCACAGACTGGAAGGTTATTTTTTAAAATCAACATTTATTATCTTTTGCTAACTTTCTCTCTACCTGCCCCTGTCAATTCTGCCCCCACCAGGTCAAATCAAGTTTCTTGATCTAATAGAATAAGAGAATAGTTTCCCAGAAACCAACACAATATTGTAAAAACAGTTATCCTTCGATTAAAAAATAAACAAATTTAATTATAAAAAATAAAATATAACCACTGGGGGAGAAAAAAGATAATAGACTAGGATGATTCTGAAAGACAATGAAGGAAAAACTTTGCAAACGGGCAGATTGAAGTAATACTGGACACGGTGGGGAAAGGCAGAGAGTGTGGGATGTAAGATCAGAGAGCCTGGGTTTTCCCTGACTCAGGGCTGCATGATGTCAGCAAGTCGGTTTATCCAGAGAGCCTTAAGTTAGTAAGTCAAACAATGAAGAAAGGGGGACTGATGTTCACTTCCCTCTTATCACCACTTTATAACAAGGGGCCTGGCACGCAGTAGGTTGGGGCTGGTTAAACATTCCCCTGCAGGGGCTTGCTTAAGGGACGTTCTAAACAAATCTTTAGTTTGTTCCTGTCTTCTTTTCCTCATTCCTTCCTTCCCCCGATTCCATCATATCTAGAAAAGGCACCACCTGGAATGTGGAAGCAGGAACTAAGAGAAAAGGAGTTCTCTTTGGTGCCATGACATGGCACCATGGCTTCATGAAGCGATGGCCTCGTTGGCTCAAATTAACCCACGGGGCCAAGAGGCAGGACACGCACCTTTTGCCCACTAGACCCTGTAGGCAAAGCACCTGTATACTTTTCTGAGGACTATGAAAAGTTTTAAGACCTGAAGAAAGAACTCATAAGCTCTGAAACATGAAAAGAAAACAGCAAAGTCAAAATTAATAAATGTTTAATGTCTGTGAGACCCATGAATATGTCAACTTCATTAATCGTTAAATTAAGCTTTCATTAAAATTTCATTACCTCTTAGAAATGATTTGTAGGTTGGGTTTTTCTCACTTCATAAGAATTCCCCAGCATATATGTAATTACAGAGAAATCATTACCAATTATAAAGTGACTTGCTTATAGACAAATTTAAATGTTAACTGCCTTGGGCCCCCTGCACTTTGATCTCGCCATGGTGCCTGTGTTCGGAGAAACCCAGGGTTCCACTGGGCTTAAGGCTGGGAGAAGTCCTTTTGGCCCCTAAGCCTCCTACCCACTGCAGGGGGTGCCCCCAGTATCAGAACATGTTCAGGGAAGGCTGGATCCGAACGGTCTTTAGGGGCCTAAGATGAGATCTGTTGCTCTTGGCCCCACAGGTCAGAAACCAGGACCAGAGGGTGGGCCAGGAGGCAACCGGTGCTCAACCCAAGGGGGAAACACCCAACACCCAGAGCTCATGGCGGGTGGGAGCCCCCACCACAGAGATGCCCAGGCGGGGGGAGTTAGCACCCCGGCGAGGAGGCACAGAGGAGTCAGCCTTGGCGGAAGGGCTCAGGGTTCCTTCCACTGCAGAGCTTGTCATCCACGCTGCGCGACATCACTGCGCCAGATAACCTTCCGTTCCTCTCTGCGTTTACAGGCCATTCAGGCACTAGAGCCCGAGTCTTTTTATTATTCCGTTGTTCCTTATGGCTTCTGTGGTGTATGTACCGTGTTAATGGGAGTAAGAGGAGAGGAGACAGCTCTGAATGGGCAAGGCTGGCACAAGGCAGAACACAAAGGTTGACGTGTCTCTGCCCCACCCTCCTCCTGCCAGTTCCTTCATGTTCACACGGCATAGTGTTTACTGAACCCCACACCTCAGCAGCACGGAGCATTACCATGTAGCATTACCCTTCCAAGGCTTTCATGTAACTCACACTGGCCCTCTGAGGCTACTACTGATTTTATCCCCATTTTACAGACTAATAAACAGAGGCACAGAGGACTTCGGTAAACTTGCCCAATTCAGACGTCACACTCTGACCCCAACAACTCATGCTCTCAAGCCTACTCTGCTACACTGTGGCCGTCAATCCTGACTATGTACAGGGTGACTTTCTCCCATATGCTTACCATCTCCACATCCCATTACCCTCACCCTCTCTCCTCTATCAATATCTCCTCTTAGGAAAACATCTGTTGTCAATCATCTATGCATCGAAGGGAATTTAAGTCAAATTTCAGGGACATATGAATTTTAATTAATTTTAATTTTAATCTTGTCCTCTATTCAGTTCAGTTCAGTCTCAGTCGTGTCCAACTCTTTGCAACCCCATGGACTGAAGCACGCCAGGCTTCCCTGTCTATCACCAACTTCTGGAGCTTGCTCAAACTCATGTCCATCACGTCAGTGATGCCATCCAACCATCTCATCCTCTATCATCCCCTTCTCCTCCTGCCTTCCACCTTTCCCAGCATCGAGTCTTTTCAAATGAATCAGTTCTTCGCATCAGGTGGCCAAAGTATTGGAGTTTCAGATTCAGCATCAGTCCTTCCAATAATATTCAGGACTGATTTCCTTTAGGATGGACTGGTTGGATCTCCTTGTAGGTTAAGGGATTCTCAAGAGTCTTCTCCAACACCACAGTCCAAAAGCATCAATTCTTTGGTGCTCAGCTTTCTTTATAGTCCAACTCTCACATCCATTTATCACCACTGGAAAAACCATAGCTTTGACTAGACAGACCTTTGTTGGCAAAGTAATGTCTCTGCTTTTTAATATGCTGTCTAGGTTGATCATAACTTTTCTTCCAAGGAGGAAGCGTCTTAATTTCATGGCTGCAGTCACCATCTACAGTGATTTTGAAGCCCGAGAAAATAAAGTCTGTTGTTGTTTCCACTGTTTCCCCATCTATTTGCCATGAAGTGATGGAACCAGATGCCTTGATCTTAGTTTTCTGAATGTTGAACTTTAAGCCAACTTTTTCACTCTCCTCTTTCACTTTCATCAAGAGGCTCTTTAGTTCTTTTTCACTTTCTGACATAGTCTGCATATCTAAGGTTATTGATATTTCTCCCAGCAATCTTGATTCCAGCTTGTGCTTCATCCAGCCCAGCGTTTCTAATGATGTACTCTGCCTATCAGTTAAATAAGCAGGGTGGCAATATACAGCCTTGACGTACTCCTTTCCCAGTTTGGAACCAGTCTGTTGTTCCATGTCCAGTTCTAACTGTTGCTTTTTGACCTGCATACAGATTTCTCAGGTGGGAAATCTTCGTGTTCTCTATTAAAAGCATTTTAATAGACTTCCCTGGTGGCTCAGACTGTAAAGAATCTGCCTGCAGTGCAGGAGACCCAGGTTTCATCTCTGGGTCGGGAAGATCCCCTGGAGAAGGGAATAGCAACCCACTCCAGTATTCTTGCCTGGAGAATCCCATGGACAGAGGAGCCTAGCAGGCTACAGTCCATGGTATCTCAAAGAGTCGGACACGACTGAGCGACTCATACTTACTTACGAATTTCAAGCAATAATAATAATAATAACTGAATGTTTAATACTGTTTGTTCAGCACTATATCCCCATTGTCTACACTAGTTCCTCTGATAGTTGGATTCAGTAAGTGTTGGTTAAACGAGAGAAGGAAAGAGAGAGAGAGATGTGTTGCTATGTGCTCGGCACTGGGTTAAGTGCTTTGCAGGCATTATCATCTCATTGAATTCTCACAGAACCACCTGATGTGAGTACTCTAATTGCCCCTCTGAAGAGACTAAGATTCAGGGATGCCAAGTTCGTGAAACAGCTAACCAGTGGCTAAGCTGACATTTCGTCCTTAGAAGTCCAGCTCTAAGGAAAGTACTCCTGTTAACTGTGTTCCAAAGTACCCCAGGTGCATGGTCTTCTTATGGGGCAGAGTGGCTTGAAGGCTCCTCGCAGAGCAGGGGAACCACTCGGCCCAGGCCTTCCATGCAGAAGGATGATAAATCTGCTGTGGTCGGTCACAAAACCAGCGGGGGACTGGCAACCTCTCCACAATCTAACCTGCAACTTGACCAAGCGAAAATCTATGAAGCTTCAGCCTCTTCTCTGTTACAAATGACAGCCTTAACCAATGACACACTTTTTCCTCTTCACTTGCTCCCCTAAGCACGAACCATTTTGCAGCACTTTAGTCTAAGTGTTGACGGTTTGTCCAGGTAGAAATATCAGTATCAAATGAGTTATTGACCTAGTCCAAGGGTGACCTCTGTTAAACTGCTCAGAGTTCATTCAGTTTCTTGGATCTGAAAGTTATCATTTTTCATCAGATTGGGACATTTTGCCTATTATGTCTTTAATATATTAGTTTATTTATTTTGCCTTATCTCATTTTCTCTACTCCTGGAACTCTAGTTACTCATATGTTAAACCATTTGATGACATGCCCCAAAGGATAGGTCCCTGAGGCTCTGTGCTTCTTTATTCAAACTTTCTATCTCAGTTCTTCAAATTGGAAAATTTCTTTTGATCTGTCTTCATGTTCACTGATTCTTTCTCCTGCCCCCTCCAACCTACTGTTAAGTGAATGCAGAGAATTTTTCACTTTGGTTATTATACTTTTTAGTTCTAGAACTTTCTTTTGGTACTTGTAATTTCTCTGCTGAATTTTATTTCTGTACTGAGATTCCTTATCCATTTATTCATTGAAGCCATATTTTTGTATAATATTTGAATATTATTATATTGCTTAAAGTCTGCATCTGCTAAACATATCTGGGCTACGTTGGGTTTGGTGTCTGTTCATTTCTTTCCTTAACTTTAGACTATATTTTTCTATTTATTTATATATGTATTGATGTTTTATTGCATACATTTTGGACAGTATATGTGTAGAGACTAGATTTTGTTATCTCCTGAAGAGTGTTAATCCTTGTTTTAGCAGGCAGTTCAGTGAGTGGCTAATCATCTTGAACTTGTACAGGTGTGATTTATATTTTGTTAATGCAGATTTATGGGCAGTCCAAGATGTTTCCCAGGCCCTCTAATTTGAGGGAGCTCAGCCTCCAAATTCTGTCTCTTCCAAAGACCAGGGTTTTTACTTCTCCATCGTTAGGGATGGTCCTGGGTCTCCGTTTAGGTCATGAGTCTTACTCCTGAGGTGCAGCCTTCCAAATGCCCTAGCTGGATGCCAGACATGTTAACAAGATTTGGGGATGTTAATGTGATCAGTGGGGCCCCTGCCGCACTTTTTCTCAACTTCCACTGTCTGTATGCCTTTCTCAGCCTCATTACAGCTGCCGTCTCACTGGCTTTAGGGGAAGGGGGACAGGAGAGAGGACTCATCCTGCACGTGGGCAGCACAGCACCCTCTTCTGCAATGCCCTGCCCTTCAGATCCAGCCGCTTAACCTTCTGACCCTCTGATCTCTGCTTTCTCTACTCAGAATAATTTATGTATTCTGTTCAGCCTATACCATGGTGGAGAAACTCCCCAAGGAAAAGGCTGCTTGACTGTGGGGCTCGCCTGTGAGATTCCCTATCAGGGATCGCGGCCTCGCATTGTCTGTTGTGCCCTATTGAAAAATGTTGGCCTCACATATTTTAGCCAGTTTTATATACTTCCTGTACACAGAGGTAATACTAGCCCAGTAGAGGTTATCCACCATCCCTGGGAATAGAAGCCTTATCTCTGTGATCAGAGGACACTTTTCAGCCAACACTGCCATATTCCCCAGACACACAATTTTGCTCCCCACTCCATCAACAGTAAATACTGATTTAGCTGTGGAACATGATTCCTCTGACCTAGAAGTATTTCTAGTGCCCACCTAGAAAGGAGGAACATTTGGAGATTTTATATTTAGCACCAGACTTGGCATGTTCCTTTGCAGAGAGATTCTAGGTATCTCAGGCCAAATTTTTGCCCGCTGTTTGGTTATTAAGTTCTAGATCAGAAAGGAATTTCTCAAATGATAGGAAAAGTGCTCCTAGGGAAATTACTGTAGTTCAGAAGCTGAAGGGAAAGGCTTTAAGTCTTAGAAAAACATGCTGATATTGCAGGGCCAGAGAATCAGGTAAATACTGATAGATAGCTGTCACCAAAGTACCCACTGAGGTCTTACTTAGTATCTCAAAAATGGGACAATTCATTGTTAACTTACCATCTCACATAATTGGGGAATGGAGATGGTTAGTTAGTACCTAAGTGATCTTCCCTCTACTACAGATTCCCAAGGAAGAAGACATAAGAGAAGTAATGAAGTGACATCTAAAGTATTAAAATGATGCATGTGACCCGAGTATAGCCCTTGTCATATGAATACCAATGGATTTCTGAGGCGCCCACACTAGAATTTCGTGCACATAACCCCAGGGCAAACTGAAGATCATATTTTCATTATTCCTACTTTCCTTATTATTGGCATTTATTATTACCTTATTTTAGTATGCATATATCATTTGATTGTCAAATAATTTAAATTCTGTATTACATCAGGGTCATAGCTTGTTTAAAGCCAGCACTTGTAGCTACAAAGATCCTTTCAGATCATGTGCTAAACAGAAAGATAGTAACATAGTACATAACTGTTGGACTATTTTTTTAAAAAATCATTTGCTATATTTACTTAAACTCATTTTATTTTTTTATAAATTTATTTATTTAATTGAAGGATAATTGCTTTACAGAATTTTGTTGTTTTTCTGTCAAACCTCAGCATGAATCAGCCATAATTAACCTCATTGTTAAATCCCCTTCATCCAATATCAAAACAAATTAAAGCTGGCAGTTGCAAGATTTATTAAACTGGTCTCACAGGAGGCCTCTCCACGCATAGTCTGAAAGTTCAAATATGGTAGAGAAAAATAACTTGAGCAAACTTAAATGATTATGTTTTAAAAGAGAATAAAAAGGAAGAACTCCTCCTAACCTACATTTTAGGTGAATTTTAGAAACTGATAGTGTTTTTATTAAAGTAAATGAGCATTCATAAGACCCCAGAACACAGCTTCACAGCCAAGCAGAAATAACCAGTGCCTGATGCTAATACTTTTGACAGAACTGGAGCAAAAGAAGTAAATAATTTCCTTTATTCTTAATTTGTATAGGAGACCATCTAGAAAACTCCTAGCTTTGGGTTTGGCAGCATTTAATCTGTTTGCTAGGTTTATTTCAGACAAGAAGTCAGCCGGAGTAAAATAACATGTATGCAAGAGCAATTTGATTTGAAAATCTGCAGAAACAAAAATAACTTATCTCTATGGTATTTTAAACTGTAACATTAAGTGATAATGTGTGTGACATCCAAACATCTGAAGTGATACAGTTCTTGCAAGTTAAATGCCAGCGCTTCGTTTAGACAGTAAACCAGCCAGCTGTCAGGGACTTCCTGCAACCACAGCAAATGTTCCAACACTCCAGACAGTATTAGTTTTATGCTGCCGACAGAAGGATCTGCCCATAGACATCTCACAAGCAATCAGGTTTCTATTATATTAGTAGTCAGCGTTTGGATGATTTTTGGCCTAAAAAAACAGGCAATTTCATAGGGTTCAACCTAGTATTTCATAAATGTGAACCTTCAAAGTGTTGTTTTGGAATGAAAGCAGGAGTTTCTCAGTTTCCTCTTCTTGGTGATGGATTGTCACTGTCCACTCTCTGGCTGCTTGGTTGTTTTTCCTTAAGATTATATAACTGGTTAGATAGATTGAAATATACCTCATGGCTTCTTGGTGTTAATGCTGGACCATCAGCCCTATTCCAAAGAGTGGGAGAAAAAAGTGAGCAGGGATGGCTCCCTCTACTGGTTGATAAGATTCCTCAGATAAACAGCCAGCCAGGCGGGTTGGTGGTGTAAAAAGGTCAGAGAAAAGAGTTGTTGAGTTCAGTCGCTCAGTCCCAACTGACTCTGCGACCCCATGGACTGCAGCACGCCAGGCCTCCCTGTCCATCGCCAACTCCTGGAGTTTACTCAACTCATGTCCATTGAGTGGTGATGCCAGAGAGAGGGGAAGGAAAACAGAAGAAAGAGAAGAGGGGGAATGAAGTGGGAGGGAGGTCAACAAAAGAAAAGATGGAGAAGGAAAGAGGAGAAGAGAGTTGGTGAAACCAGAGAGAAAGAAAATTAAATAGAAAAATCAACAGGAAATGGGCCAATAAGGATTAGAAACAAAGGTAAAAAAGGCAGAGATGTAAGGACATTTTTTCATGGATCATCTTCATAGTAACCCTGAAAATATTGGCCATTTTCTCCCTTGAAGTTCTCACACAGGAATTACAACCATGAAGGTTTATCAGCCCATTCTCCTTGGGATTCTGGCAGTGTGCAAAATGAGGAAAAGCCTGGACTTTTTCTTTTTTTAATCAGATATCCCCCAGTCATCAAGTTTCTTCTGATACTCAAAACATGCAAAGTTAATATCATGAGAATTGTGAATTCCACTGGGGAGAGTCATCACTCTCTTCTTGGTTGGGACCCACGTTAGTGTCCTATTACATGCTGGTAGGAAATTTATACGGACAGTATCCTGTGGAAGAAAGCCTGGTCCCTGAGCACCCTAAATGGGAATGGTCTTCTAAATAGAAATCAGTTTGAATGTGGCAAACGGTTTTCAAAGTCATGGGTTACAGCAGGATTTGGACGCTAAGGTTCAAGCTGGTCCCAGCAATGAGTGTGTGTGCTCACGGATAAAAGCTGGCCACAAGGGAAACTGCGGGAAGTGACAGAGAGTAAGTTCATCGTTAACATGAAAGTAGTCCCCATAGCAAGGGAAATATCCACAACCAGGCTCCAGGAGATAGGTGTCTTTTAAAATGTTTAAACAAACCCCTGTAGGAGAGGTGATTATGTCAGATAATGCAAGTTGGCATTCAAAACAGTCATTTTGAAAAGACTTGTGACATTTCAATTCTTGAAAAAAATTAAATGGTTTAGGCAACATGTTTTCTTTCACATATTTAAGTCCTTATGTTTCACCCCTGGAAAATCAGAGAGCACTTTGAGCATGAGGCTGAGCACAGAATGGTTACAGTTTTAATATGTTTGTTGGGTTTGGTCACAGGAAAGCGCCAACAGGCATATGCAGGAAGGGACCCAGGTTTGGAGATACCTGAGTCATGCAATCTGAAGCTCTTTTGAAGAAAAAGAAAGCAGCTTGCAAAACAAAACAAGAAAGGCCTTGGAAAACAAGCAAACAAGAGGCCCTGGACTTAAGCTCATGGCTTCAGAGTAAACCATCTCCAGGTGTTACCTAGCGAGGGATCACTGCCCAAGGTACAAAAGAAGCCAAGACTGTGGCACCGGTTTTGGAAAAAAGAAAGAACTTTATTGCAAGGTTGACCCTCAAGGAGACGGGACTCAACTGTCTCCTCCATCCAGTTTTGGGGCAAAAATGAAAGGGGTTGGACGAATTTCAAACTTGGAAGCTGATCAACTGGTCTTGAGTCAGACCATACAAGCTGGGAGCGCTGCCAGAAACCAGGTTTTCCTTATTGAAGGACTTCTCGATTCCTACAGGGCTCCAGTGGCAACACTTCTGTGGGTTCCATAAACTGGAGATTCCTGGTTCCAGGGTCTTCCCAGAGACATGGATTCCCATCTTGCATATGCGCAGTGCTTTTCTCTGTAAATATTTTCTTTGATTAAATCAACAATCTACTTAAGCAGGCAAAACCAGTTTAAGCTGGTGCTGTTTCGCAGGTGTCTCGTCTAAGTCAGCACAGGGGTGCTTTAGGTAAACTCTCAGAGGACCCCTCAAACTTCACATCAACCTCCCAGTGAATATGAACTCTCCAGAGCTTAACAGTCCACAGTTGGCAGTCCTTTTATCCCAGGGTTTTCTGATGGGTGTCCAAGAGCTCTGCTGTACAGCACGGCTGGAAAGGCATGACCAGGGAAGGGAAAAGGCGCCCTGATGGGAGAGACAGGAAGAAAGAGATAAAGAGATTGGGGGGCCTGCCTACCCCCTTATGCCACTTGACCTTGGAAATTTCCTCCAGCTCTGACCTCTAGCATATTTTCCTGTGAGTCTGGAAAAGGTAGTCACAAGTACTTGGGCTGATCCCTAAAACAATTTGCCAATTAGTTTTCAATGTTTTAATAAAAGGCTTTCTTCAGGTCCACAGAGGTGAGCAAATCTAGTCAGAATTTCATGTTTCTCAAGATCTGGGGGTGTTGTGTGGACCACTACAGATGGTGACTGCAGCCATGAAATTAAAAGACGCTTGCTCCTTCGAAGAAAAGCTATGACCAACCTAGGCAGCATATTAAAAAGCAGAGACATTACTTTGCCAACAAAGGTCTATACAGACCTTTGTTGGCAAAGTAATGTCTCTGCTTTTTAATTTCATGGCTGCAGTCACCATCTGTAGTGATTTTGGAGCCCAAGAAAATAAAGTTTGTCACTGTTTCCCCGTCTATTTGCTATGAAGTGATGGGACCAGATGCCATGATCTTCCTTTACTGAATGTTGAGTTTAAGCAAACTTTTTCACTCTCCCCTTTCACTTTCATCATGCCAGCCTAGACCACATCTTGTTTATCCTTTTTTCTGTCAATGGACAGTTACTTCCATTGTGAATAATGCTGCTGGGATCATGGGTGTACAGGCCCTGGGGGCGGGTGGGGTTGTTGTTTTGTGTTTTGTTGCTGTTGTGGGGTTTTTTTCTTTTTTTTTTTTTTTAGCTGTGCTGGGTTTTAGTTGCAGCATGCAGGATCTAGTTCCCTGACCAGGGATAGAACCTGGGCCCCCCTGCATTGTGAGCAAGCACAGAGTCTTAACCACTGGACCAGGAGGGAAGCCCCAGGTGCCTGTATTTGTAAAACAATGTGGGTAAAGGTGGTTTTCAGCATAGTCGCAGCATCAACCTCAGCCCACTGGCAGCTACCAAAGCCTGTGCCTCTGTCCCCGGGGTTGTTTTTAAGTTGGGGCCCGTCTGTGAACAGCGGCCGGAGCAGCAAGCCTGTGGGGCTGGGACCCTCCACCCTGGTCCCCGTGGGTGACTGTTAGTTTGAGCGGCTATTCAGATTCCAGGTGTCACCAAGTGGAGCCGGGCTACCGTGCACGCTCTCCGCTCTGTCTGACCCAGATGTCACTAACGGGTCTCTCTCTCTCTCACATCCCACCCCCTCCTGCCTTCTGTGTCCCCCCCTCCCCCCTTGCCGTCTCTTGCCTCCTCTTTGCTGGCTCCCTGCCACTCTCCAGTGCGACCAAGACCAGTGCATTCAGGGCACCAAATTCGTTTTGCAGGCCGCGGCCACGCCCCTGCTGCAGAGCGAGCCCAGCCTCACCAGCGACGAGCTGCACCTGCCCGGGAAGCCGGGCCTGGGCACGCCCTGCGCCAGCCTGACGCTTGGGCCGCCCACGCCACCCTCCTCCATGCCCAACCTCGCCGCTGAGGCTGCGCTCACAGACATCCTGCCCATGAAAGACGAGCACGTGGGCCACCAGTTCCTGACCCCCGACGAGGCGCCCTCGCCGCCCACGATGCTGGCGGGCAGCCCGCTGGCTCACAGCCGCACCATGCACGTGCTGGGCCTCGCCAGCCAGGACTCCCTGCACGAGGACTCGGTGCGCGGCCTGGTGAAGCTCAGCTCCGTGTGATCGCGGGGCCCTGGCCCGCCCAGGGCATGCTGCCCACCGTGGGAGCGGCAGACCCAGCGCCCTCACTGCGATCCCCCACCGTGTGACCCAGTGCCCGGGTGGCCAGCACAGCTCCAAGCCCTGGGGTAGGAAGACCCCCTTGGGAAAGATATCGGAGGGCCCAGGCGGGCAGGACCTCAAAAGATGACAGCTTGGTTTCATTTGAATTTTCTTCTCCACCCTGACCGGCTTTGCTAACAATGAAAATAGAGACCTGACTATTTTCAGGTGTTTGAAATATGAAGGGTGGGCCATGGGGAAGGGAGACAGCCTGGGAGGCCTCCCCCCACCAGCAGAGTCTGGGAGGAGAGGGGGCCACCTGCGGGGGCTCCTCTTGCTGCTCTGGACCAGGTAACAGAAGGTTGAGGACCCTTGTGGCCGGACTGAGGTTGCACTTAAGTGTTATGCTACTAATAATTGAAATAGACATGCCGTTCCATTTGTTAATTTAAAAAAGGGAAAAAAAAACACAAAATGGCCAGATGTGGACTGCATGCCACGCTCCAGCCCGTGCACGGTGGTGATGGTATTGGAGAAGAACTGCTGCTTTTTTTCTTTCTTCTTTTTATTTTTTTAATTTCGTGAATTCTCAAGTGCTGTTTTATGGGAAGGCGGTGCAACAGACCAAGGCTAATGGACCTTGCCATCCTGGCCAGCTTCTCCAGCTTAACTCGACATGAGCAGGTGGCGCCCGGGCTGCGGAGGGGCGGGTTTTATCCTATCCACTATCAGTTAGCCTTCTGTTTAGTAGTTAACCTGAGGTGTTGTATTGCACACACCCACCGCCGCAGTCTTCACCTCCTTGTGTGACCAAACTCCTGTGGACAGCCAATAAAATGACGTCCTCTGTTATTTCAGATCTGTGTACAGTTATCCTTCTCAGCTGACATGACGCTACCACCACCCAGACGGCCTGCAGAGAGTTTGGTTTTACTGAGGCAGCTCTAGTGAGGAATGGTCCCCAGTCAAAAAAAACAGCTCTTTGAATTGCAGGGGATTCATGGGATGATGGGGCTTCCCTGGTGGCTCAGATGGTAAAGAATCCGCCTGCAGTGCGAGAGACCCAGGTTTGATCCCTGAGTTGAGAAGATCCCCTGGAGGAGGAAATCTCCAGCATTCTGGCCTGGAGAATTCCAGGACAGAGGAGCCTGGTGGGCTACAGTTCTTGGGATCACAAAGAGTTGGACACGACTGACTGACTAACGCTGTAGCAGAATTTGCTTCCCTTTTACAGATTGGACCACAATAGCAGACCTATGGCCCATTATGGGGAGAGGACTAAGAGAGAAGCTGGGCCGGGGCGTCTGCTCTGCCCTGGGCTGTGTTTGAGTGTTGCCAGAGCTCAAGGGTAACTTGAGATCCTGGTAAAGGTGTCAACAGAGAGGAGGAGAAACTGGCTTATTTTAGGCAAAGATCATGTCGATTGTCATTCTTACTCAGACACTAATCAGAATGGAATTAAGAAAATTACTGCTTCATTCAGGTTTGTGTATCATCTAGAAGGGGACTCAACAGCTCTGCATTTAGGAGGGAAGCCACTTTGGAGGCAGCTGCGGGGAATAAATCTCCTTCTGTCCTTTCCAGATGATAAACCCAACAGGCAAACCTACTCAAGTTCAAAGTCATGCTCTTGCTCCTCACAGTCATATGAAAGCAGGATGCGCCCATCAGTGACATCAGAAGCCCTGGATGATTTGCATTTATGGAAAAGGGCTGTTTCTCCTGAGAAAGAGTTGCCCTTTTATAGAAGAAAAACAGAAAAGAGGAAAGAAATAGAGAAGTACAATTTCAAGTCTTCTTTGGAATAAGGTCATTTGTTCATAGGTAAAAAAATAATCTGTGCTAAAAATAGCTGCAGTCAGTGAGTTCCCTTCTAGATGATACATGAGCCTGAATGAAGCAGTAATTTTCTACAGCGAATCTTTGAACCATTCTTATGTTTCATACATACTCTGTACATGAATAGAAAGTGGGAAAGGTAAATTATGTGCGGCCATTTTTTATTTTCTAGGCCTCTTCACAACTTGTACCCACTTGGAGTTTTATACTCACAGGGCAGAGTCCTTCCTTACACAGCCACACACACCCACTGTCATACACACACACGAAGTTCTCCTTGCAGACGCTGCTTGTGAGCAAAGAGTGACCGCCCCTCAGTGTGCCTTCCTTGACTTCCCAAATTCTCTCTGTTCTTTGCCTCCTTCCGCCTGTTCCCCAGAGACCCGGAAGAGAGTTGGACCTGGTGAGAGCAGAAAGGTGGCTCAGTTCTCACTGTGGACAAGCCCACTCCCAGTTTCTTCACCTGGAGGAAAAGACAATGCCCTCTCCATCTCTAACATCCTCTGATTCAATGATCGCAATTTCCCATGACCAGTCCTCTTCCTACCTCACTGGGAAAAAGTCCACGGAGCAAGGATCCTTACTCGCCTCTCTCTACATAAGGCATGTTTGCTTAATATTTAATGTCAATCCTCCATCCCACCTTCAAGTCCGTTCCCTGTACATGCTTGATACCGCTTATCAAAGAGGGGGTTGGAGGTATTGTTGACACCCAGCTAGGATCTTCAGGGTCCAACAGGAAGATGAACTTGAGTGGGCCGATTTGCTAAGACAATTAACCTCTTAAAACCCCCAAACCAGAGGGATCCCCATAGTCCTTCACTCTGTGGCTTGAAAAAGAATGGAGTGTCTGCAGGCTGAACAGCTTTGCTCTCAGGAGCTGCCTTCTTCCCAGTTGGTGGAGGGTTGATCTTTAGCAGACTGATTTCCCCGGTGATGGGTCTGCATTTCCCATCACCTGATTGCATATAAATCTATTTAATATTGAGTGGTTCCATCTAGTTGTGGCTGAATAGACCTTGATCTTTCTACATTCTGTCAGTGGGTTATGGATTGATTGCATACTAGCTATAAAATATAGGATAAATATTTTACCATGTTATTAAAGCTTGGACCGTTCTCAAACACACTCACGTACACACTCATTTTGTTGTTTAAAAATTCATCTGCTTCCATCCTTCCAGGAGGGCTCGGGTGCTTCAGGCTTCCCAAGCATGTGAAGGCGGGATTTAGCCTGAATGCCCTGGTTCCCAGGAAGGCCGTGGGATGGAATACCAGAGCAGCTAATAGCCTGCAGCTGAAAGGGCAGGGTGACATGTCACTGTGCCTGGGGAGAATCAGCCCAGCGTTGGTGCTGTGCTCACTCAAAAATGCTCTTTCCAGCTTTCAAATTTAATCATTTCAGCCCATGAGAAGGAAGGCTCATTCTCACCCTGAGCCAGCAAAAAAGCCAAATACCTGTTCTGGTCCGAAATAGCACCAAGGAAGGACATTCTCGGAGCTCTTCCCAGCTCCTCCAAGTGCACTACGATCTTCCCCTGCTGTGTTTAGGATGCTGACTGGAGTTCAAAATGAGAAGCAAACCCCATATTAGGAGCCATGTTCTAATAAGCCCCCATTTTAGGAGACCTGAGTGGGTCAAGCCCTTTCTGTGGCTTTGAAAGCCTCTTAACTCTTCATGGCCCTGATTCAACCCCAAGAAAAATGGGTTTGCCAATGCTAGCAGTGGGGTCCTTGGTGCTGAGGCTTGTGACAGCATCTCCAGGGATGTACTGGAACTCAAGCTACTTGGGGTCCCTGGCGCAGCCTTTTGGGGGTGCAGAGCTGGTGACCAGCCCCTCTGTGAGTCTCAGAGCCTCCCAGTCCCCCACCCCACAAACAATTCTCTGTAACGTCACTGCCCTGTTCCAGAGCTCAGCCCACAAACCACCCTCTTCACCTGGAACCCTGTGTTTCTCTTCCTTGGCTTACAGTTTTTTAAGTTAGCTGAAAGGCATCAGGGGTTTGAGCTATATTACGCAGAATATTTCCAAAGTTAGTTGCCTTTCATTTATCCACACTGGTTAGCCTATTTAGTTCTTGATCAGGTAAGAGAAGAGGATAAAGGAAATAAATGTTAAATATACTTTTCTGATTAATGCCTTACCACTGTTTTGAAGCTGAGCCTAAATCAAATCAATGTTTACATTTTTTATTAAGTACTTATGTCTCTTGCATGTGTCAAATGAGAGAGCCTTTCAAATGAATTCTTAATCCTTCTGGTCCTTGCACCTGCCCTGGAGATGGGCATGTGTCATTGTATGTTGTTTTCCGGGTTACCTCGTTAAAAAAAGCAAAAACAACTGCCTCTCATTTGTTCTCGGGAAATGTCTCGCTCTGTCTTACAGGATTAAGTTATCATTGAAATATTAAATAAGCTGAAGCACTGTTTTCTTGCAAATAAATGTCAAAGATGCTAACAGTTTCATAAATCAGTAAATCCTGTCTACTTGCCCTTTGGATGTGGTCCTGATAATATAGCCAAGATGGATTTTCAAATACAAGCAGTTAGTACATTAATCCAGCCATTCAAAATAATAGGGAGGTCAGAGATTGGATTGTTTTTGGAGCAACCGAATTTGCAGCTGCCGCAAAACTAGATAAATGGCCTCCACTGAAATTATTTTTTCAATCTCATAAACCCCAGGAATTACATACAGAATGGACTGGAAATGAGCATCTTGTGCTAATGCAAAGACTTTTCCTCCATCAATTGTTGACTTTTTAAAATGATACTTGGTATTGCCTACGAAAATGTAAATGAAAAACTCTAATTGCCCTTGGTCTTTTAAGATGGGTTGTTAAACCAAGAGGCTGTATGGCTTATGCAGAGACCTGTTTTCTAGGTTTACATGAATGGAGATAGTTTTGGCCTGCAGCTAAAAAAAAGAAGAGAAAAATGTTGAAGCCTTGTTGACTGTTTGTCCAGGGCATCCTGGGTTAGTATTTCACAATAGTCCAACATTTTGGCATGGAAGGGAAAAAAAGCATTTTAAACTTAAGTGGATTCAAAGCCCTATATCTGAACCATGGTGAACACAACATAACACATAACAATGCATGTTTTCAGAGAAATTATGCTTATTTATATACCTTTCATGTTTTAATCAGTGTTTGCAGAATTGATCTTAAATCTGAAACGAATTAAGAAAGTATTTTCCTCCATTAATAAAAAATGCTAATGGTATCAAATATAAACCTCAGTCTTCATAGGCTAGACACTGGGTAATTCAAAAGGTGTACAGGGGCTTCCCTAGTGGCTCAGTGGTAAAGAATCCACCTACCAATGCAGGAGACACGGGTTTCATTCCTGATCTAGGAAGATCCCACATGCCATGGAGCAATTAAGCCCGTGCACCACAACAATTGAGCCTGTGCTTGAGAGCCCAGGAGCTGCGACTATGGAAGTCTGTGGGCCTTAGAGCCTGTGTTCTGCAACAAGAGAAGCCACTGCAATGAGAAGCCCCTGCACCGTAACTAGAGAAAAGCCCCAGCAGCAACGAAAACCCAGCAAAGTCAAAAATAAATAAATAGAATGATTTTTTTAAGTGTACAGGAGAGGAGAACTGGCTTACACTTCTGAATTTACACTGTGGAAATATCCACCTGGATAATAATAGGGTTTTCTGATCATGGAAATCCAGACTGGTTTCTGGCTGCCCTAATTAAGTTTTTTTATTTACTAATAACTTTAGAGCTTCCTTGGCAGCTCAGATGGAAAAGAAGTGGAAAGTGGAAGTGTTAGTCGCTCAGTCATGTCCAATTCTATGTGACCCCATGGGACACAGCCTGCCCAGGCTCCTCTTTCCATGGGATTCTCCAGGCAAGAATACCAGAGTGGGCTGCCATGCCCTTCTCCAGGGGATCTTCCTGACCCGGAAGTCCAACCCATGTCTCCTATGTCTCCTGCACTGACAGGCAGATTCTTTACCATCAGTGCCACCTGGGAAGCCCTGCCTGTGATGCAGGAGACTTTAGAACAGTGCAGAACTTCAAACCCCCCAATCCACTTGTTCTGTGTTCCACTTTCTAACACAAACACACACACACACACACACATACACACACACACACCAACTTCCAACCTTACCATATAGGAATCGTGTTTGGCTACTAGAAACACCCCCCCAAAAAAACAAACGAGCAAACAAACAGTGGCTTAGACCAAAAGATGTCTTGCAAAGTAAGTCCAGAGACAGGCAATCCAGAGTCCACAAGGTCATCAACGTCCAGACTGCTTTCTCTTTCTGTCTTGCCATTCCTAGCACTGGCTTTCATCCTCAAGGTCACTTCATGGTCACAGAATTTCCACTGCAGCTCCAGCCATCAATGCTGGAAAGGAGAGAGCGGGAGGAGTAAAATGGACACAAAAGACTTTAGATGGCTCCTTTTAGAGAACTTTACTAGAAACTCACTCTGATTTCTTCATAGCCAAATTTGAGTTACATGACCACCCCTGGGTGCAAAAGAGGCTGGGGAATGTGGTGTTTCAGCGGGGCACATTGCTGCCCCAAATAATATCAGGGTTCTGTTGGTATGGAAGAAGGTGAAATGAGTATTTTCTAAATAACCACAATAGATAACTTCACCTCCTCCTTATGAGCTCTCTCAACCCTTCTCCACCAAAAAAAAAGCTCTGTCTTCATCCACTTTGCTCTCCCTTTAAAAAGTTCCTGTTTCCTAAAGTAGGCTTGACTGCTCTCTACCATGACGCCTAGGATCCAGGCCCTTCTGTCTTGCATCTTCAATTTTTGTCTTTCCATTAGTTGCTTTTTCTATGCCATCAAATAATCTCCTTTAAAAAAATCATCTCTTTTTTAAAACAAACGAAAACACCCAAGAAGCTCTTCCTTGTCCCTCATCCCATTTCCCTGCCCGGCACCTTTCAGGGATGCTCTCCCCAGGGTCTCCAGCAGTCAAGTCCAGTGGCCTCAGTCTGCGTCCTCTAACACCGCAGAGGCCCCTGCACTGTGGTGCAGCCGTCAGTGGGATGAACTGCAGGAGACAGGCAGGCGCACGGGGTGCGCGGGGGTGGTCCTGAGGGTCCTTCTCTCACAAGCCCTCTGTGCTTTTCCAAGGGGCTCCCACCCTTTGGCTTGCCAGCAGGACTGGCTTTATTTCAGTTGGCATCTCCTTGCTCTCTGCTTTCTTCACATGTCCTCTACATGAGGACACACGGCAAGGCTTGGTCCTTGCCCTCTGCCCCTTGCTCTTCTATCATCCCCCTGCAAAACTTTCCCCACTCCCATGCCTTCTGCTCTCACCTCTCCTGTGGATTCAAACTCCTTGTCTCCTTCTCACCTCCCGAAGCTCTAGCCCCACGTCTAACAGCTGCCTGGTACGAGGAAGGGTTTCAGAACCCAGGATTCTGGCTCCAGCTTGTCTATAGCATGCTCTGTAGCCTTAAGCAAGGGAGACAGTCTCTGTGCCCAGTTTCTGTCCCTGTAAATGAGCTGCTTCTGGGGCCACCGCACCACTGCTGGCTCAGTGTCCTCTTAATGTCCCATCACCACCCCAAACCCAGGATGCCTAAGGTTGAACTCAACATCCTTGCCCCAAACCAGTGCTTATTCTAGTTGCAGCTCCCCTAGTGGGGTCCTAGGCTGAAGGCTCTAGAGTGGTCTTTGAGCCTTCCTCTCCATTCAGTCAGGTGTCAAGTCCTGTTGGCTCCTCCCTTACAGTATCCATCAAATCTCCCCCCTACCCCCCACTGCATTGCCACCTTTGCTGACTACATCCAGAATGTGGTGATGGCTCCAAGTCCTCCTCCTCTTAAATCTTTTCCTATCCTTGTCCATCCCGTACACCCCAGGGAAATTAATCTTCCCACGCCATTGCTAGGTACGTATCAGATCCCAGGTGTAAGATTATCAAGACTTTTCTTGTCCATACGCTGTTTGAACTCTGTAATCTAGCCCCAACTACTATTCTGCCTACTGTCCCTACCTTCCTGGACATCCCTCTCTGACCACCCAGCCTCTTCCTCCTCTAGCAGGACCCACGTGCTTCCACCCACCCCCGCCTTCACTCTGCTCCTCCTGGATCTCTCCTCTTCCCTCCTTCCGAACTTTCAAGGCTGTGCTCAGGGACTAACACCTCCGTGAGCTATCTGGCAGCTGGAGGGACCCCCCCATATTCCTAAATTCCTCTGTATTCCTCAAATACTAGGTCTGTCACGTATTTTCTTTAATTGAGATACAATTCACATACCATGAATTCATCCATTAACAATGTGCATGTGGTGTTTTCAAGTATATTTGGAAGTACATTTGCCACCATCACCATGAATTCCACATCTCCATCACATATTTGATCCTCCTTCCAGACCTCCAGGTATTTCTATTTTCACATGGATGTCCTCTCTCCCAGTAAAATGTGAGGGCCTTTTCAGGCAGGACACCTCAGCCCAAGGTGACACTCGAAGCCTCAGGAAGGCAGAGGTGGAAATGATGAGGACATGTGACAACAGCTCAAGAAACTTTATAGTACAGTCTGGGGACCCCTAACTACAGGGCATGCTTTTGAGCTGTGGTGTTGGAGAAGACTTTCGAGAGTCTTTTGGACTGCAAGCACATCAAACCAGTCAATCCTAAAGGAAATCAACCCTGACTAAGGGGACCCCTAGCCTAAGATGTCAGGGTCTCAGAGAAAAGTCACTTTCCCTTTTACCCTCTTATGTGTCCCAATGGTAAGGAAATGAATTGTTGGAAAATACAAGTTCCTGTGCAGAGATCAGCTTGAACTAGGAGCAAGACCTGCTGGGTGCTCAGAAGACAGCCAGCTGCCCTCCACAAGTCTACCCAAGGCCCCTACTTCACATCTTGTGGCAAGGCATGTATTCTAATTTGGGATAAAATTGCTGCCTTAAGTCAATTGTCTCAAATAATTCCAATAGAAAAAAATTGAAGAACTTTGAAAATATAAAATCTGTGATCAATAGTAAAATAATTTGGATTATTTGTGGGTTGCATGATTTCTAAAAATAATTTTTAATAAAAATCCATTAATCAGTTCTATTAACAGACACTTGTTGAACACACAACCCAGGGCAAGTCATTGACCAGTGCTCATCACTTCCTATACCATAATGTTCAGGGGCCAAGTTGTGTCGGACTTTGCAACCCCATGGACTGCAGCATGCCTTCCCTGTCCTTCACTATCTCCCAGAGTTCGCTCAGACTCATGTCCATTGAGTTGGTGATGCCATCCAAGCACCATTACCCGCTTCTCTTCCTGCCCTCAGGCTTTCCCAGCATCAGGGTCTTTTCCAATGAGTTGGTTCTTCCCATCAGGTGGCCAAAGCATTGGAGCTTCAGCTTCAGCATCAGTCCTTCCAATGAACACCCAGGACTGATCTCCTTTAGGGTGGACTGGTTGGATCTCCTTGCAGTCCAAGGAACTCTCAAGAGTCTTCTCCAGCACCACAGATCAAAAGCATCAGTTCTTCAGTGCTCAGCCTCATTTATGCTCTCACATACGTACATGACTACTGAAAAAGTCATAGCTTTGACTAGGTGGACCTTTGTTGGCCAAGTGATGTCTCTGCTTTTAAATATGCTGTCTAGACTATTGCATATTTATGTATACTACATTTTTTATAATCTATATCATATACACTTTTTACCAATAGAGTAAAAATCATTCCATAAATTGGCTTGAAATTCAGAATATTTTTTCACGGAAACAAAATTTTAAAAGAGTATTTAGGTCCCCAGTCAGTCCACAAAACTGTCCATAATTGAACTGAAGTCATACCAATCACTATCCTAGAGTCTAATCTCCCCAAGGCATTCATGAATCCCAGACTTCTCTAACTTCTGGCCCCTGAGCCTGGTTCCACAACCCTGGGAACCCTGCCCGCCCCTGGAGAGTAGACTCCCCTCCTCCGCTCTTTCTACCTCACCACCAAATAGATCCAAATCCATTTTAAGAAACACACAGAACTCACTAGATTTCTTTAAAATTGCAACTCAAACCTAAAAAAGTGGAAGAAATCCTTAAGTTTTCTATTTCCAGAGATTCAAAAAAGTTAAATTCACCTTTGCAAATTATGCATCAAGGTATCTCTTGAAAATAAATTTTTACTTTTTCTTCAAAGCCTTCAGGAATTTCAGCTGAGATGATTTTCTGGCAAAAATTCTAGCTAAATCCAACTTGACCAAACATGGACAACTCACAGAGATTGAGAATTTATTTTTTTGATGATATCCTGAATCAAAACATACAATGTTCTTTGAGGAATGTTTAGCTGACATTGAAATCATGTTTAAAAAGATATTATTTTGTAAAGCCTTTTAAAAAGGTTTCCTTGACCTAATCAACACACTCTGGAAAGGTACAAAGGAGATGCAAAAGTTCTTCTTAATGTCCTTTTTGGAGAAATCTGGCCAGAAAACATATCTGTTGGCGCCATCTGTGTTTTCTGATTGATATCTAGTCTGAAGATTAAATGTAATTGATTTGTTAGGTCAGTCTGGAAGCTTCACTGGAAAACACAATTTCTGGGGATAATGAAAACAGATGACTTCAGAGCCCAAACCCACTGTTATGGAAATGCCGAAAGAGGTTCTCCATGTCCCTAAGTGACAGCCTCGGATCAGCTGTATTGAGGCCACAGCAAGGGCCTGTGCACTGATGTGCTGTTATTTCCTGAAATCCTGGATGTCTTGCCTGAAGCAAGTCTGCTTTCTAAGACCTCAGTAAAAATTAACTTCCTACTGTAAAACCTAAATTAGAACATGATAGAAGGTAACTAAAAATGTAAAATCCTTCCTTATCACTTTTTTTCTAAAATTTTTTTTTTTTTTTTATTTTTTATTATTATTATTATTATTATTATTATTTTTGCCACATGGCACGTAGGATCTTAGTTCCCTGATCTGGGATCAAGCCTGTAACCTCTGGACCACCAAGAAAGTCCCATCCCATTCTTGGGGTCAGTGTTATGGATGGCAATGACCTTCTGAAAGTTTAGTTTCATAAAGCTTCTTTCATGATCAAGCTACAGGCTAGGCATACACTATTCTCCAATTTTACTGCTCTGAATTTGTCTTGGCTAGAAATTTGAAATTTAAAAGACACTCAAGGGAGAGCCCATTTATGAAGCCCAGAACCACTGCAGCTTCACCTGTTACACTGGTTGAAGCTCCCCACCTGCCCCCTCCTCTTCATAAGGACACCCACTTGAATCTGTCACGTACAGGATATAAACTAGTGGCCTCATAAAACAGACCTGGTCACTTCTGGACACGCCAGCTCCCTGTGACTTGGCCCCTCCTTGTGGCCAGTAGGTTTCTATCATTTTCAGGAATTCACCTGTAGACTTCTACCTTCTGTAACTGATCATTTTTAGGTTCCATATCATCAAAGGAAGGGGCTGGTATTTGTTTCTGCCAAACTTGCCCTTATCTGTTCGGTATCAGGTGGTACCTGTTACTGAGAAAAATTCCTTAAACCCTTTTCTGAGTGCCGTTTCCCTGCCAGGAAGGAGACCCAACCACTTTGAGCTGAGTAGAAGAGCAGTGTTTTATTCTAAAAGGAGAGCAGATCTTTTTCTTTCCTAAAACTTGGGAAAAAAAAAAAAACCCACAGAGTCTATGTTTTTGTAACCCACAATAACCAAATGAACTACATTCAATTCTCAGTGTTCTATAGAAAAGCCATTGATCATACAGATAATCCACAAGAAGACATCAGAAGCCATTCGACAGTAGGCTCGATTCCAAGATGATCTCCAGTGGTGAGAAAGGAAGAAAATGAATTTGAGGGGATTGGGTTACCCACAAGGCAAGGACTGGGCCTCAAGTCTTCCCAAGTTGAAAACCCTTTTCTAAATGAGACTCAGGTGCACTTGGAGAGAATCAAGTATTGACAGTTCCTCTCAATTCACAGAACTGGGTCGTCCCTGACACACATACCATGGTGATAAGCAATGAAACACTCATGTGAATATCTTGGGTTTTAACTTTCTGTTCTAAGGTAACGCATAAAGGAAAAAGATGCCCAAGCAGTGTGCTCATAGAGTGCTTGTAATTGGCTATGAGGATCTGAGTCCTTAGAACTTCCCAGCCGCGACCCAGGAAGCCCCTTCTTGCTTCTCAGCTCACTCGGTCCCAGGCTCAGACTCCGGAGAATCTTGTTCAAGAGTCCTGTGGTGGCAGGGAGTCACTTTAAAGGCCACCTAACACAGTGTTTCCCACCTCAGGTTGGGGTCCACTAGCAGGTCATGGAATCAGTTTAGTGGATCTGAAACTGTAGGTAAGCCTCAGGAGAATCCATTCTACCTGTATCCTGCCTGCACTGATCAAGGTCACTTTATTGTTACTACAAAAGATGTGTTTGCATGTTCTTCAAGTAGCAGGTGGTCCTAAACAATATGATGTTCGCCTGAGTCCATCCCTAGTTACTTGGTGTCAGCTGCGTCTAGTTCAAGCTGAGCTGGTTAGGATTGGTTAGGACCACCCACCCTCCAACTGGGCATGCACGAGTGTCCCCTTGATGACCTTGTGATGTCAGAGGCCCCGGAGCTTGGTTATACCTGCACAGGATGACAATTACTGCACGTTTTCCCAATCACCTCTCCCCACACCTCAGACCACCCTGCTGCTTTATGCTCCACCACATAAACATCCCCATCCCTTTGTCTTCAGAGACATTCATCTGAGGTCTGTTTGCTGTCTCTGCACGTGGCTGCCTTTTGAATAAACCTCTTTGCCGCCAACCTTGGCATCTCAGGGGTTTAGCTTGCTGTGGGTGGGGCAAAACAAACCTGGTTCGATAAGCAATCCAGACTCAGATTCTTTTCAGGTGGGATGGAAGAGACTAGAAGGGTAGACTAGGAAGTGTCAGATTACTTTGCCTGTAACAAGAATAGGCGCTGTACTGGATCTGGGTCTGTACATTGATATAAATATTTTCTTACAGTTGGCCCCATAAAGACTCCACAAACCTACCATGTCTCCCACCCGCAGGGCACAGCACCTAAAAGTCTGTGTTGCAGACGCTGAAGGCCTTTCTCATGGAGCAAATGTATTAAAATGATCTGACCTTGATAGGGATCACAAACATTTTAGCAAACCTTTTATTAAATTATGTTAACTGGCAAAGGACAAGATGCTGAGGGCAAGTAAGTTTTAGTCAGAAAAACCTGGCAGGATAAACTGTTTTGGAGGTATAAGACGTTAGGGATTTGGGAGTTTTCAGAAGGAAAACATTTGAAAAATAAATCTGGAGCAAATGTAAATAGCATAATGCTGGCTCTACAGGCCTTTATACAGCTAGGCTAATTTGTTAGCTTAAAAAACATGCACAAAAACGTTACACATACCTTGGTTTGCTCTTAATAACTATCAAGCTTAACATATTTAGAAATAAAAAAGATAAGGGGAGAAAAGGGCAGTAATTTAGGGTTTTTTTCCTCCCAGTTTTCTAAGGTAAATAATGAAGATCCTCTTTAAAGAATTTAATCGTTGCTTAAAATATCAAGAGGTGTTGCAGGCCTTGGCGTTTTAAAATGTCAGCTGAGAGGAAGGAAGCAGAGGGCCCTGGATCTGGGCAGACCCCAAGCTTGGGCAGAGGGAGGTGGCTCAGCAGCCGTGAGCCCAGGGCCCCATGTCGGTTCCCTTGATGCCGTTTTTTGAGAATCACACCTGTCTTCCTCCTGCTGCTGAAACATGGCGGCTTGCTCGGCGATAGACTGATGGCTAGGCCACACTCAGGGGGTGACGATTCAGAACCTTGCAGGGCGCGCATGGAGAAGACCTACATGTCGCCTGTGTGGTCTGCTCACTCAGGGGACTGCTCTAATTCTGAAGGTCTCCTTTGAGAACTGAAAGCTTCTGCTGAGGGTCTCACTGCCAACAACAAGGAACAGGAGACACACAGAGGGTAAAGAGCAGGAGCGGCAAGAACGCTCCGGGCATTTTCAGAACTCATCCCAAAGGAGAGGACATGGCCTCCTTCAGCTTGGTTCAGTATAACCGCCTCCCGTCATTCCTCTGCCCAACCCTAACGGTAGCCAGCCGAGCCAGAGATGCTGCTGCTGTTGTTCAGTCGCTCAGTCGTGTCCGACTCTCTGCGACTCCATGGACTGCAACACACCAGGTTTCCTTGTCCTTCACTGTCTCCCAGAATTTGCTCAAACTTGTGTCCACTGAGTCAAAGATGCCATCCAACCATCTCCTCCTCTGTCATCCCCTTCTCCTGCCTTCAATCTTTCCCAGCATCAGGGTCTTTACCAATGAGTTGGTTCTTCGCATCAGGTGGCCAAAGTATTGGAGTTTCAGCTTCAGCAGCGGGTCCATAAAAGCAGCAAGACAGAGAGACGCCCATTCCCTCACCCCACAGCTCCACAGGAGCAGACTGGATCAGCCAGGTGTGCCCAGCGCCCCCAGCTAGGTGGAACACCTATGCATGGATGAGGAAAAGGGTCCTCAAGACCCATGACTTCCATCTGTTGGGGAAATTCCTGAGAACCTGAGTATTGTAGAAAGACAGTGCTTAACCACCACATGCCACAGATTTTTCTAAGCAAACACACAGATCTGAAATGTTAATGGTGTGATCATGACACTGTGAGACCTAAGTGCCTGACTAATCACGGAGCACCACGACGCCTCACCCCACCTGTAGCCATTTTCCCTTTAAAAAGCCTTGTACCATGCGGCTCGAGGCCGCTGCCCTCACTCCGCTGCATCGGTGTGTGTGTTGCGGTCCAGACCCGGGTCTGCAATAAACTCCCTCATGCGCTTGCATCGGTGTAAGGCCTCCTGGTGATTTGTGGAGATTAGGATCTGGGCATAACAACACTAGGGTGGAGTGGTGCTCCCTGTGGTCAATGGCCGTGAGTGGATGTGGCTGGATGCCAGAGCTGCAGCCTTACTCCTGCTGATGGAGACCCAGAAGATGTCTCGAGAAGGGGGTTGCATCTCTGCAGAGGCATGATCCAGGACCAGAAACTTGGTCCCAAAGGACACCTTGGCTAAAACCAGGCAAGCTGTAGAGAAGACTCAGGTGCTTTTAGTTTTGTAGCTGAGGGGTGGGGTGCTCAAAGTCGGAAATTCGCTCTCTTACACCCTGGCGTGTGACTGTGGCTTTTGCACCACCACAGGCAGGTGCTTGGGTTCCCACCCCCATGGAGTGTCTGCCTCACTGGTCTCCAGGGCAACCCAGGGAGGAATCGGCTCCCTACCCGCACCCCCTGCCTCCTGGTCTTGTTCCGTGATGCCAGCCTCTCCTCCTCACACACGCTGTCTCCCCAGCTTGGTCCCTAGGCTTGGAACCCCACTCCAACAGCTCAAATCACTGTCTCTAAAACACCCTCTCCATCCACCTCCAGGCCCTTATCCTGCTATTTAAATTTTTCATTGCTGCTTTTGCTTCCTGAAATTACATTATATGTGATATTGAAGTTGTTTATATCCTGTTTCCGTCAATAGAACATAAATTCCATAAAAACAGGGCTTCCCAGGTGGCTCAGTGGTAAAGAACCTGCTTGCAAGGAGGAAGACAGGAGACGCAGTTTTGATCCCCGAGTTAGGAAGATCGCTTGGAAGAGGAAATGGCAACCCACTCCAGTATCCTTGCCTGGAGAATCCCATGGACAGAGGAGCCTGGTGGGCTACAGTCCACAGGGTCACAAGGAGTTGGACACAACTGAGTGACTGAGCACACGCTGTCTTGTTGCCTGGAGGAGTGTCTAACGCATAGTAGGCACTCAGTGTTTTTAAGTGGATAAAGGGTCTTCACGCAGAGGGAAATCCATGTCACAGCCACAGGAGCACACCCCACCCCCAAAAGCCCGTCCTTCAGAGGCTGCACTCGTGTTTCACCTGCAGGCCTTGGCTCTGACTTCAGAAGGTGTGTAAGTCCCCTGCTGACTTCAGGCGAGTTCAGGAAATACCAATATCCTGCATTTGTGGAAAAGATTTTACGTTTCTCTCCTTTATGGATTTTTGGCACAGTCGTCCTAACTGATGGGCTTAATGGTGTGTACGTGCTGCTGGTTTGAGTTTAAAAGGCAAAAACAAGGAGGCTGTGGGAGCCATCTCCCGTCCTAAAGCAGGCCGAACACTTCCCCAGTCGGTGACCTTTGCACAGACACACAGATGCTGAGGTGGGAAATGCTCTGCCATTAGGGCAGGCAGGGGAGGGAGCCGGGGGTGATGACAGCTGTCTTCAAGGGACTCAAGGGCAGTGGCAGCGCGTGAGGGTCCCTCCTGACGTCTGCTTATGGCCATTTCATGACTCATTGAGCCTCCACTGGAGCGTGAGTCAAGGAGAGGGGAATCAATAACCTGAGCACAGCCTCTTCGAAATAGCTTGTCAGCAGCTCTGGACCCTGCTCTGAGGAGTAGAGGAGAGGTCTAAACTGTCCCTAAAGCCAGAGTTTGGATGATTTGCTGCTAGACCGGAGGTCCTCCCAGGGGAGAGACCACTGCTTCGTAAGCATTTTGAGCAGGAACACCGGCTTGGTCGGGGGGGGGGGGGGCGGGGGGGATCTGCAGACCCCCCCTCCACACAGGCAGTTCCCTGCCTGCTCGCCCGGGAAAAGCAGACCCTGCCACGTCCCTTCCCTGTTTGCTTCCTCATCCTCGAAGTGGAAATGCCAACAGCCCTGAAATAGCAAACCGCAGCCTCTAGCCTCTAACCCCCATCTGCGTCGCCTCCTGGGCCGGCCTGCCTGTCCCCTCCCTGTCTTGGCTTGCAGCCCCTTTTTGAGGCTTCCCTCCAGCACAGTATCCTCTGCCACATACCCCTCAGGGGCTAATTGTCACTCCATTTAGGTCATTCCACCCCTCTGGGCTGTGAGTTCCTTGAGGATCCGGAAAGCACCCTTTATTTGAGAATTCCCATGCCAGAAACATATGCAGAAACTCAGAGAACAAATGTATGGACACCAAGGGGAGAAGGGGGCATTGGGGTGAAGTGGGATTTGGAGACTGACATATAGGCACTTCTGTGTATAAAATAGATGACTGGTGGGAACCTGCTCTATAGCACTGGGAACTCAGGACTCTGTGGTGACCTAAATGGGAAGAAAATCCAAAAAAGAGGGGATATGTATATGTATAGCTGATTCATGTTGATGTACAGCTGAAAATAACATCGTAAAGCAATTATACTCCTATAAAATTTTTTAAAAGAATGATTTTAGTAATGTCTATACAGTAAAAATTGTGGTGCTGGGGAAGACCCTTGAGAGTCCCTTGGACAGCAAGGAGATCAAACCAGTCAATCCTAAAGGAAATCAGTCCTGAATATTCATCAGAAATACTGATGCTGAAGCTGAAGCTCCAATACTTTGCCACCTAAAGTGAAGAGCTGACTCTTTGGAAAAGACCCTGATGCTAGGAAAGATTCAAAGCAAAAGAAGGGGACGACAGAGGATGAGTTGGTTGGATGGCATCGCTGATTCATTGAACATGAATGTGTGCAAACTTAGGAAGATAGTGAAGGACAGGAGACCCTGGTGTGCTGTGATGCATGGGGCCACAACGTTAGACACGACTGAGCGACCGAACAGCAACATATACAGTGAAAAACAAACAGAAAAAACCAACAATAACAAAAAAAACCCCATATTTGAGTAGTAAATGAATGAAGACTGTCTGAGTTGTTTCTCTTACACTTTTATTCAAGAGGCTCTAACTGCAGCCTCCAAAGTCAGAAGGTGAAATGAAATATCACCCAAAATGTAACTAAGAGGAAACACTGTGTCCCCCCCCCCCCCCCCCCCCCCCCCCCGCACGCCCAGCATACCTATTAGGGTGACCAGTATCAAAAACACTGACAGCAGCAAGGGTTGGAAAGGACGTGGAACAACAGGAACTCTTGTTCATCGCTGATAGAAGGCAAAATGGTACAGCCACTCTGGGAGACAGTCTGGTGATTTCTTACAAAACTAAGCATACTCTTAGCATGGGATTTCAGCAACTGTGCTTCTCAGAATTTACCCAAATGAATTTAAAACTTATGTCCACAGAAAAACCTGTACACATACACTGATAGCATCTTTATCCACAATTGCCAAATTGTTATTTGGCACTAAAAACACATGAGCTCTCAAGCCATGAAAAGACAAAGAGGAAATTTCAATGCACATTACTAAGCCAAAGAGGCTAACCTGAAAAGGCCATATGATTTCAACTGCATGACGTTCCGGAAAAGGCAAAACTATGGAGACAATAAAAGCATCAGTGATTAGAGAGGGAGGGGTAAATAGGTAGAACACAAAGCATTTTTTTTTAATTTTTCTAAATTTTTTTTTATCATTGGCTCTGCTGAGTTTTCACTGCTGTGCATGGGCTTTCTTCAGTTGCAATGAGCAGGAGCTACTCTCTAGCTGTGGGGTGTGGGCTTCTCATCGCGCTGGCTTCTCTTGTTGTGGGACCCAGGTGCTAGAGCACAGGTTTCAGTAGTGTGGTACTTGGGCTTAGTTATACCAGGACACGTAGGATCTTCCCAGGCTAGGGACTGAACCTGTGTCCTCTGCATTGGCAGGTGGATTCTTAACTCCTGGACAACCAGGGAAGTCCCCACAGAGGATTCCTGCTGCTGCTGCTAAGTCGCTTCAGTCGTGTCTGACTCTGTGCCACCCCATAGACGGCAGCCCACCAGGCTCCGCCATCCCTGGGATTCTCCAGGTAAGAACACTGGAGTGGGTTGCCATCGCCTTCTCCGACAGAGGATTCCTAGGACAGTGAAAATACTCTGTACAATATTATAATGATGAATTCGTGACATTATACATTTGTACAAACCCATAGGATACAACACAAAAAATGAACTCTAAGGTAACTATGGATTTTGGATGTTAATAATTACCTGGTTGGCAGAGAGGTAAAGAACCCACCTGCCAATGCAGGAGACAAGGGTTCCATCTCCGAGTCAGGAACATCCCCTGGAGTAGGAAATAGCAGCCCCAGTATTCTTGCCTAGAGAATTCCATGGATAGAGGAGCCTGGCAGGATACAGTCCATGGGGTCACAAAGAGTCAGACCCACTGAGCTCCCAGGCACAGAATGTGCTGGTATAGGTTCATCTATTGTAACAAATGTATCACATGGTGCAGCTGTTGATAGTGGGGAGGGGAGAGGGAGGGATGCAAGAACTCTCTGTATTCTCTGCTCAGCTGGGCTATGGATCTAAACGCCCTCTAAAAATTAGTCTGGCAATTAAAAACAAACACGCACATGCAAAAGATAAACACTGACCCCATCTTCCAGGAAATAATGATAGGATCCTAATGATCAAAGAAAATATATGCATAGTGGGTAACTCATGAAACCAACAGGGGATATTCCCAAGTGTCCCTCCAGGCAAGGTCATGGGTACTAGGGTCCCATGACATGCCCTTGGTGGCAGCACCACCAGGCTCTCTTTTGCATGGATTAGCCCCTCCTCCCTGGCCAGGATGCTGGATGGGATGTTGAAGTCCGTCTGTCTCTCTGGGAAGCTGGGAATGTTCACAGTGTAAGGGGCAGTCAGGAGTATCTGCTCAGGATTTCCCTGGTTGAGGCTATTTTAGGCTCCCTCTCCAGCACCTGGTTTCCTTTGCAGAGTAAAAGCTCTGTTCAGCCCTGCACACGTCCAACTGCCTGATCTTAAGGGCATCCTAAGAGGAAATGTGTGAAAAATAGAACAATTCTACTGATGAGAGAGGAAGAAGGAACTGAGCCAAGGCTTCAGCCATGTGTGTGCTGACCTCCAAAGACTTCGAGGAAATGAGGGCTTTCCTGCCCCTTTGTAACTTTCACCTCCTTGATAGAGTTTTTTCTAGAACCTCTGTAGTTGCCAATGTACCTTCTCTTCTACAAACGATAGGATTTTCCCAAGTCCCTGGTAAGGGAGTAAGACTTTCTAGGGTGCTCTGGGCTCCCCTCATCATGACCTAAAAGTCCTTGCTTCTCAGAGGCAGAGGCAGGGTGAAAAGACCATGCTCAGAGCAGGGCTCAAGCACCAGGTTCGGGCCCTGCGTTCACCACCACCCACGAGTGTAGAGGGATGTTCATTCTGTGTGCCCCAATTTCCAATTCAGTGTCTGTGGCTTCAAATTAAATGATTGTGCAGAGTTACAGAAAAATTGTGAGGAAGAAAGAAGATGGACAAGGTGGACAAGTTGGACTGTCACTGCAGCCAGTTCCTTCAGGTGGATCCCTCCTTTCCCAGGACTGGGCAGGAGACCAGCAGAGGGATGGGAAAGAACCTGAAAGGGCATTTTGGAGCCCCGTGGCTCCAGAAGGTTCAATTCCTTCCTCCAGTTATGAGTACAAGTACCCAGCACCATAAGCACATTAACCAGGACGATAAGACACATTGGTTGCAAATGACAGAAACCCAAGTCAAAGTTGCTTAAGCAAAATGAAAACCTTTACTGCCTCACAAGGATTATCTAGCATCACTCCAGTTTGATCTGAGGGCCCTGTTTACATCATTTGCGGTTCAATCGGTCAGTCATCTCTGATTCTTTGCTACCCCATGGACTGCAGCACTCCAGGCCTCCCTGTCCTTCACTATCTCCCTGAGTTTGCTCAATACACGTTCATTGAGTCAGTGATGCCATCTAACCATCTCATCCTCTGCCGCCCTTTTCTCCTTTTGCCTTTGATCTTTCCCAGCATAAGGCTCTTTTCCAATGAGACAGCTCTTCCCATCAGATGGCCAAAGTATTGGAGCTTCAGCTTCAGTCCTTCTAATGAATATACAGAGTTGATTTCCTTTAGGATTGACAGGTTTGATCTCCTTGCAGTCCTAGGGACTCTCAAGAGTCTTCTCCAGCACCACAGTTTGAAACCATCAATTCTTCAGTGCTCAGCTTTGAAGGGTAGAGTCAGCACTTGGAGAGCAAGAGGTGGTATCCACACCAGACCTTGAGCGCAGGTGTGACTGACAGCCCATGGCAGATATGAGGACTGTGTTCAGGGCTTACATGGGTTCTTTACATGCCTTGGGTTTAGATGAATCTGAACAGTGTAGCAACAGAATATTATATATTTAAATCATATTTGGTAACTAAAGAGCAAACGTGCCCCAGTCCAACAGTACAATATTGCTATAAAAAGTCTGGGGGAAAAGTACGCAAAACTACTGCAGCAGTTTCAGCAAGAGTTCCTCACCTCTTTACCCACTAAGACTGCTTTTCTTAATTTCCTCTCCAGGGATGCTATGAGGATCCATAATGAGATAATAATTATTTCCTGTTCCTATTTTCTTATAAATCAAGGACATGTATATCTATAGATCTCGCTTCTGGTCATCCAGAATTAAGCACTGTTTCCTCAGTGAGTTTGTTTAATTCTAGCCAAAAACAAAACGTGTTAGCATGTGTGGCGTCATTGTGGGCAAATTTCCCACAAACTTTGTGATATGTTGGAAATAAGCCACGGACTCCTATGGACTTACACACACGATGCCCTAGAGTCAAGAAATAGGTACTTAGGAACCAATGGACTACAGCTGGAAAGACCCAGAGCAATTGAACCCAAATATCCCTTGACCAATAAAATAATACCACCTATATCTCCTCTCCACTAAGGTTAACCTCTTAAGGACAGCATCATATCCTTATGTGTTCTATCCATCATGATAAGCATTTTCTATGCATTTTTCTCAGTGAATTATCATAGCCATCTTATGAAACAGGCTCATGGAAGTACAGTGAAACCCAGGTCCCTGCTAAATAGGAAGCCAAGGTGAAGCTTAGACGCCCTGACTTCAGAGCCTGTGCTCTTGCCCCAGCACTGTGTTGGAATGTAGGCCTTGAGGGGCTCTAAAGAAAACTGCATTAGTCTGCTCAGGCTGCCGTGGCAAAATGCTCCAGGCTGGGCAGCCTGAACAGGTACTTGCTTTGTCAGAGTTCTGGAGGCTACAAGTCTAAGATCAAGGTGGCCTCGGGGTTGGTTTCTGGTAAGGTCTCTTTGCCTGGCTTGTCAATGGCTGCTTTCTCGCTGTGTCTTCACATGGCCTCTTCTGTGTGTGTGCAAGGTTGTGAAAGACAGACATAAACTAGCTGGTATCTTTCTCTCTTCTTCTAAGGACACCAGTCCTACAGGTTTAAGACCCACCGTTATGACCTCATTTAACCTTGATTACCTTCTTCAAGGTTCTTTCTTTCTCTGAATACTACCATATTGGGGTTTGGGGCTTCAACATATGAATCTGAAGAACACGATCAAGTTTATAGCAAAAATCATTGCACTGTTTGTGGATCCCCTTGAAAGCTACCAGGTGAAGCATCCAGGCTCTGTGCGTCTCCTTCTACGTAGAATCACACTCACCTGAGAGGTCCAGACATTTGATGCTCAGGCTTATCAGTAGAGAAATGTGATTTCATTAGGAGGTGGGCTGCCAGGTGTGCAAAGAACTAAAGCCTGGTCCCTGGGAATGCTGTAGGATTTCAGGCTGGAGAGGAGGACCAGCACGCCTGGTCCAAGGCCACTCTGAGCTGGCATCTTCTAGCCCCTGAGGATGGCGTCCTCTCCAACAGAGGACCCTCATCCCAAGATTCCTGATCACAGACTCAGAACAGATCAACAAGGCTACTCACTGGCTTTCCCTTTCCTGATAAGGTTTCCCTTTGTGATTAGTAACTTTCCTTCGGTGGGAAGATGGGCATTTCCAGCATCCTTATGTCCCTTTGCTGATTCCACACTGGAGAACAGGCAGCTGTGCATGAGGTGTAACCCAGGTAAGGAGGGGTTTCTCTGACTCACTCCTTCTCGACCTCTGCTGGGCTCCACAATGCCTCCTTAATGCCTTTAGATTTAAAAGACTCTAAAGAAACCTCTGAGGCTTCCCAGGTGGCACTAGTGGTAAAGAACCCGTCTGCCCATGTAGGAGACATGAGACACAGGTGCCAGGAGCCGTCAGGATGCCCCCGTGCTCGGATAATAAGGTCACGAAACTAAGAAAGAAATTGCAAAGCTGACTTTCTTTATCAGGGCATCCCGGGCAAGGCCCCCCCTGGTATTTTTCTTGGGAGTTCTGTCCATGCTCAGAACATTAGCTCATCTCAGTAGGTCAGTCCCAGTTGGAAAGAATTCGTCCTGAGATAATTCCCCCAGACCTTATTGACCAGAGGATCCGGGAAGGTGGATTGCCTTCCCCGGGGGGCTAAGGAGGAATGAAAGGGACATTTAAATAGATTACTACACCTCCTACTAGTTACTGGGAAGTTTACCAAGAGTTCTCTGGGGGTCATGGCAAGGCCACCACCAGAAGGGCTCGTACTTGGGTCACCTTTCCACCTCCCTCTCCCCCGACCACTCCACAGAGGAGGCTCTCTTCCTTGAAGAAACCAGGCTGGAATTGGACTTAGGAATGCTCATAACTGTGGCCAGCATAGTTGGAGACATTGAGTGCTTTAGGATAATGCAGACATGGGAATTCATTATAGTAGTTATAAGGTTAATAGGGTTTTATTTCTAAAGCAGTGCTGCTAGACTGTCTCTTAGTCCTCTTTCCTCTTTCCAAACTATCTCTTTGTCCTCTTTCCTCTTTCCTCTTAAGAACCAGAGTAGGTTACTAGAATAAAACAGTTTCAAGCTTAAGCCCTTCCCTCTAGCTTCTACATAGTTGCACCTGAGAAGAGAAATGTAACCTTTCTACTTAGATTGATGTACTTATCATGATTGAATGAAGTATGCTGAAGACATTCAAATGGTAAACATACTATTGTTAAATCTAATTACGCAGAAATCCGACTTCTGTAAGGGGAATGTTTCATGCTAGATTGGGGAATGAGCTCAGTGATAAGGTTGCTGTGGAAGGTAAAAAACAAAAAATTGTATAGAATGATAGGTGATGTAATGATATAATGTGGATGTCTTTTGGCTATAAAACTAAACCAACAATAAACGAGAGAGACTGCTCCACCACCACACAGCTCAGTTCTTCCGCCACTCATCCCTCAAGACCCCTGGACCCACCGAGGCTGGACCCCGGCACGCAGGTTTGATCCCGGGGTCGGGAAGATCCCCTGGAGGAGAACATGGCAACCCACTCCAGTATTCTTGCCTGGGGAATCCCACCAGAGGAGTCTAGTGGGCTACAGTCCATAGGATCCCAAAGAGTCGGATATGACTAAAGAGACTCAGCACGCACACACGCAAAGGAACTTCTGAGATCTTGAGACTAGGTTAGAGCAGAGGCTGCTCATGCCACGGCAACCAGAAAGAGGCTGTCTAGAGGCCATTTCTTGCTCATCGATGGAGAGGGAAAGAAAGACAAAGCAAGTATGAGGGATATTGGGGAAAACTTGTTCAAAATAGCTCACCCCAAATTCCAGAAAAACATCTACTTCTGCTTTATTGACTATGCCAAAGCTTTTGACTGTGTGGATCACAACAAACTGTGGAAAATTCAAGAGATGGGAATACCAGACCACCTTACCTGCTTCCTGAGAAATCTATAAGCAGGTCAAGAAACAACAGTTTGAACCAGACATGGAACAACAGACTAGTTTCAAATTGGAAAAGGAGTACATCAAGGCTGTATATTGTCACCCTGCTTATTTAACTTATATGCAGAGTACATCATGTGAAATGCTGGGCTGGATGAAGCACAAGCTGGAATCAAGATTGCCAGGAGAAATATCAATAACTTCAGATATGCAGATGATACAATCTGCAGAAAGTGAAGAGGAGAGTGAAAAGCTGGCTTAAAACTCAACATTCAAAAAACTAAGATCATGGCATCCAGTCCTGTCACTTCATGGCAAATAGATGGGGAAAAAATGGAAACAGTGACAGACTTTATTTTCTTAGGCTCCAAAATCACTGCAGATGGTGACTGCAGCCAAGTAGACACTTGCTTCTTCGAAGAAAAGCTCTGACCAACCTAGACATTATATTAAAAAGCAGAGACATCACTTTGCCAGCAAAGGTCCATCTAGCCAAAGCTATGGTTTTTCCAGTAGTGATGGATAGATGTGAGAGTTGGACCATAAGGAAAGCTGAGTGCCGAAGAATTGATACTTTTGAACTGTGGTGTTGGAGAAGACTCTTGAGAGTCCCTTGGACAGCAAGGAGATCCAACCAATCAATTCTAGAAGTTATCAGTCCTGAATGTTCATGAGAAGAACTAATGCCGAAGCTCCCATACTTTGGCCACCTCATGCGAAGAGCTGACTCATTTGAAAAGACCCTGATGCTGGGGAAGATCGAAGTCAGGAGGAGAAGGGGACGACAGAGGATGAGATGGTTGGATGGCATCACCAACTCAATGGACATGAGTTTGAGCAAGCTCTGAGAGTTGGTGATGGACAGGAAAGCCTGGCGTGTGGGGTCACAAAGAGTTGACATGGCTGAGCGACTGAACTGAACTGAAATCATCCCTTCCCTAAAGGAGCATGGGACTGGATGGTGCACCCTGATTGGCTTAACCTGTATTGATAAACCAATCACTGACAAGCAGCATGGAGTTACCACAGTTGTTTAGGCCTATCAAAATCCTCCTCTAAGGCTGGATTCTGTTAGAAAGGAGGGAGGGATCCTGGCTGCTGGGCAGGTTAAGTGACAGTTTCCGCCACCCAATGAAGGAAGCCACTTCAAAGCTGAAAGGAGTTGCCTGCCATGAGCAGGAGTTTTAGTGGCTAGAAGAGACCCCTGTGCTGGGGTGGTCTGTATGTAGGAGAAGTGGAATCAGGTCCAGGTTATCTGCACTCATGGTGGGGAATGCAATGTTAAAGTCAAGGACTGGTCTGGAAGGCTCTTGGGACTAAGCCCATTGTCACCTGTGCTGTGCAAAATCCTTACTGTGCCAGGAGGAGCAGAGAACCATCTGTGCCCTGAACCTGCTCTCCTTTCCCTGACTCTCATCCTCGAGTCCCCCTTCAACCTCCTCTTCACCTCTTACTGCTTACAATAGCTCAGCCCTGGAAGAGAACTTCTGCCTGCCAAGGGCTCCATCAGATCATTCTCAATCTAATAAAAGGTGCCAGGGGACAGAGGTGTCCAACTGCAGGGGCCCTAAATGACAGAAGATGCCTGCTTCCTACCTGAACGAGACTTGCTTTGATTGCATTATCTTTGAAATTATAGTGGCCTAATTGGGAATACATAACTTCAGAAAACAATTTCATCAACTTATCCCTCTAAAATGGTTTTCTGGGTCAACTATTATGTGAGAAGCAGCTGATGGTTTATGTTTTGGAAGAGAATAGGTCATTGTCTACCCCACGACTCATCAATCCAGACTCACGTAATGGTCTAACCTTCAGGATGGTGACTAAAACTCACCCCTGAGTTGGAAAGATTGTTGGTGGCAGTCCAGAGCTTTGGGGTGAGAAGGATTCTGAGGCTGCACAAGAAAGAGGGCTGCATGCCCCGAGCAAAGCATGGGAACAATGCATTTACTGTGAACCCAATATGCCTAGTCTAGCCTGCCACCTTCAATGGGCCTCCACTGTACATTCTGAGGTAAAGGAAGCAGGTGATCCTGTCATAGTGGATGGAGGTTCCCACTGAAACCTCTCTGGTCCAAACTGAAGGAACTGGGACAGTGCTTTCCACTTTATGCTTTTCTCATACTCAGTGTCTGCATCAAGAGTGCTCTTCTGCATTAAACCTCTTTCTAAGCCCTAAGGTTACGACTGCCATATAAAACAACCCTGTCTGTGTCTGTTTTTATTATTCTCCTTTGTCAAGGTTATGGGATAAATGACCCACAAACAGGAAAAAAAAAAAAGGTAAAGTCTGAAAAATAAGCCTCCTAGCTGGTTTTGGTCAACTCTTTTGTGTTCTTGCCATGTGACTCATCTGGGAGAAAAACTCCAATTACATTAAATTTATGAGTAACTTGATGGTGTGCGACCAAGGAATGAAGAAATTTTGCAACATAGCTTTGTTTTCCAGAGCTGAGTTTCCAAACTGAATTAGAACAACCCTCATGACCAAACTGGCCCAGGCCCTGGAATCCTGGCTGACCTGACCCCAGGCACTTCGGGGAGAACCCTGGGCTCTGAGCAGCAAGAGCTGACCTCTGCTGTCTCAGCCCTGACCCGCAGCCCCACCCAGCAGGGGGAACGGGCAGCTATTCCCAAAACAGGGAGACTAAAATGCTGGCAACCCGTCCCCTGTCCAAAGCTTAACTGAAACCAGAGCTGGGTGGACCCCCACCCACCGGGAATATCTCCTCAAATGACAGGAAGTCATCATGTGTCTTGTTATTTAATGAATCAGAGACATTCCTTCGTGGGTTTTGCCCCTCTCATAGAAAGGAGGGAAGGCAAGGTGAGAATAAGGCAGCGATGTCCACCCCATTATCTCAGCCAGATCAGGGAAGCAGCAGGTAAGGAAACAGGGAACCTAAATTTAAAAACAACTTTTGGGGCTGCCCTGGTGGCTCAGTGGTAAAGAATCCACTCACCAGTGCAGGAGACACAGGTTCGATCCCTGGTGCGGGAAGATCCCACATGCAGAGGGACAGCTAAGCCTGGCACCACAACGACTGAGCCTGTGCTCTAGAGCCCAGGAACTGCAGCTACTGAGCCCACGTGCCACAATTACGGAAGCCCGTGTGCCCTAGAGTTGTGCTCCGCAACGGGAACAGCCATGCAATGAGAAGCCCGCACACCGCACCAGAGAAAGCCCAAGCACAGCAACAAAGATCCCAGCACAGCCAAAAATAAAAACATACAATCACAAAAATTAAAAAAAAAATTAAAACAACCATCATGGCAGGGAAGGAGGAGATAACCATCAGAAAATATTCAGAAACTCCCCAGGAAGAGGAAAAATAAGCTTAGTGCTTTGACAAAATTGATCAAATCAACAAATTACCAAACAGCAGGTCAGGAATCACTTTATTGCCCTAAAATGTTATTTTATTCACACCTATACATCTTTGACCTCAAGGCAAAAACAAGTACTACATATGAAAACTGGGGGGAAAAAAAACAACTGGTGTCTAAACTCCTGAATTTTGCCTAAAGAACAGAATGATAGCACTTTGCTTTTTTCTAGAGTTCATCATTGCAAAAGAAAACACATAAGCTGTAGAAGTATTGTTTGTTTGTTTCCTACTAAATGTACTTTCAAGAGTAAATTGTTCACAGGCAAAGTTAAGATTAAACAGGTTATTTACTATCCAAAAAAAAAAAAAAAGAACCTACCACCATCATGCTGGCTGCCATGTTTTCAGGCAAAAGCTGTCTTAAGTCCTTCGTAAATGTTTTCTCATTTATAATCACAATTGCCCTGTATGCATCCATTGAATAGATGAGAAAACTGAGACTCCATGATTGGTATTATTTGCCTGAGGTTTCACAGTCAGAGGGACAGAACTGGTTCCCAGCATGTCCTTTCCACCTCACTTGAAAGTGAGCTCTGCATCTGGTGGAGAGGCCAGCCAGACTCTCAAGGCCCCCCGACTAGGAAGAAGGAGAGCTTTCAGCTTGGAGCATTTTGCTTCAAAAATGTTCAAGCTTGTGCACTTTGCAGGAGGGATTTCCCGGGCTGATGTATTGCCTTCTCAATTCAATGCCCTAGAAGATCCTGCAGAGACAGGACGAAATCCATTAGGCTTGTTGATTTATAGCTTTTCAGCATTTAGAAGGAGTGGCTTTTGATGTGAAATTGGTTGTGTGCTGCTGCCCATTTTAGAAATTTGTCTCGTTTTGCCCAAAAGTGATTTATGCCACGCTTTCATTATTGCCTCTTTCTGGAAGGAGAGAAAAAAAGAACATCCACACAAAGCTCATTCAGTGTCCAGTATCTTTGTGATTTTGCTCAGCACTCCCGTGGCCCATGTGTGCATTTTTATTGACTGAATAGTAATAGCCATGGCATCGGGTACGTGGTCAACCTCCTGCTTTTTTGCCAGCAATGACAAGGCCCTCGCTTCAGAGATTCGAGGTGAGGACGGGCAGGGCTGACACTCTCCCCATCCTGCCCACCTGGCCCGTCTTCTCCCAACGTGCTGTGAAGGGAAGGAGGCAGAGATGCCCTCGTGCCCCCCACCCCTCCTTGACTGTCGGTGGCACTGGGTGGCAGTGCTCCCTCTGTCTCAGGGCCTCCTCCCCCGCGGCCCCGCAGCTGGGTGCACTCAGACCCCGCCCGCAGGCCTGGCCCCCAGGGCACATCCTGCAGCCTCCAGCTTTGGGGGGCAACAACAAAAGGGCTCACATCTGGCTGCCTCTCCCCTGGTGTCCCTTGACCCAACAAAAATGCTCACCTACTGGCTAGAGGGCAGTGACCCCATCGCTGACCTCTCCTCTAGCCATGCATGACAGGTAGGCATGGCTGTGTTGTCCACCTTCATTGACCCCATCTGGAATCTGTCCTCTCTTGTTGCTTTCCTAAAGGAATTCAGATTTTCACCTAAGTCGCTTCCCCTACCTCATGCAACCCAAGGGCTTTGGGGGAGGTGGACCCCCAAATCAGGAGGACCTGGATCAGTCTAAGACAGAAAAGGGGCTCATTCTAGCTCATGCCCTGCAGTTGTGGGTTCAGGCACAGAGTGGCACTCAGACCTCCATGGCATCAGGTCAGTGGGGGCCTGTGACCCAGTTTGGGCTAATGAGACACCAGCAGAGACTTGCTGGAAGAGAACATCTCTCTGGATGGTGTGAAGCCAGGCTGCAGATGGGGCTGACACCCTGGGAGGCCAAGTAGAGAACAAGGCTGGTGAAGACACCATGCACCAGATAAGCAGCCAACCCTGAGGCTGCCCTCGCTCTGGCCTCTCTCAGGAGGACAGTCAGGAATCACCCTTGCCCGCAAGCCAGTCTGTTGGGTGTTCCGTAACAGTAAAGATATTCTAGCAAGAGCAAGCATATAATTCGTTGCCCAAACTCAGCCACTTTTGAGAGTGAACGGGCACTGTTAATAATCTTATCAGGACCATAGATCTAAATGAGGGCTGCTCCAGGCAAACTGGGGTGCAGTTAACTAATCTTAACTAATCCAAGCCGTAGCATTATCCACATAAATTGCCTAAGCCTGAAGAAGTAAAATGAGAGTTATTCAAAGGAATAAAGCTACCTGATTCAGGCTCTTCTCTAATTCATCCTCCAAGTTAGTCCCTCAGTCGTGTCTGGCTCTTTGTGACCCCACGGACTGTAGCCTGCCAGGTTCCTCTGTCCACGGGATTCTCCAGGCAAGATTACTGGAGTGGGTTGCCATTTCCTTCCCCAGGGGATCTTACTGACCCAGGGATCGAACCCGGGTCTCCTGCACTGCAGGCAGATTCTTTACCATCTGAGCCACCAGACCTTAGCCAAAGTGATCCTTTCAATGCCCTCCTCGACTTACAACACTACTACAGTGTCCCATTCCTCTTGGGATGAAGCCTTAGAGCCTCGTGGGCCGCTTTCCACTCCACCCTCTGCTCTGCAGGAAATGCCATCTCTCCCTCCCTCACCTGCCCTTGACTTACCAGCCACCCTCCTGCTCCAGCGCCTCATTCCAGGGCAGTCCGCCATCACCCTCCAACCTCCGCCCCAGCCCAGCCAGTTCAAGGTCCTCTGTTTTAGACCCTGGTGGACACCGTTCTTGCCCTTCCTAGTGCCTCTCTTGGCTCTTTGTGTGGTTGCTGAGAGCAGGGATATAGCTGTTCTTGTTCTCGGTGATGCGAGACCTTTGAGCAATGGCTGGCTTCAGAGAGCTACTCAAAACACACGTGTTGATTGAATTAAGGAGTCCTAGGAATGCAAAGACTGAGACAGACAGTGGCAGAAATCCTGAAAGACTCACCTTCAGAGTTCGAGGTGGTCCCTGCCCTGGTCAGCAGAGCCTTTCTGAGTTCTCCAGGAGGACAGACCAGCTCTCCCTGATCACGGCTGTGACTCTGAGCAGTGAGATTTGCAGGCTCTCTCCCAGGAAGCAGTGCCCACAAGCGCACACTTTCAAAACCTCACCTGCAGGGAACAGGGCGCTGGTGGAAACCCTTTACAAGCATCAAAACTGATGCGATGCTTGAGGCTCAAGAGTTAAAGTATCCTGATGTTTTTTTCCTATAACCTAAGCTGCAAAGAGGCAATTTTTTCTTCTACTTTCGTTATCCAAAGATCAAATCTCTTTCTCCAATAATTACCTCCTATTTTTGGCTGGTATAAGTGAAGGTAAAATCATTTATTTTGTTACCTCCGTTGGCTAATGAGCTCCCTAACCAGGATTCCTATAGAGAAATCAGGGTCGGTGCTCTAGACAAAAGACTTTGAAGTCTTGCCTGAGTCTGGGGTCGCCATCTTAAATCTGTATTCTGTGAGTAATGGGGTTTCACGTCCTCTATAATTATTTTTGTTGCAAATTCACCTTTCTCTTGTTCTCTTAACTCCAGCGGTTACTGGCAGCTCCTCCTACAGCCCCCCCCCCCCCCCCCCCCTTTTTGCTCTCATCCAGCAATTTTAGCAAAGGCTTTCTCTTTGCCTTTAGTTACCTAGTAAAATTGGCAGGTGGGGGCAGTGTATAAAACCTCAGAGAAGGCAAGAATCTGGTCATCCTGCAAACGAAACCCCAAGGCTTGCTCAAGTTTTCTTAGCCTTTTGTGGTGGTTGTTTTTATGCTGCTGCTGCTGCTTAGTTGCTTCAGTCGTTTCTGACTCTGGTGCAGTCCTATGGACTGTAGCCCGCCAGGCTCCTCTGTTTGTGGGATTCTCTAGGCAAGAACACTGGAGTGGGTTGCCATACCCTCCTCCAGGGGATCTTCCCGACCCAGGGACCAAACCCATGTCTCCTGCATTGCAGGCAGATTCTTTACTGCTGAGCCGCCAGGGAAGCCCTGATGTTTTTTATTCCTTTTACCAAATGAATGCAAAGAGATAATTCCAGTTACTCTCCAATGCCCCTCCTGTGAGGAATAACGGGCTTCCCAGGTGGCGCTGGTGGTAAAGAACCCACCTTCCAATGCAGGAGATGTAAGAGATGCGGGTTCTATCCCTGGGTTGGGAAGATCCCCTGGAGGAGGAAATAGCACCCTACTCTCCTGTTCTTGCCTGGGAAACCCCATGGACAGAGGAGCCTGGTGGGCTACAGTCTATGGGGTCACAGAGTCAGACACGACTGAAGTGACTTAGCACACACACATGAGGAGTAATACCCCCTAAAAAAACCCTCAGAAAAATTCAGTACCTGGAAAAATATCCATCTCTTTAGAAGGTTTTCTCTAACCAGGCTACATGAACTGCACAACCTGACATGACCACCTTTATGTCCTGAATTAGAAGCTTCCAGAACAAGCACTAAATTTATCCACGTCGCCCTTAGCCCCTGGTTTCTGAGCTGCTTCTTATCTCTACTTCCACTGCCCTACTTTACACTGGCTTTAATATTTTAAGCCACCTCAAAAAAAACGTTTTTAAAGTCGACAGGGCATAAATGATAAAAATTCTTTTTTCCCCTAACATTAAAAGTTTCCTTAATCTTACGAAACCACATTCTCTTAAAAGAGTGGTTGAGAATCACATTTTCACAAATTCCCCAGGAGAGGGAAACTCTCCCTGTGAGCTCTTAGCTTCAGGTCCACTGTGCAGCAAATCTGGTTTCTTGTCATTTCATTTCCTCACATTCTGGATTCCTACCCTCTGAGCCTCATCTTTCATTCAGTTCAGCCTGCGAGGTGTCCTCCAGGAACCAACAAAACCAGCCTCCCAGAGGCTGCTGGGAGCCAGACAGGCTTTTCCTGTTTGGGTTTGAATGAATATTTCATACAAAACCTCTGAGCATCTTATATACTCTGAGCCCAAGGACTCAAAGTAGATGGAGAAAGGAGATTTAACTCCCAATCAACCCAATAGCAAGGACTTCTGTGGCCTTCAGGAGGCTCAGACCTCATCAGGGACAAGAACCCGTTGGACATCCCCTCTTGGGGACAGGGTCCTGGGCCCTGCCTGGCTGATCAGAGCCTAGGGTGGGGGGCCGGGGGGAAGCCTGCCAGCATGCTGAGAGTCTCCAGCTGGTCCTCGATGTCATACTCATTACGTCCCATCAATTCTCAACAGTGCTGTCTCGAATTTTTTAATCAGTAATTGGATCATGGTACAACAGGGGCAAAAGAAGTTGGAGCACACGCAGCCAGAGCTTGTTCTCATCCAACTCTAATGATATAGTACTGCGATGTATAATCACTGTTACACTTCTGGTCCCCCTGGACTATAAGCTTTATGAAGACAAGGTTCATCTCTTTATTGTTCACAGCAACATACTATACCTGACCTTACCTCACTGTTTAACTACCATATTTTAAAAAATATAACACAGGAGTTAAATAAAATTCAGACATACCATAAGGTTGCTCTCACCAGGAACTGTCCATGTACCCAAGATAAAACATTATTTACCAGTTAACACCAGAATTCTGCTCAGAAAAAAACAACTGCCCTTGTTTTCAAAAATACTTTGATAGGTTTCTCTAGTTGGTAAGTGACGCTTCAGTTGTTTGTCTGGAAGAGGCAGTGTAAAGAAACAGCCAAAACGCTGTGTATAAGAGGTTAGGGGAAATTTGGGTAAAGTGGAGAGAAGGGAATTGAGCACAAGGAGAAGTTCAGGGAGGGCTTCCTAGGTAGCTCAGTGGTAAAGAACCCATCTGCAATGCAGGAGACACCGGAGGTGTGGGTTTGATCCCTGGGTCGGGAAGATCCCCTGGAGGAGGAAATGGGAACCCATTGCAGTATTCTTGCCTAGGAAATCCCATGGACAGAGGAGCCTGGCGGGCTACAGTCCATGGGGTTGCAAAGGAGTCAGACTCGACTTAGTAACTAAGCAATAATAGAAGGTCAGGAAAGGGTGAGGGCACAGAAGTGGGGAGAGATATGGGTGGTAAGACAGCCCATAGAACTCTTGATGAAACAGATAAAATACAAGTGCTGGGATGTCCAATATTTAGTTCTAGATTTAATTCAGATTTGACTTCAGACTTAGATTCAGATGCTGATATAAAACCCTCAAGGCTGATATAAACCTCGAAATGACCTCAAACTGTCAACAAAAGTCAGCTACACACACAGCCGTGGTCAATGGCATTTTGGAAAACAAAATTGCCCAAATCATAGCCAGTTAAGGCAATGAGGTGGAAGTTGAGAAGAAGAGATGTTTCGTAAACTGAATTTTTATTTTATGGAACTGAGATTTCAAAGATTTACAGGGGAAATGTAATACTTAAAGCCCTCACCCTATGAATTCCTCAGAAAACGCCTGAAAGGGTTACTAGGTCTCCAAGTACATGTGAGATGGAAGTACAAGTCAATTTCATGCAAACCCTTAAGGACAAAGCCATTTCCAGTTGACCTGTAAGTTAAACATAATTAATTCTCAAATTACTGGCATCAACAAGGAGTGGTCAGAGCTCAAAGCAGAGTCTGTCACTGTGACACAGTCTAGCTGCCTGAAGAGAGATTCTACATTCTACCTTTGCCTTTGCTTCTGCCCTGAGAATAACTGATTTTCAGCATTCACAGTAGATAAATTCATGATGTTGTCTGTTCTGCACAGCAAATATGATATCTGCTCAGTAATATTACCTTTTCCCCCTCGAGGTTAGATTGTCCCTCTGATTCCTCACTCCAGTCTGACTCTTGGATTCGCTGAGAATGTTGCATGGCTGTTCACAGAAGGCTGAATGGCTTCTTCTAAGGGGATCTCCCCTATCTTCCCCACAGCTCCTTGCTCTAAGGAAGACAGCTGATGCAGGGCTGCAGGCAGGTTTTAAAGACCCTCCTGCCTGTTATTCAGTGAGCTTGGGAACACATTTTCAACTGTGCCCTTGGTTATTTTTCCTGGTAAAGATGAAGGGTGTTGAGGCTATCTCCTCTTGCCTACTAGTCGTCACACCTCTTCCCAAGGTGACTTCCTTAAACGGCTCTGTGAGAAGCCTGAGGTTAAAATGTTCAGTTACTCCAGTGTTCACTGAGCCTTGAGAAATCGACAAAGGGCAGCTGCACGTCTCACCGCCTTCACGCTGAAGTAGGACCCAGCTTCTGAGAAGACGCAGTGCAAAGTCCTCCCCCGCTTCTAGGTGTAAGGTTTTACTCCATCTATTATTAAATTCTAGGAAAGAGATCCTTCCCTCACAGAGATTATTTGCTTCCTTTGCCCACTGTTTACCCGGGCCCTTCCAGCTGGGAGTCCAACTAGGTTTCCTAGTGAAGACCTCGGTCCTGTGGGTGGAAATCTAATCGGCTGTGATCCTTATCCTCGAGAAACTAAGTTGTGGTGGAGACCTGCAGGTTAGAGAGGCAGGAACCCAATCACCAAAAACCGTAAGCGCCAAAGGGAACATGTGAACGTCATTCTTTGTCAGCCAGGCTGGAAGGGCCCTGCCAAAGGGTCTCAGGCAAAGACGTCCTGTTTACGTTTGAAAAGACCTCCTTAACCCCTGAGTAGAGAGTTGGATGGGGATCAGGTGAGCCTGGAGGCAAGGGAGGGCAGGGAGAGGGGGAGGTCACTTAGAAGTTCCAGCACTGAGGTCAGATTTCTCTGAAAACAATACATACTCACTAGCTGAAGGTCACCAGTTCCCTTCAGCAGCGAGGTAAGACTTCACAAAGCAGTTCTCATAGTATTTAGCACCTTCCAGGATCCTGTGTGTGTGTGCTCAGTCGCTTCAGTCGTGTCTGACTCTTTGCGACCCCACAGACTGTAGCCCACCAGGCTCCTCAGTCCCCGGGACTCTCCAGGAAAGAACAAGGAGTGGGTTGCCAGGCCTTCTTCCGAGGGATCTTTCCGACGCAGGGACTCAACTGTCGTCTCCGGAGGCTCCTGCCCTTCAGGCAGACTCTACCATGGAGCCACTTGGGAAGCCCCCAGGGTTCTATATTGTACTGTATTGACAGCTCCCTCGGTGGCTGAGGCCTGCGCCACCTGCCTGCGCCACCTGCTCGTCTGAGGCTCTTGCTTCCTAGAGGAGAGGGTCAGGGCCTTGCTGCCCCAACAGGGTGCTGCCAACCTAGAGGGGTGGGGTGTGGGGGAGGTAGGAGGGAGGTAAGAGGGAGGGGACGTGATTCGCTTAGACGTATGGCAGAAGTCGTCACAATATTGGAAAGCAATTATCCTCCAGTTAAAAACAAAACATTTTACCAATTCCAGGACTTAAAAAATTCTGAGGTTGGGCCAGTGGGCAATGCCCTCTCTCTGCCTTGTTCAGCTCCAGCCCTGTGTGGCCCCCTGAGGGGACTTAGGAAGTTTCCCAAAACAAAGTTGTCCTCAGATACCCTCCGTGCACCTTTGTGGGCCATAGCTGCTCCCAGGCTTCTAAGTTGACTTGAAAAAAAACTTGAAGGCTCTGCTAAAAGGTAATCATATTCCTTATGCCAGGTAATAAACTTTGCCTCCAGGTTTATTTAGAAAAAAATAAACGTGCTCAGGGAGTGCCAAGGGGACCAGTCACAATCCCTCCAAACCTTCGGCCGCATGTCCTGGGCCCCAGTGCACTTAGGAATTTTGTGTTGGGAAGATCTGTTCCAAGAGGCCCTCCCTTTGGCTTGTAGGCCTGCATATTCTGTTTTATAACTTTATTTGTTTATTTATTTCTGGCTTCACTGGGTCTTCACTGTTGGGCACGGGCTTTCTCTAGTTGCAGCAAGCGGCCCTCAGTGCAGTGGCTTCTCGTTGAGGAACACAGACTCTAGGGCGCTCAGGCTTCGGTAGTTGTGGCCCACGGGCTCAGGAACTCAGGGCTCGAGAGCGCAGGCCCAGTAGTTGTGGCATATGGGCCTGGTTGCCCCGCAGAGTGTGGGTTCTTCTTGGACCAGGGATGGAACCTGTGTCTCCTGCATTGGCAGGCAGATTCTTTACCACTGAGCCACCAGAGAGGCCCTGTGTATTCTGTTAAATTAAAAACAAAACAAAATTCAACCAAGTAAAACTGAAGCTCTAATTGGCTTTATTAGAGCAGTTCATGAATCGATTGGGCATCACCCCATCTAGTAGCTAGAAGGCCCTCCAAGGGGTTGTACAAAATGGAAGCTTTTTACGGGAAGAAGGGAGGGTCAGGGGAGCTGTTGACGAAGGAAAATGATTGTTTTTCAGCTCAGGATGGAGGCGGGCAGAGGGGATTGGTGGGAACATCGAGGATTTTACCATACACATGCCTCTTTTCCCTCTATTGGTGCTGACCAGAAAATTCCAGACCGGTTGATTAAGATGACATTTCTGGTGATGGTCAAAACTACAGTTAGGTTAGACATTAAATGTTGGTTTGGTGTCATGGGTTTTACCACAAGTGATATCATTTGGGGCCTATGTTTTCTGATGAAGGAAGGTGTGTGGGGAGGGGTGCTTCTAAATTTGTTCATAGATTCAGGAAGGGACAGAGCATCCACCAAGCCTCTTCTGCAAGCTCGAGATGGTCCCTGTCTCCAGAGGGACCTGGAATATTTGAGGAGTCTCAGCCTTCAGAGAGACGCCAGGCAGTACAGCAGTGTGTGGCTACACCTGAGGTGAACCCTCCTGGTCATCTGCGTTAAATCAGATACTAGTTTGGCACAGGGAAACTGCCTGATGTGGCATAACAAAAACTTTATCATCTGTGAGAAGAACAATAATAAAAATAATGATGAATAACAGCAATAATAGTCATATGATCATCATGAAGTAGTTGCTAACAGTTTTAACGGTGATAAACAGATTAAGCCAGGGAGATGGAAAATAAATGAACAAACACTCAGCCGCCCTCCCCTCTGGGTATCAAGATTACTCCAGTTTGGGATTTGCTTTGCAGTGTGTGACCTCTTTGATGATCTGCTTGTTCTCTGCACTGAGCATGTGTAATTGCACTCATGGGAGAGGAAGTCTGTATTTTTAAAAACCATTGAAACATCGTTTGCTCCATTGTATGATGTTCAAGGAAAACAACCAAAATCTTGCAGAAGAATTTCTACCGTGGATTCAGGCTGAGCAGTTTGGCAGAGGCCTGCCAGGAAGTGAAGGGTCAGGGGTCAGGGAAGTTTCTCACAGTGGAGGGACAGAGATTCACAGAACTCTGGTCAGACAAGGAAGTTTCTAGACAGACGAGCATCCTGAGGAAGTGGACAGTTAAAGGCCCAGGGGAAATGAAAGCACAGAGCCATGGCTTTTCAAGACCCAGTGTGGGGGAAGCCCGCTGTCAGCAGGGGCTCGGTTGCCTGGGCCCCGCCTCTCCCTTGGGGCCTCACAGCTGGAACTGCTCCAAGCTGAGCAGCCAAGGTCTGCCAAATCGATCCTCTCAAAGGTTCCAAACCTACGATGTTTATCCTCTTAGGAGAGCTTCAGGATAAACTAACTTCAGTTCAGTTCAGTTGCTCAGTTGTGTCCGACTATTTTCAACCCCATGGACTGCAGCACACCAGGCTACCCTGTCCATCACCAACTCCTGGAGCTTGCTCAGACTCATGTCCATCACATCGGTGAAGCCATCCAACCATCTCATCCTCTGTCATCCCCTTCTCCTTCTGCCTTCAATCTTTCCCAGCATCAGGGTCTTTTCCAATGAGTCAGTTCTTAGCATCAGGTGGCCAAAGTATTGGAGTTTCAGCTTCAACATCAGTCCTTCCAATGAATATTCAGGACTGATTTCCTTTAGGATGGACTGGTTGGACTAACCAGGGCTAAACTAACTTCAGGAGGCTCCAGAATCAGGCTTTTGTTAAATAAAGACAGCACAGTTTAGCCAGAAAGCCTATGACTGTGCCTATGCAGTTCAGTGTTTCCAAATCTGTTTTCGGTTGATGCTAACATGTAAACCGGGGGCTGGCGGTGCCCGGTTCAGGAAAACCCACTCTTGGTGCACAGCCAAGCTGCCCGACTCCGGGGGTGAGGTGAGGGGCACCCTTCCCAGCTTTCAGCCTGAACAATAGCCTTCCAGCCATCCCAAGGGGCTCTGTCCACCTAGAAGCCATGTGCTGGTGGCCCCTAGTGTTGTGCGACAGCCCAGTCTCTTCCAATGGAGCCTCTAGGACGGCTCTTGGCAAGGGAACCCCCAGAAATCCCTCTCAGGAACCTGCCGGGGGCCTTTCTCTCTCTCACCGACAAGAGCTAGGTCACTTGCCCAAGGCTGAATCGCTGACAAGCAGGATGGCATTCCCAGTATGATTCAGCTAACTAGGAGGAGTCACACAGCAGGGGCAGTGGCGGGACCCAGTCCCTCCAGCCAGCACACAGTCCCCCCCACCGTCGCCCCGGGCCCTGGGAAGGGAGCAGATGGGGGCTGGGTGGTTCCCAACTGCCTCTCACACCGTTGCTTCTCATCAGAAGTTTCTAAAAGATGGGTGTTGGGGTCAGCTAAAGTGCCCTGTCCAGTAGGGAGCATGGACTCCCCAGAGATGTGAGACCCCACAGTTAGAAGGAGGATAAATACCAAATAATATAATGGAGACGTCACAACTGCCATCCACCACCCACAAAGGTAGGAGGCTCTCCCGCCTACTCCATGACAACATATGGGCGGTTACCAAGGCCTGGCCGCCCTGAGACCTCTGTCGGAATGTGGGGGCAATTTGCAAAGGGGACAGAAATTTAGAATTGGGTGGACCTGGGTTTGAATCCCGGCCTTGCCATTTACTAGCTATGTGATCTTAGAGATGTTACTCGATTTTCTAAGCTTTGGTTTTGTCAACTACAATTTGGCGCTTGCCAAGATGGTTGCCGACAACTGGACAACAAGGGCGTTCGCCATCTGCCTTGAAGCTGTTGACCTTCAACACCCCCTGCGGGATTTCAGAGTTCAGTAGGGCACTCTGTGCTCCAGACAATCTGGTGGGACAGGTCTTTGGATAGATGTTTTAGCAGCAGATTTTATGATCCCAGTCCTCATATCTAGAAAAGCACTAAATCCCTTCATGGTGACATCAGGTCCTGTGACTAGCAACAGACTTTTTGTAAAATGAATGCTTAATGGTATTGAACTTCCCCTTCACCAAAACCTTACATATTGACTTTCCCCCACCACCGCTTTGGAGCAGTCTCTCAGAGCTATCTGAGATACTGCCTCCCAGGCCACAGTCCTCATTTTGTCCCAAATAAAACTTAACTCCTAACTCTCAAGTTGTACATCTTTTCTTAGTCAACAGTTTAAAAGCAGAAATGATCATATCTACCTTATAAGATGATTGAGAAAATTTTTTTCTAGTAAGATAATGTCTCCAGCTCATAATAGATCCTCATTAAAGGCCTCTTTGGAATTCTTTTTTTTCAAGATTTTCTTTTTTATGTGGACCATTTTTAAAGTCTTTATTGAATCTGTTACAAGACTGCTTTGATTTTTAGGCCATGAAGCACGTGGGATCTTAGCAGCCCGACCAGGGATCCAACCCACACCTCCTGCATTGGAAGGTGAAGTCTTAACCACTGGACTGTCAGGGAAGTCCCTGTAGTTCTTAAGGGTCACCTGAAAGTCTATCTAAGTGTGCAGATTCCCGAGCCTCACACCCCAGATATTCTGACTTCAGGCACGGGAGCCCAGGAATGTGCATTTTCAGCAACCCACCGCCCACCCTCCCAGGGGGATTCTGAGTAAATGAATCACTTGTGCACAGCATTTGCTGGTGGTGTTATTTGCAACGTTACAAGGCAAAATCTGAGCGTGCTGAGGCGCTCCTGCAATAAGAAAATTTATGTTAATTTTAATTATCTATCTATACCTCCATTAAATTAGCTGCATCCCATTAAAAATAATTAAATCTGCAGTTTTTGAGGCATGCCATGGGCCTGTAGGTAAATGCTGAATAATTCCGGTGGTGTTCTTGCACAAATCAGCCTTGCACAAGGACCTCAAGGGCAGAAGGCCTCTCCCAGGGCAGAAGGGCAGCCACCTTGACCTTGCAGCCAAAATAAACTCTTCCTAAAATTATCAAGCATTACATTTCCAGCAGACAACCTCCTTCCAAACTCCAGTCTGGATTAGCAGAGTCAGGCCCCACCCGGCTCTAAAATTCTGTCATCCAATTCACTTCCTGCCCCAGGAAGGGGAAAGTCCCGGGAAGGGCAAAGGTCAACCTCTCTCTCCCTCTCTTCCTGTCCCCACACCCCAGCAACTCTGGCTCCACTGACAGTCTCAGGATATAACACCCCTTCTTTCCATTATTGCAAAATGAGAATAGGAAACATATTGCAGGGAAGAGTAGAGACAGGCCAGCAGAGAGCAGAGGAGGAAATTTAAGGACGGGGCCAAGGATGAGATTTGGAGGGGAAAGGGCACGTTGGGAAATAAGTTCTTAGGGACTGGGAGGGCTTGAGATGGAAAGGGCTGGAGACAAAGGCATGTTTCACTGGGTCATGAACGGCGCTGGGCTCATCCTGCCTGGCTGAGAAAGACTTGGCAGCAGTCAAGTTCGTGAACAAATGTGGTCTAGATGAGAGCAATCAGCTGTTCTTTTCCAAAAGGGCAAACCTAGGACAAAATGAAATGAAGTGATATGGGGGAGGAACTCTGGTTAAAGTCCAGTCGTTCCCAAATCTGGTCTGTTAGAATCGTTTGGAGTGCTGGTTAAAACACCCATCCCCAGGCGTCACCCAGACTCCCTTCCAGTTTTGAATAATCAGGTAGATTTGAGAACCACTGGGTTAATGGCTCCCAGAGGTTCCTGGCTAGTGGACTTTGGGGGCAAGGACATTTCTTCCGTAGATCTTTCCAAGTAGTTAATGCAGATGGTAAATGTGTGCATGCTCAGTCGTGTCCAAGTCTTTGTGACCCTATAGACTGTACCCACACCCCCCACACAACCCCCAGGATCCTCTGTCCATGGGATTTTCCAGGCAAGAATACTGGAGTGGGTTGCCACTTCCTGTTTCAGAGGATCTTCCAGATCCAGGGATCAAACTCATGTCTCTTGTGTCTCTTACATTGACATATGGATTCTTTACCACTGAGCCACCTGGGAAGCCTGTTCACTAAACACATATGTAAAGTCCTTAATCCTCACAGCTCACATCATTTGAAGATCACCCTGGGTACTCAGACTGAGTTTTGGAGCTTCCCACATCATAGCAAACGTACTGAAATGTACCCATAACTCACTTTAAATAGAATTTTATCATAGTACTTTAAAATTGCTTGTTTTGCTCAAGTTATATAATTTAGGGTCAGCAATCATTCCTTGGAGGCATCTAGATTCTCAGGAATTTTTGCAAGGTAAAAAAAAAAAAAATTAACCCACAACAAATTTTCTAATGTAGTGAGAGCTTCAAAAACACCAAACTACTAAAAGAGTGGATATAATGTTATATCTTTTTAGGTTGTTTTCTTATTAAATTTGATTTTGAAGGTTTATTTTTATAATTTAGGTCTAATTATCTGGGTCTCCATCGCCTTTGAGGGCCTCTGTATGAGGCCTAGGCCCTGTGTCAGTGGTATCTAGTGAGCCAAACACAGCCAACAAAAACTCGGTGAGGTAATACTTCTTTAGAGATGAGATAAACCACATAAAGTGACTTTTCCACAATCACATGGCCACTAAGGTAGGTCTTGTGATTCTGAACTCCATACTCTTTCCATTGGCAGAGGAGGATACACCAGACAGCTTCTGAGCACACACGCCTCCTTGGACAGCTATTATTTCTATATTGCACAAGACTTCTTTCCATATTGCACAAGACTTGGGGGAGCTGGTATCAGAGGCCTACAGCCTGGGCAAAAGATAGGCCTAAAAATGGAGAGAAGTCAAGACTCAGTGAAAACAGTAACAGATGGAGCTCACTGACCAAGTGGTTTTGGCCAGCATCTGTTGATTCATTATATTTTCAAAGCATGTCATACAATGTTCACAACAGGAATTGATTTCATGGGATCTGCAACTATTAGCATGCATGACTGAAGGTTTGTTAGAAATGGGAAACTTACTATCTAATCAAGACACACAGATAGAATAAAATGAAAAATAAGGAAGAAGAAAACATGAATTGAAAGATACATTGTTCCTTTCTTGGATAGGGATGAGATGCGGGTATAGGACTCTGGATTGGGGACAGTGTGAGGGCATATAGGAGGGCATTGTCAAATTCTCTGTGAGGGGGTCAGAAGAGGCATCAGACTCTATCTGGACTGAGTCCTCCTGGGAGAGAGGGCACCCCCAGGCAGAGGCAGCATGAGTTCTGAATAGGTGACCTACTCATTAGCAGGACTGATGGTGAAATTGAAGCTCCAGTACTTTGGCCACCTGATGCAAAGAACCAACTCATTGGAAAAGACCCTGACGCTGGGAAAGATTGAGGGCAGGAAGAGAATGGGATGACAGAGGATGAGATGGTTGGCTGGCATCACTGACTCGATGGACATGAGTTTGAGCAAGCTCCAGGAGATGGTGAAGGACAGGGAAGCCTGGCGTGCTGCAATCCATGGGATTGCAAAGAGTCGGACACAACTGAGCGACTAAACAACTCAGGTCCCGAGAGACAGCCTTGGAGAGATGCCCAGTAGACAGCAGGTTATTGGTACTGATATCTTCTCTCCAGGGTCATGCATGACTCCATGCTCTTCCGGGTGGTGTCACAGAGAAAGCTGCATTCTAGCCTACCTTCTTAGCGTTTCTTTACTACCTGGTACCAGTGTCACTCTCTGGGCACCATCTGGGCTCTGTCTCTGCAATAAGCAAATATGGGGCAGTAAATAGAACAAGTTTTGAGTCAGGCAGAGCTAAGGTCAAAGCCCAATTTCACTATTTACTGGGTATGTGACTTAGACAAGTTTCAAGCTTCTCTGACCCTCTGTCTCCTTTACCTATGAAATAAGGATAAGATTACCTTTCTTGCTGAGCTTCCCTTGTGGCTCAGCTGGTAAAGAATCCTCCTGCAATGCGGGAGGCTTGGGTTGGATCCCTGGGTTGGGAAGATCCCCTGGAGAAGGGAAAGGCTACCCACTCCAGTATTCTGGCCTGGAGAATTCCATGGACTGTATAGTTCATGGGATTGCAAAGATTCGGACACAACGGAGTGACTTTCACTTTACCTTTTTTGCTGGGTTATTGTGAGGAGTCTAAATTATATATGTCAAAAGCCTGGCTCAGCTAATAGCAGCAATTATTATAGCAAAGCCAGATGCCAGTGAACACTGTGGCACTAGAGGTAAAGAGGCTGTTTTTGGCTAACCTGAAAGTCCTGGATTTTTATATTTGGCTTCAGAAACTTTCCTTCCTTTTCTTCTCTCTCATGCAAACCTAGTAAACTCTGCAGGCAGAGACCCCTTTCCATTAAGTGGCACTGATGTTAATCCCTCTAGGATTCGCTGAGCCAAGAAAAGAGGACTTAATCCTTCACAGCCCCTTGATTTTAACTCTGGAAAAGATGACTTGCAGGTTTGGCATTTCCATACTGCCTGCGGTGGTTTTAGCTGACGTTTCGCTTGCCTGAGCTGAGGAAGGGCAAGTCCCTGAGAGAGCACGTGTTTTTCTTCTTTTAAACAAGAATATGAAAGATGTACTTATAAGGAGGAGAGAGTGGGAGCAGCAAGTGTATGAGAGAGAGCTATCCCAGGTCGGTTGCTTACCCCAGGTCAGATGCATATCTTGGGTGGAGGGTCAGTGAGGCTTTTTACATTTTGAACCATTCCAACCTAACCAGTTCCTCAAGTACCACTTGCATCCAAAATTGCCTTTTCTTTCTTCAATTGTGCCTTTGAAAGCATGGAAACAGCAATCAATTTGGAGAAGAGTTTTCAATCTTGCTGCTTAAATATAACACAACATAAATACTTTGTTATTCTTTGTGAAAACCCACTAGCCCTGGAATATTGGTTTTCCTGTACACATGAGCACAAAAACATAGATACAGAATTCCAAACAGGAGTCAATAAAAAATACACCAAATATTAGAATTAACAAATAGAATCCAAGAAATTCAGTGTACTGGGAGTTACTTTTTAACTTGCAATTACTTATGTGTGTTTTGTTGGGGTTTTTTTTTTTTTTTTTTTTTGTATAAGCCTGTAAAACCCTGAAAGCTGTGAAGAGCCTTTCACCTCAAATTGAAGTATTCTAAGATTGAACTTGTATATATTTATGGCACAGGTTGTTTCTCTTTCTGCAAGAAAGTATTAAAGATGCTAGCATATAAAACAGGTGATTCGCGGTAGCTGGGTTGCCTCCAGATTTCCAGCATACACTAGTTAACAGTCACCCTCCTGGGCTTCTGTCTCCAGGCGGGATGCTTTATATCGTCCTCAAATATTGAATATCCAGGGGCTATGTTTCTGCCCATTGGGGTAACCTGTTTTCAGGAAGCTACTCTTCCTGCCAAATAGAGAACAAAACACCCTACCATCCTGGGCCCCAAGTGACACTCGGAATGAGGCGACATAGGACCCTTTCCAGGTAGACCCCTTAGAGTGGCAGACGTTTCAACAGAGCTTCTGGAGGGAACCCAAGGCTCCCTGGCGATCAGATGAATAAAGATTGTCCCTTGACATTTGAACTCTGAGAAAGCACATTCCCCAAAACACAAAATAAAGACCAACCTACAAGAAAGTGATGTCCAAGCACAGAACAGAAAAAAAATCTGAGGGAGCTGGACAAAACGCACACACACATACACACATGGTTTTACCTAACAAAAGCGGTCTATTTCTTAGCCATACCTGGCCAAATAATGCCTTTTGGAAATAGCTTACATTTTTTTAAAAAGTGGTCAACAAATCACCCTTCATAAGCACAGGGTAGAATTCAGTGGTCGGTGCCCCTAACCTTGAAAGTAGCCAAGGGTTTTTTTTCATTCCGTCTTCTTTTAGCAGCTTGTGCTAAGTTCAAGAGTAATTAGAGAATGAAAAGTTATTCATTCATTCATTTCAGCAATAATTATTTTAACTACTCAGGTAAGGCAAACTTAAATACCATCTGAGCCACCAGGGAAGCCAAATACAGCAACAGCTTTAGCTTATTTTCAAGTGACAAGGCTGTTTTATATTGTTACTGAGTGACATCTCCTTAGCACTTGCATCCAAGGATCATTTACTAACAAAGTTTGCTTGAATATCAGAACTGATCATCTTGAATTTGAAAATAGTCTCTAAGTTATTAACTCTATACAAAGCACACTTATGGAAAATAGGAACCTCCTTAACTCGCATTAATGAAGTAAAGCAAATAACACAGGTAATAATAACAGCTAACATTTACTGAGCCCCTACTACTACTAGGCACTGTGCTAAGTAATTGATTTACTGTTAGGACCCAGTGCAGGCAGCCCCAAAATATGCCTCAATAGCATGTATTCGTCCCATGTGAAAGGTGCCCTCCCTGTACCAGGAGGTGGAAAGACATCCTTATTAACAGAGATAGGGAATTTAAAGCCGGGAAGGGTGTATAAACAAATCTTGTTGTTTCTTTACTAATTTTCTACCCAAGCCCAGACTTTTCTGAAATTCTTTACTAATTAAGCACGCAAACTCAACTTCTTTGTCTGGTCAGTTCCTCCCAAACTTATCGTTTCTTTGTCTAAAAAGTATAAAAGCTAACTGCTTCAGCCACTCCTGTGGTTCCATTTCTGTGAGATCTCTGTGTACATGAATTAACATTTGTTTCTGTTTCTCCTGTTATCTGTCTGATGTCTATTTTATTCTTAGTCTAACCACAGAACTCAAGAGGGATAGAGAGAGAAATTTCTCCCTCCCCAACATTATCATCTTTCATCATCACTAGATCTTTCTTCAGTTCAGTTCAGTTGCTCAGTCATGTCCGACTCTTCGCCACCCCGTGGACTGCAGCACTCTCGGCTTCCCTGTCCATCACCAACTCCCGGAGTTTACCCAAATTCATGTCCATTGAGTCGGTGATGCCATCCAACCATTTCATCCTCTGTCATCCCCTTCTCTTTCTGCCTTCAATTTTTCCCAGCATCAGGGTCTTTTCAAATGAGTCAGTTGTTTGCATCAGGTGGCCAGAGTACTGGAGTTTCAGCTTGAGCATCAGTCCTTCCAATGAACATTCAGGACTCATCTCCTTTAGGATGGACTGGTTGGATCTCCTTGCAGTCCAAGGAACTCTCAAGAGTCTTCTTCAACACCACTGTTCAAAAGCATTAAACCTTCGGTGCTCAGCATTCTTTATGGCCCAACTCTCATATCCATATACGACTACTGGAAAAACCATAGCTTTGACTAGATGGACCTTTGTTGGCAAAATAATGTCTCTGCTTTTTAATAAGCTGTCTCCATTGGTCATAACTTTTCTTCCAAGGAGCAAGCATCTTTTAATTTTGTGGCAGCAATCACCATTTGAAGTGATTTTGGAGCCTCCCAAAATAAAGTCTGTCACTGTTTCCACCGTTTCCCCATCTATTTCCCATGAAGTAATGGGACCAGAATCCATGATCTTAGTTTTCTGAATGTTGAGTTTTAAGCCAACTTTTTCACTCTCTTCTTTCACTTTCATCAAGAGGCTCTTTAGTTCTTCTTCACTTTCTGCCATAAGGGTGGTGTCATCTGCATATCTGAGGTTACTGATACTTCTCCTGGCAATCTTGATTCTAGCTTGTGCTTCATCCAGTCCAGCATCTCTCATGATGAACTCTGCATATAAGTTATATAAGCAGAGTGACAATATATAGCCTTGATGTACTCCTTTCTCGATTTGGAACCAGTCTGTTGTTCCATGTCCAGTTCTAACTGTTGCTTCTCGACCTGCCTACATATTTCTCAGGAGGCAGGTCAGGTGGTCTGGTATTCCCATCTCTTTCAGAATTTTCCACAGTTTATTGTGATCCACACAGTCAAAGGCTTTGGTGTAGTCAATAAAGCAGAGGTTTTTCTGGAAAATCTCTTGCTTTTTTGATGATCCAGTGGATGTTGGCAATTTGACCTCTGGTTCCTCTGCGTTTTCCAAATCCAGCTTGAATATCTGGAAGTTCACAGTTCATGTACGGTTGAAGCCTGGCTTGGAGAATTTTGAGCATTACTTTGCTGGTGTGTGAGATGAGTGCAATTGTGCGATAGTTTGAGCATTCTTTGACATTGCTTTTCTTTGGGATTGGAATGAAAACCCACCTTTTCCAGTCCTGTGGCCACTGCTGAGTTTTCCATATTTGCTGACATATTGAGTGCAGCACTTTCACAGCATCATCTTTCAGGATTTGAAATAGCTCAACTGGAATTCCATCACCTCCACTAGCTTTGTTCATAGTGATGTCCTGAGGCCCACTTGACTTCACATTCCAGGATGTCTGGCTCTAGGCTGGTGATCACATCATTGTGATTATCTGAGTCATGAGATATTTTTTGTACAATTCTTCTGTGTATTCGTGCCACCTCTATTTAATATCTTCTGCTTCTGTTAGGTCCATACAATTTCTGTCCTTTATTGAGCCCATCTTTGCATGAAAAGTTCCCTTGGTATCTCTAATTTTCTTGAAGAGATCTCTAGTCTTTCCCATTCTATTGTTTTCCTCTATTTCTTTGCATTGATCACTGAGGAAGGCTTTCTTATCCCTCCTTGCTATTCTTTGGAACTCTGCATTCAAATGGTTATATCTTTCTCCTTTGCCTTTAGCTTCACTTCTTTTCATAGCTATTTGTAAGGCCTCCTCAGACAACCATTTTGACTTTTTGCATTTCTTTTTCTTGAGGATGGTCTTGGATCACTGCCTTCTGTACAATGTCACAACCCCCCTTCCATATTTCTTCAGGCACTCTATCAGATCTAATCCCTTGAATCTATTTGTCACTTCCTCTGTATAGTTGTAAGGGATGTCATTTAGATCATACCTGAATGGTCTAGTGGTTTCCCCTACTTTCTTCCATTTAAGTCCGAATTTGGCAATAAAGAGTTCAGGATCTGAGCCACAGTCAGCTCCTGGTCTTGTTTTTGCTGACTGTATAGAGCTTCTCCTTCTTTGGCTGCAAAGAATATAATCAATCTGATTTCGCTGTTAACCATCTGGTGATGTCCATGTGCAGAGTCTTCTCTTGCATTGTTGGAAGAGGGTGTTTGCTGTGACCAGTGCGTTCTCTTGGCAAAACTCTGTTAGCCTTTGCCATGCTTCATTCTGTACTCCAAAGCCAAATTTGCCTGTTACTCCAGGTATTTCTTGACTTCCTATTTTTGCATTCCAGTCCCCTATAATGAAAAGTACATCTTTTTTGGGTGTTATTTCTAAAAGGTCTTGTAGATCTTCATAGAGCTGTTCAACTTCAGCTTCATCAGCATTACTGGTTGGGGCATAGACTTGGATTACTGTGATATTGAATGGTTTGCCTTGGAAATGAACAGAGATCATTCGGTCGTTTTGAGACCATATCCACGTACTGCATTGCGGGATCTCTTGTTGACTATGATGGCTACTCCATTTCTTCTAAGGGATTCGTGCCCACAGTAGTAGATATAATGGTCATCTGAGTTAAATTCACCCAGTCCAGTCCATTTTAGTTCGCTAATTCCTAAAATGTTGATGTTCACTCTTGCCATCTCCTGTTTGACCACTTTCAATTTGCCTTGATTCATGGACCTAACATTCCAGGTTCCTATGCAATATTGCTCTTTACAGCATCAGACCTTGCTTCTATCACCAGTCACATCCACAACTGGGTGTTGTTTTTGTTCTTCATTCTTTCTGGAGTTATTTCTCCACTGTTCTCCAATAGCATATTGGGCACCTACCCACCTGGGGAGTTTACCTTTCAGTGTAATGACACTTACTCCTTGGAAGGAAAGTTATGACCAACTTAGACAACATATTAAAAAGCATAAAAAAATAAACATAAAAAGCAGAGACATTACTTTGTCAACAAAGGTCCATCTACTCAAAGCTATGGTTTTTCCAGTAGTTGTGTATGGATATGAGAGTTGGACTATAAAGAAAGCTGAGTGCCGAGGAATTGATGCTTTTGAACTGTGGTGTTGGATAAGACTCTTGAGAGTCCCTTGGACTGCAAGGAGATCCAACCAGTCCATCCTAAAGAAGATGAGTCCTGAATGCTCATTGGAAGGACTGATGCTCAAGCTGAAACTCCAGTACTCTGGCCACCTGATGTGAAGAACCAACTGATTTGAAAAGCCCCTGATGCTGGGAAAGATTGAAGGCAGAAAGAGAAGAGGATAACAGAGGATAGGATGGTTGGATGGCATCATGGGATGGACATGAGTTTGAGCAAACTCTGGGAGCTGGTGATGGACAGGGAGGCCTGACACGCTGCAGTCCATGGGGTCGCAAAGAGTTGGACACGACTACGTGACTAAACTGAACTGAACTGTCCATCTTTTTGCCTTTTCATACTGTTCATGCAGTTTTCAAGGCAAGAATACTGAAGTGGTTTGCCATTCCCTTCTACAGTGGACCACATTGTGTCAGACTCTCCACTATGACCTCTCTATCTTGGGTGGCCCTACACTGCATAGTTCATAGTTTCATTGAGTTAGACAAAGTTGTGGTCCATGTGATCAGCTTGGTTAGTTTCTCTGATTGTGGTTTTCAGTCTGTCTGCCCTCTGATGGTGAAGGATAAGAGGCTTATGGAAGTTTCCTGATGGGAGAGACTGACTGGAGGGGAAACTGGGTCTTTCTTAGATGACTGCTGTTATCTCCATTTTTCTGTTATGAGGCAGAGTCTCGGGGAGATTAAATAACTTGCCCAGAGTCACACAGCTGATAAAAAGCAAAGTCGGTATTTTAACCCAGTCGGAGTCTAGAACTAGAACTCTGAAACTTCTAGAATCAAACAAGAGTTTTCCTCTGTCAAATTCAACTTCTTTTATTTCAACAAAACAACATTGTTCATCTATTAAATTAATGTTATTAGTCTAAGTTTTTTGGTTTGGCCATTTTGTTTTTATCTAATTTGTAAATTTGTCTGTTTTATATTAGATCTTCCAGTATAAGGACTCTGTACCTAGGTTTACTTTGCTTATATTTAAGTAACATAATAAAAATAATTTGTGCAGATATAGGATATCTGTAAGAACTATTTCCTCTAAGAAAAGGTCCATCCTTTGCCTATTTTACAAATACCTCTGTACAATAGAAACAATGGCCCCTTCATACAAATCTCATCTTCTGTCCAGTGCAAAATCTTACACATCAGTAAGCTGAAAATACATCTGCTTTCTCATTTTCATTTTCACAGAGCCTTTTCTCTTGAGAGTTTAAGGAGCCATATGGAAAATTTTCAACAAATTAAGATGTTCCATTACACTATGAATAGCCTAAGAGTTGGGAGGAGCTATTAAAATCCCATTAAGGGTGGCCTGACTTTCCATAGTACTTTTCCTCTCAATATCACAAAATGCTTTTAGATAAAATTTTATCACATTTATCTTCTCATATCCTGAGGAAGTAGGCAGTGGAAAGTCTCTGTCACAACCTCACAAATGGAGGCTGTACAGACAGGTTAAATAAAACTCTCAAGAGAATGTGTGTCGAACAGTGAAATTTACTCAGTTACCTTTAGAGTCTAATTAGATTTCATATCTCTCAGGGAACTTGTGTATTTATCCTAAGAAACCATTGGGTGAAGAGGTGCCTGCCCTAAGCAAGTCTGCTGTTCCCACAAGTAGTGAGTGGGGGAGAGTTCAGAGTGATGGACAAGGACATGGCCAGTCTGCTTTGACCCTTAACTTTGTCACTTACTAGCTTTGAGACCTTGAGAAAACTACTTAGCTTTTGTGACCTTCAGTTTTCTCCTCAATCACATGAGAATAGTTACGGTCCCTACTGTGTCCCTTCCCTACAGTAACTAACATAGAGCCCTTTCAATAATTAAGATAGTGTGTACCCACCCATGGCTGATTCTTGTCAATATACAGCAAAACTCACTACAATATTGTAAAGTAATTAGCCTCCAATTAAAATAAAATAAATTAATTTTAAAAAAAGATAGTGTGTACAAAGGACTTGGCGCTGGCCTCACACGAAGGATATGCTAAAGAAATGGGGGTAGGTACCATCAGTGGTGATAACTGCACCCATGTGTATTTCTGTTCTTCAGGGTGAGCTTCAGACATTAAAACCCTCCACATCTTAGATGAACTCCTGATGAGACGGAGGGTGAAAGAACTGATGTGGGGCAGAGGAAACAGTAACCTGTGAGTAGAGACAAGAGCTAGTTATGAATATTACTTTAAGATGCTTCCAGATTTAGCTCAGTTTGGTCTCAGCAAGGAGATATAGTCTCATATGACAAGTGGTTCAGAGGTAGAACTGCTTGGATAATTCAGCAACTCAAAATTCTCAAGGATCCAAGTGACTTACATTTGAATATAAATTCATATCCAAATATAAATTTCATAGTTTCTGCCCCCGGGCCGTTTCCCTTTATCTTCATCAGACGATTGCCGCATCCTGAGATTCCAAAGAACGGATGTGTGACAAAATTCAGAGGAGGATGAGAAGCCATCCCTTTCTATGATTATTTTTTTTAAGAAACACTTCCCAGAAGCCTCCAGATTTCCCCCCATGTCTCACTGGCCAGAACTGGTCATAGAGTCACTCTAACCCAGTCACTGGGATCACTGCAATTGCCCCAGAGTCATCAAGATTCTGCTATAGGGCTGGAAATGGGAAACAAAAGACAGATACCTGGACACATTAGAGTTCTGTTGGCAAGGAGGAAGTCGGGTTGGCAGTGGGGTAGGATACTTACTAACAATGTTTGCCCTTACTGGATGCCTACTAAGACTGGAAGCCTAAAAATGCTTCCTTCTTCTTCTTGTTCAGTGGCTCAGTTGTGTCCAACTCTTTGCAACTCCATGGACTGCAGCACGCCAGGCTTCCCTGTCCTTCACCATCTCCTGGGGTTTGCTCAAACTCATGTCCATTGAGTCGGTGATGCCATCCAACCATCTCCTCCTCTGTCATCCACTTCTCCTCCTGCCTTCAATCTTTTCCAGCATCGGGGTCTTTTCAAATGAGTCGGCTCTTCACATCAGGTGGCCAAAGTACTGGCACTTCAGCTTCAGCTTCAGGCCTTCCAGTGAATATTCAGGATTGATTTCCTTTAGGCTGGACTGATTTGATCTCCTTGCAATCCAAGGGTCTCTCAAGAGTCTTCTTCAACACCACTGTTCAAAAGCATTAAACCTTCGGTGCTCAGCATTCTTTATGGTCCAATTCTCACATCCATACATGACTACTGGAAAAACCATAGCTTTGACTAGATGGACCTTTGTTGACAAAATAATGTCTCTGCTTTTTAACATACTGTCTATGTTGGCCATAGCTTTTCTTTTAATTTCATGGCTACAGTCACCATCTGCAGTGATTTTCGAGCCCAAGAAAAAAAAGTCTGTCACTATTTCTGTTGTTTCCCCATCTATTTGCCATGAAGTGAGGGGATCAGATGCCATGATCTTCATTTTTTGAATGCTGAGTTTTAAGTTAACTTTTTCACTCTCCTCTTTCACTTTCATCAAAAGGCTCCTTAGTTCTTCTTTGCTTTCTGTCATAAGGGTGGTGTCATCTGCGTATCTGAGGTTATTAATATTTCTCCCAGCAATCTTGATTCCAGCTTGTGCTTCATCCAGCCTGGCATTTCACATGATGTACTCTGAATATAAGTTATACAAGCAGGATGACAACATACAGCCTTGACGTATTCCTTTCCCAATTTGGAACCAATCTGTTATTCCATGTCCAGTTCTAACTGTTGCTTCTTGACCTACATACAGGTTTCAATGGAGGCAGGTAAGGTGGTCTGCTATTCCCATCTCTTTTAAGAATTTTCCACAGTTTGTTGTGCTCCACACAGTCGAAGGCTTTAGCATAATCAATGAAGCAAAAGTAGATGTTTTTCTGGAATGTTTTCTTGAAACAGAGCCTATATATACATAGCATTGTGTGAAATGGGCATGCAAATACCTAGACATTAGCACATTGTAACTCTGCCCTATGCCTTTGAATTTCTGTAGCAAAATTTCTAAATGAGAACTCTGCCATCAGAACCTCAAAACTTCAAATCCTGTAGTCAGATAAGAGTGCAAGGGGACAAAAACGGAGGCACTGCCATCCTAGAAGGTGGACATACTGCAAGAGATCTGTTTTAAGGCTCGTCCCTTGATAGACCAAAACCCAAGACCAGCAGAAGAAAAGATTCAGAGGCAAGACCCAGGGGATCGCTTCCCCTTCTGCCAACTAGACTCCCAACAAACCTCACTTTCGCCCCGTTCTTCAGTTACAATTTCCAGGAAACTACTTCAGGAAGCTAAGGCATTTCCAGAAACAGGAAAGCTCTCAGGGAAAGGAAATGCTGTCCTAGGTCTGATTCTTCTGAACCACAGGGACCCTCCTGGTCCTGTGGATCCTGGAGAAAACAAATTCCAATTGTCCTGCATTCGGTGGCTGTCCCTTGGAAAGTAAGGTCAAAAGGTTTGTTTTACCTGTAAGGTGCTTCTGGTCCCACATCAGAGGACTTTCATTTTGGCTAAAAGTAAATTGAAATCTGAGTTGAAGAAGTTATTCAGACAATGTCATTATAAACGCCAGGGGCCACTCAGAAACTCCAAGAGGATCTTTCCACTGCTGTGGAGTGCCATGTCACAGAGAGAGAACAATAAGCATTCCTTCACCTGCTTGTGGGCAAGAAGGCCCCTGAAGGATTTCCCAGGTGGTCCAGGGGCTAAAACTTCATGCTTCCAATGCAGGGGGCCCAGGCTCAATTCCTGGTCAGGGAGCTTGATACACATACCACAGCTAAAGAGTTCACATGCCGAAACGAAGATTAAAGATACCCTATGTCTCAACTAAGACACAAGCCCAAGGGTTAGTTGCTTGGTTGTGTCTGACTCTCTGCGACCCCGTGGACTATAGCCCTCCAGGCTACTCTGTCCATGGAATTCTCCAGGGGATCTTCTTGACCCAGGGATTGAACCTGGGTCTCGTGCATTGCAGGCAGTCTCTTTTACCATCTGGGTCACCAGGGAAACCCCAAACTAAGACACGGCACAGCCTAAATAAAAAAAAATTTTTTTTTAGAGTCCTGGTATTGAAGATTTTAGCCACGAGATCATGAATTTTCACAAGTACATAACAGATGTGCCCTGCTCTTCAAATTTGGAGTACAAATGTAATCATGTCTCTTTTTTTGCTTTAACTTAATCACCAAAGACCTTCAAGCCCTCTGATGTGCCTAAAAACAAAAAACATCTGGTCTGGCAACCACTGTTTCCGGACACAGTATCCAAAATGGTGGTTAACTCCCTAATATCCACTTTACCCCAAAAGAATTGTCCAAATCGCTCATGGTAACCCATTTCCCCAGGCTACTGGGTGGTTTAGCAATAGACATGAAATAGACATGTGACCCAGCCCCAACCACCTAGATATAAGAGAAGCTGGGAGCTCCAGGGAAAAGACTATTTCACAATATCCAAGGAAAAATTCTATTTTCTCTCTTTCCTAGGAGCCTTCCTTGGCACCATATCCCTGAATGTTAGTCATTCCTGGTAGGGAAGAGAGTGTGTTTGGGATAGAAAAACACCAGCTCAGAGTTTGTAAAGCTTTCTCTTTGAATGTGTGGAGCACAGAGACCACTGATAGACTGGCATAATTTTGGAGTTTGCTCTTTTTCATCTAAGATCAAAGGAAGAAACAGACCCCTTCCCATTATTCAATTTAACTCACTCAAATACATAATAATGTGACAAATGTCACTGTGATTTAAGCTTGAATGTGAGGAATTTAAAAGCACTTGCTTGAAAAAGTTTGTCTCACATCTTAAAAAAAAACACACTTCAGGATGATTTTAATTTTTCATTCCTAGGGAAAAACAAAGCTAAATGCTTTTCATCCTGAAAAAGCCCTTTTTGTAACTTCTAGAATCCTGGTTGCAAAGCAGAAATTGAACACCACCCCCAGGAAACCTTTCCAGTAATTGCATCTGTCGATCCCACACTTTGATCTTCTCAGAGTTTATTGGGAGAGCCGGGAGAGAAAGCTCAGGTGCTACGGAAAGATAACGCTGGTGAGTTACGCTCATGGGATTTTTTTTCCCTCTAAAATGACTTTGTTTCATGTGTGACCTTTGGGATGAGACACAACATCAGCTGACTGACAAGACAGTGGTCACTAGCCATATCTGATGCCAACATGTCAGTCTACGACATTTTATCAATATCTTCACTGGTGTGGTTGACAGGCCTAAATGAGAAAATGCATGCTGCAGTTCTTGTGGCTCAGCTGGTAAAGAATCCGCCTGCAGTGTGGGAGACCTGGGTTCGATCCCTGTATTGGGAAGGTCCCCTGGAGAAGGGAATAGCTACCCACTCCCGTATTCTGGTCTGGAGAATCCCACTGACTGTACAGTCCATGGGGTCTCAAAGAATCAGACACGGCTGAGAGACTTTCATTTTCATTTTGTTTTCTTCCACTTTCTCTGTTAATTACAAAGTTATACATCAATACAATTCCTTATGTGGTTCATGCAGTCTCTGTCTTGGCACAATAACTTAATTGTATGGTAGGTTCTTTCAGTTTTCAGTCTTGATTTATGCTTTTCCAACGTTATCAGTTTCTAGCTCTCTGAACACAGACAGCGTTTCTTAAAGGCAGGTTGGAATCCCCACAGTTTCTAACAGCGCACAGGTAGGAGATACTCCAACCAGTGAGGAAATATTTATGGAAACTTGGACCTGATTCCTCCGGGCAACATAGTCAAATGCATTGAGAAGGTCTGGCTGCAGACAGCAGAGGGCAGTGGCAACGAAGCTGAGCATCTCAGCAAGTGGGAACTGGTGCCAATATGCAAATAAGACCAGGCTCCTAGCCCCAAAGCTTGGGAACAGTCGGATCATTCAGGTGATTTGACGGGATTTCCTTCTGATTTTAGCTATTGTGTGTGTCGGGGGTGGGGGATAGGGGGTGTGCACGCGTGCTGCGTTACCCCACACAAGACCCACAATCGTGGATCTTTTATACCCAATCACCCCTACACATACACACATACCCACACGGCCATCCCATCCACATCCTAAGAGCCAGCAGTTAAAAATACCTATACTACCATATGTGCTTAGTCGTGTCCTACTCTCTGTGACCGCGTGAACTGTAGCCTGCCAGGCTCCTCTGTCCATGGGATTTTTCAGGCGAGAATACTGGAGTGGGGTGCCATTTCCTCCTCCAGGGGATCTTCCTGACCCAGAGATTGAAACTGCATCTCCTGCATTGTCAGGCAGATTCTTTACCACTGAGCCACCTGGGAAGCCCCCAAAATACCTATAACGTCAGGATTATGCCCCTTCCTAGTGACAATCAGGAAGATTAAGACAATAATAGTCATGTTAAAAAAGGGAATCCAGAAAAGTAAACTGTGAAACACAACACAGAAAATACTTTAAGTGCCTAAAAAGATTCAGTCGTTATCATAGTTACCACTTATTACCTATGTGTGGAGAGCTTGTCCACCACTTCACTCTCTCAAGTCACACACTCATGGTCTAAAGTAGTGACTGTGCATCGTGGTGCCCCCACGACTCTACATGGAGCCCTAGGCTTCACTTAGGTTCCGGTGCCCTTGGCTGCCTCACCCAGTCACCACTGACACAATGATTCATTCAACAAGAGTTTATTGACTGCTTTCTGGGGCCCTACACACTCCTTGTGGTCAGGGATAAAAGACACAGTCTCCTCCTTTACAAGCTTGTTTTCCAAAGAAGCATGATTAATGCATACTTGTCAGTCATGTCCAACTCTTTGTGATCCCACGGACTGCAGCCCGCCAGGCTCCTCTGTCCATGGAATTCTCCAGGCAAGAATACTGGAGTGGGTTGCCATTTCCTATTCCAGGAGATCTTTCTGACCCAGGGATCGAACCCACGTTTCTTGAGTCTTCTGCAATGGCAGGCAGACTCTATCAGCCGCGCCATCTGGCATGGAGACTGATAAGCAGATGATTGCTGTATAGCATGACACAGCTTTGACAGAGAGACAGGTCACCAAGCACAGCCTGGGAGGACCAGCGACCACCTGCAGGAGGACATGACAGGAACAGCCCTATGGCACAGCCATAGTGGCAAACTTGCATCGGCACAAGATTTTTTGGTTTGTTTTAAAGATGTTTTCATGTGGACCATTTTTAAAGCCTTTATTGAATTTGTTACAACGTTGCTTCTATTTTATGTTTTGATTTTTGGCCCTGAAGAATGTGGGGTCTTATTTCCCCAACCAGGGATCAAACCTGCAACCCCTGCTTTGGAGGGCGAGGTCTCAACCTCTGGACCACCAGGGAAGCCTTTGCATCAGGACAAGTTTTGAAGGATGAGTGGGAGGAGCAGACAGTCAAAGGAAGGAATGGAGATGGGGTAGTGTGGGCCAGTAGAGGGATTCTAGACAGAAGGAATCACCTGAGTGTAGTCCCAAGAGGAATAAGGACAAGCAGACCAAGAGGTGGACAAGGCCTTGACCATATAGAAGGTCTTTCCACGAAGCCAAGGAACATATGTTTTGTTCTCCAGACTAAGAGGGTGTTGGGGAGGATGTGGTTTCGGAAATATTGTTAGACCAGCATTGTAGAGAAAGGATTCAGTGCAGTGAGTCTCTGGATGGAAAGCGTGGAGGGCTTCCTGCGTAATCCAGGGAAGACAGCCATGGTAGGGGGGAAGAGAAAGACAGGTTCCAGGCTTGTTTAGGAAGTAGAAGAGGACAAGTTTCCTGACCAAGTGATTATAAATAAGTCATGCGGGAGAGGCGGGGCCCAAAGTTGACTCCAGGGGTCTGGCCTAGGTCACTGGGTGGATGGTGATGCCATTTCCTGTGAGTCAGTTCCACGAGGACTGCGGCTTAATTAGCACATGGCACAGTGACTAGGATGTCGTAGGTGTTCAGCAAATCTTTATGGAACAAACAATGGCACAAATGCCTGGGTGAGGAATATAAAGGAAGAACAAGAGGTTGGGGGCGGGGCTGGAATGATGGTACATGTGGTGTGTGAGATGCTTATGAAATGGTCAGATAACGATGTGCTGAAGACAGTCACACCTGTAGGTCTGGAGGTCAAACCAGAGATGTGAGCCAAAGGTGGCTTCCCTGGTGGCTCAGATGGTAAAGAGTCTGCCTGCAGTGTAGGAGACCTGGATTCGTTCCCTGAGTCGGGAAGATCCCCTGGAGAAGGAAATGGCAACCCACTCCAGTATTCTTGCCTGGATAATCGCATGGACAGGGGAGTCTGACAGGCTATAGTCCATGGGGTCTCCAAAGAGGTGGAAGTGGGAAACATTCGCGCTCAGAAGAAGGAGATGGAAGACCAAAGAAACCATGGTCAGATCCTGGGGAGCATCCACAGTAAAAGGGCCAGCAGAGGAACAGAAGCCCTCAGAAGAGGGTCACAAATAAAGGCAGGGAACTTCCCCGGTGATCCAATGGCTAAGACTCAGCTCCCAATGCAGGGGGCCTGGGTTCGATTCCTGGTCAGGGGATTATATCCCATATGCCACAACGAAGAGTTCACATGCCACAACTGAAGATATAAAAATAGTGATAATAGTGGCAGAAGGGACTTTCCTGGTGGTCCAGTGGTTAAAACCCTCCTATTCTACTGCAGGGGGCGCAGGTTCAATCCCTGGCTGGGGAACTGGGATCCCACATTGCACGGCCAAAAAATAAAATAATGGCAAGAAAGGAAAGAATGGTATTGCAGAGTTTCAAGATGGGTAGGGTGTCATAGGCCCCTGGAAGGCCAAGGAGAATAAAGGCTGGAATTTATGCATTGAATTTAGCAACCAAGGGAACAGAAGTCACACAGCCCTGGCTAGAAGGAACACTGAGATCCTACAGACTGCTGGCAGGGTGAAATGAAACACAGCTGAAGCCGTAGGAGGGTGGGGGTCCAGAGATGTGCCAGGCAGTGCTGTTCTGGAGCTGGCCCCGGACAGGAGCAAGTGAACCAACTGGTACACTTTCAGGAGAGCTGCTGTTAAACATACTCATTATTAAAATGAAAATTATTATATAAATGTGAACATTTGAATAAATTATATGAAGAACAATAGTCATAAACACCTACAACGCATCACTGCCTAATTATTTACATTTTAGTGTATCCTCAGCTGTCAAGGTTGTTAACATCTATTATCTCTGTGTGGCAGAAATACTGTAGAACTCTGTGCTGCTGGGTATCTCTTCCTGCCCCCATATCCAGGGCCTTCGGGGTGACGGCCTGAAACTGGCCACGGTGGGAGTATTTATACCAGGTGCAAGTGCTACATGTCGGGGCTCTTGTCTTCCAGAGAGTTGCTTCTTGTTTAGTCACTAAGTCGTGTCTGGCTCTTCTGACCCCATGTACTTGAGCCTGCCCACCAGGCCCCTCTGTCTGTGGGATTTCCCAGGCAAGAATACTAAAATGGGTTGCCATCTCCTTCTCCAGGGAAATCTTCCCAATCTGGGGGTTGAACCTGGGTCTCTTGCGTTGGCAGGTGGATCCTTTGCCACTGAGCCACCAGGGAAGCCCTTTCCAGAATGCTGTTTGTTACCATTCACCAGCACACCACTGAAGCTTGCTCAGCTGGCCCCTCCCTCCAGGAGGCCCCGCCCCTCCCTCCAGGAGGCTTCTCCCACGGAGAGTGGCAGTAATCCAAGCCTTGTGGTGTAGCAGAGGGGCTGACCACGAAAGGATTAGACAAGGATAGTTCTTAGCTTCACAGGGATGCTCAGGTCACCTTTCTAAAAAGTTTTCTCCAGGATGATGTTGTTTAGTCACTTAGTCATGTCCAACTCTTTGCAACCCTTTGGACTGTAGCCTGCCAGGCTCCTCTGTCCTTGGAATTCTCCAGCAAGAATACTGGAGTGGGTTGCCATTTCCTCCTCCAGGGGATCTTCCCAACCCAGGGATTGAACCCATGTCTCCTGCATTGACAGGCAGATTCTTTACTGCTGAGCCCCCAGGGAAGTCCCCAGGTTGATGTCAGGGCCAGCCAGTGAGGATTCAGAGGATTTGGGGAGAGGAAGGAAGTAGGTGGCTGGAAGGGACTGGAGTACCAGTGGCCTGGCCCGACACTCAGAGCGGGATTTCAGGGCAGGGGTCAACATGGTCAACTGGTCACCCCACTGTGCGCAAGTGCAGATGACCCCAGTCGCTAATCCTTAATTGGAGAGGAGGAAAGGTTCGTTGCCTCAGGCCTGGCTGACAGAAACCTGCAGGCAGCTGGGGGAAACCAGACCTGAGAGGGCAGGATCTGTCAACCTAGCAGGGGGAAATGAGATTTATTTATTTATGAGAAAAAAAAAAAACGGACTAATTAAAATAATTCCAAAACAATCTGATCTGATGGGTACAATGAATCACTGGTTACACTTGGTGGTATACTGGAAGGGTGGGGTGCTGGAGCTGGGGTGCACTGTCTGTAGAGAATCAACGAATAAAAGGGAATCAGCTAATGAGCCCGGTTTTATTATCACCGGATGTGGCGATTCTAAACCACAGCAGTGAAAAAATACATCTCCTTCGGGGCAGACTGCTCTCACGGCCACCCTCCAGCACATTTTTGAGAACATTCTAGGTAATCAGTTGATTGTATTAGAACAGCTGACACACATTTATTTAGTTCCTTTTAGCGGTGTTAGTTTCATAGAATCACTTATTTTTAGAGTACTGGGGGCATGTCTTGTTTTTCCATTCCTGTAGCAAGGGTCCCTGAGGTGCTATCAGCTACAGTTGGAGTTTAAGAGCATCTGTAAAGATGTAATACGTTCTTTGGAAGAACTGGTTTACAAAACAAGAGGCTTGTTTTGTATGTGCAGTAAAATAAGTCAGAAGTTGGTTATGAATCACCACTTTCCTATTATTCTAGCACTGTGCCCTGTGGAGCAGAAAGTTTTAAGCATCACAAAGGTTTTTTTTGAAAAGACATAAGCACACAGGATGTGGAAGGTTTGGCCTAGAAGCCAGTTCTGTTGCGTTTCAGTTGTGTGACCTTAGACGTATTCTACTCAATTGCCCTGAGTCTCAGTTTCCCTGACTGCAAAGACGATGGGGCTAACCACTTTCAGCCAGCTTCTTCCCGGGACCAGTTCCTCAGAATCCAGGAAGAGGGAGGAGGGCATGGGGCCCAGAGCGAGCAAATTTGAGGAGGCTAAATGACGTTTACACCTGAACTTCGATTTCCACCGCAGACACCAGTGTGCTGTGACATGTCTGGGGATATTAGAGTGAAAACTGGAACTCGGAAACTGGGAAAACAGCTTGGTGGGGAAAGAAGCCAGGTCGGGGCTCTGCTGGAGTGGGGCTTACCTCAGGAGGCAAAGTGAAAAAGGATCTGAGACAGCTGTGATCACGTGGGAGGTCAGCACCCTCACCTGCTCCGAGCTGTGATGTCCATTCTGGAAGGAAAAGTCGGTTCCAGAACTGTCCAGCGGCGCCAACACCATTTGCCAACTGGCAGATCCAATGTGACCAGAAGCCTCTTCTCTTCTCGTTGTCTTGGCTGTATTTTTGAAGAGTGGATGTTTCTTGTATAAAGGAGGATTATAGAAATCCTATGAACCTCACTGAATCGCCCAAATCAAATGGAAAAGAAAACAAACAAAATGCCCCATGGCTCCTTTTCAGCTCCTTTTACACAGATTATGCGCTGCAAAGTAAACCACGGGCTTTTTCTTTCCTGCCTGGAAATGGGTGGACAGTTACTTCCAGAGGGCGCTGATGTTGGCACGCTGATGATGGACGATGTACAGCCATTCCTCTTGGACATGATCCATCTGCCTTCTTTGATGCTGAGCAGGGACGAGGTCTTTAGTCACAGGGCAGGAAGGAACAGAGCTAGGGATGCTGTCCAGGCTCCCAGGTCAGACTGTCCCAACATGAAAGAACTTTTCCACATGTAGTTCCAATACTTTTCTGTGGAATTTAAATAAGTAAAGGGAAAGATGGAAAAGGGCCTTCTCCCTCTTTTCATGCTCATGTTACGTGGTGTCTGACTCTTTTCGACACCATGGACTGTAGCCCTCCAGGCTTCTTTGTCCATGGAATTTTCCAGGCAAGAATACTGGAATTGGTTGCTATTTCCTTCTCCAGGGGATCTTCCTGACTCAAGGATCAAACCCACATCTCCTGTGTCTCCTGCATCAGCAGGCAGAGTCTTTATCACTGAGCCACCTGGGAAGCCCCTTGCTGCTGCTGCTGCTGCTGCTGCTGCGTCTCTTCAGTTGTGTCCGACTCTGTGCGACCCCATAGACAACAGCCCACCAGGCTCCCCTGTCCCTGGGATTCTCCAGGCAAGAACACTGGACTGAGTTGCCATTTCCTTCTCCAATGCATGAAAGTGAAAAGTGAAAGTGAAGTTGCTCAGTCGTGTCCGACTCTTAGCAACCCCATGGACTGCAGCCCACCAGGTTCCTCTGTCCATGGGGTTTTCCAGGTAATAGTACTGGAGTGGAGTGCCATTGCCTTCTCCTTGGGAAGCCCCTTGCTCCCTCCTAATGAGTGTTTAATAAACAGGGTAAGGTTAAGAAGGGAACAGGACAAATCAGATTTGAAGAAACTGGCCTTTGAAATGGTCCTGGGGTTCAGATGGCCAACCCAGGAGCAAGGCAGGCAGGGAATCATGAATCTAGTGTTGGGGTCCAGGGCAGGCAGCCCCAAAATGTGCCTCCATGGCATATTGATTATTTAGAATTAAAGTTACTTAGGGTGTGGCCAACCAAGAAGGGTGCTGTGATCATCCTTTCCTTAGGCCCTGAAAGCAGGAAAGAAATCTCTCATACGAAAGGTGCTCTCCTTGCCTCTGGAGGTAGAAGACATCTTTCTCAACAAAGACCAGGAATCCAGCCAAGAAGCCTGTAGAAATAAGCCTGTTACTTCTTTAATTTACTACCCCAAGCCCAAACACTGTTTAGATCCTTGATTGAGTACCCCCAAGCCCAGATTTCTTTGTCATGTCAATTACGAATTTATTGTTTGTCTGAAAAGTATGAAAGTTGCACTCTGCCTGCTCTGATTACTTCTTAGGTCCTATTTATTTTATTTTCTCTCCCTCCCCTCTCCCCTCCCCCCTCCCCCCCCCCTTTTTTTTGCCTTGCCTTTTTGCTTGCAAGACCTTAGTTCCCTGATCAGAGATTGAACCCAGGCCCAGCAGTGAAAGCACTGAGTCCTAACCACTGGACTGCCAGGGAATTCCCTTAGGTCTCATTTCTATGAGACCTCCTTGTATGTGATTTAAATTATTTCCTTTTTCTCCTGTTAATTCTTCTTGTGTCAATTTTATTATTAGTCCAGCCACAAGAATTCAAGAGGGAAGAAGGGGCATTGCTCTTCCTGACATTAGTGACTCATTTTTCCTACCTGGAGAGACACTAGGTAAGCTTCCCTCCCCTGTGGAAGCTGCCTTCTCCATGAGTCACTCCCTCTCTGTACACCTGCCTGATTCCAGTGGCCCAACCCCCTGTGCCAATTAACAGCTTACATTCCCCACAGGCCTGACAGTCTGTCTTACTGGAAATTTTTCAAAACGCCGAGGTGAGTGGTATGAAATTTTATCCTGGAAAACAGACTAAGAAACATGACTGAGTATCCCAATTAATTACTAGCAAATCCAGATGAGCGGATGAGCAAATCCAAGTCACCCAGCCATGCTGCTTCTTGTTCTCCAAATACAGTATCTGTGCAGTATGCCATAATCTCACCAGGCAGGATTTTTAGAGCAGAGGATGAAGGCAAAGTAGATGTCAAGGGTCATTAACCTCACCCTAGTTCCTTTCTAAAAATTGACATGTCCAGGTTGCCTTTTAAAGCTCCATGTGTTTACGATGCAAATTTACACTTGCTTTGTGTGTTCATCTTGGGGTCTATTTTTGAGCCAGTTGCTTCACTGAATCCAGATAGTTTTAATTCTGATATCCTGGATCAAACACAGTCTGCTGCGGTATTTCCCATCCCTGGATCCTCTTTGAATCAATTTCTGAACTATTATTTTGCTCACATTCATTGGCTTTCAATGTTGGAATGGCTGGTGGATGGCAGAGAAACACAGCCTTCACATTTAACTGAAGCCTAGAAGACCTTTTCCTTGGTAGTACCAAGGAGAAAGTATAAATTCCAGAAGCAGGAACCAGAAAACAGAGCTTCTCTATCAGAGCCTGCTTCTCTCCCCCAGCCATGTCCAAAAACCTTCGCTATGAATGTGTAGAGGAAGGAAGCCTTAACCACACTGAGGCTAAAAAAACATGACACTGGTTTCTGTATGTGGCTTTTGTAAATCAGTTTAATTACGTCACATTTCCACCTCAAATGTGTGATAATAAGGTCAGGGTTCCCCAGCAAAGACAGCAGAAAAAAACCCCAATGTATCACCATATGGCACTTTCCTACACAGTCTGTTTTTCCCTTCGAGCTGACAATGAATCATTTGTTGGCATCGGTGGGGCCATCACGCGGCAGACACAAAATGTGAATAAATGTGCCTGGCAGAGCAGTGATGTTGCTGGAGTGGAGTGGCCCTGGAACCTCCTTGTGGAGGCCAAACGTGACTGAGGCTCTTTCTCTGTACTGTATGGAGTTAAATAACCATGAGTCCAAAAGTTACAGCTCCTGCCTTGCAACACTAAACTGTACAACGGGCTGGCAGGGCCTAATACCTCTTGCAAAATATAATTACAGATACCAATGCTTTCAGAGTTTGCATGGATGTGATCCAACTCAACTCAAAATAGTAACAAAGGCTGACTCTAAACCTGTGACAGAGATTCTCTGAAAGGGACCAAAAGTCAAGCCAAGAGCTAACAAGCCTTTTCGGATCTGAAGGAGACTGCCTGATTCTGATTGTGCTTTCCACAAAGAATTCTGAAATCCTTAAGGGCAAGTATTTTTGCTCATATTCTTAGCCCCACCATCGCAGAAATGAACTGAGGTGCACAGCTACAATGCGGGGCTTTGAGATGTTTGGTTTTTAATTTATTTGTTTTATCATTTGAATGCAGTTTGGTAATTTCCTGGAGGGAAAAGATCTGAGGTAGATAGTTCATAATCCACATTAGGAGTCAAAAATTTCATATCTGCTAATCTTCCACCTTGATTCTCTTGCAAAAAGACCATAATATTTATTCACAAGGAAAATCTGGAAGCAAGTCAGATATTATTAAGGGAAGTCGATGGTGGTAGATGCGTTTGTAACAAGAAACTTAAAAGGGTTTTGGGCCATCACTGTAGTCAGCTGCCAGTTACTTTAGCACATTTGTCCACTATGTTATCAATACAAAAATTTTTGGAATTTTAAAAACAGCTCACGGCAACAACAAAGACAATATTTATAGTACATACATATTTTCTGGAAGATTTGGATAAAATAAATAGTTGGTTAAGTATCTTTTCTCTAATTCAGGCACTGTTCAAGTGTGCCATGGTGATTATCTAGGTGTCATTATAACGCTTCATCCTAACTTAGTTTGGATTCTGACACCTGGACACATACTGGATCATCCATCCAGCTTACAACGATGCCCATTTCTCTGGTAAGCCCTCGTCCCCGTCTTCCAAGGGGTTGGGCTAGCCCTGTTTGTCCTATGTCCCCTGCCTCCTGTCCACAGCAGTGTGACCAGGGGTACCCTCCCCACACAGGCTTACATACTCACTGGCCCTTCTCCTTGAAAATGAAACAAAGAAATCTTTCCCGTTAGCTATACTTAAAAATGTATAAACCTAAGTGCAGCCAGGGACCTTGTCCTGCCCTTGCACTGAGGAGCAGGGGATTTTGGTCTACAAAAAAAAAACAGAGAAAGCCCCGATTTCTTCTCTCATTCATTGTGTCTGGCCCCTCCCCAAGGCCCAACTGCAAGCTCATTCCTGCCTGTGACACTCCTGAAGCTTACATTTCTCCTGCTTGTTTAACTCTGGGTGACTTTTGTCGCACACAACCAAAGGATGCCTAACTGGGACAAGTTCCTAGCTGAGAATCGCATCATTCCATGGGGCTTTGGGCCCCAGGCAGATCTGCATCTAAAAGCTTGCAGCATCTCACAGGCACTGGTACCGAGTTCTCTATGGAGAGGCTTCTGCCAGCTTGAGTGTGAGGTCTGATCCTATTCCCTCTAAGGATGTGAACTCAGCAAGTCTTTTAGCCTCAGTGCATCTTAGTGTCCTCAACTGTAAAGTGAGAGAAACTAACTAAAGATTGATAATATGATAAAACTAACTAATTGATAATGTGATAAAACAAACACAAAAAACTGAACTTTGGAGTTGTTGCTGTTGAGTTGCTAAGTCATGTCCAACTCCTTTGCAACCCCATGGACTGTAGCCCACCAGGATCCTCTGACAATGGGATTCCCCAGGCAAGAATACTGGAGTGTGTTGCCGTTTCCTTCTCAAGGGGATCTTCCCAACACAAGGATTAAACCCACATCTCCTGAACTGGCAGGTGGGATTCTTTACCACTGAGTCACCAGGGAAGCCTCAAACTTTGGGGTTACTCCTAAAGTCTCAGCTCTGTCACTTCGCGGAGCCTCGGTGTCCTCATTGGATTGTTTTAAAAGTTAGAAAAAAATAAAGGTAAATGCACCTGACATGTTACAAGCCCTGTGTAACAGGCACTTTTATTATTATTGCTATTACTGTTATTAGTGCTCCTGTTCTTCCTTTTCCCAACAAATGTGAAAGTTCTCTGTAATCTACAAAGAACAATTCTCTAAAGAATGGATATACTTAGAGAATCTTTCTTGGGAAATAAAAAGCAGTTCCTGACACCCTCTCATACTCAGCCAGAGGTGTTTAGCTCTCTGGCAATATAACTTACCATTGATTAATCTTGCCCGAGAGCTAGAAAACAGGAAGAAAGCATGTTTCCCCCTCTCAGGAAGAGGAGCTTTGCCCTGGCAATAGTGGGAATGGTGCTGACTCTGGATACAACCAAGCCTGGATGCCTGTCCTCAGGCCACTTAAGTCTGAGATTTGTCTCACTAGAACCAGGATGACAATGTCATCTACTCTTGGGACCCTAGAAACATTGGAGGTAGTAGGTATGAGGTGCTGCTTTACACAAATTATTTTTGGACAGTCCTCACTTAGAACTTACCCGAACTTTCCTGTCTTCCACTCCCTGCAACAAGAAAAGAAAAATCATTCTGACAGCCAGTGTGGCTCTGTGTTGGGTAGGAACCCCTAAAGTGTTTTTCAGCAATTTTCCTACTAGGTCATCATTTTAGGAAAAGAGATAAATCAAACCTCCTTCCCTTAAGACGTGTTGCATTATTAGGATGTTTTAGGAACTGAAATTTGCATTCGGTGCAACTTAAAGGAAATAATTTTGACAGCTCAAATGTATCAGAATCTCAGTTCAGACCAGGATCCTGTTTTCTCTTTAATTACAAAACATTTTGAAACAAAGTTCAAGCGGTTTCATTCTAGAAAATAAAAAGTAAATGGCATGCTGCTGATCAAGTTATGGTCGGAGATGCCCACTTCCAGCAGAGTTGATTCTCAAGAAGGCCCTGGGAAATGGCCATGCTCAGGTGGAGACTGGGGAGAAATGCTGAGCCATGTGGCTTCACAGTGGGGACATCATGCTGGGGACCGGGCCTGGGAGAGGCTCTGCTGGAACCACAGACCATCAGATGGTAGGTAGGATGATCAACTCACCCTGCTTTGTCCAGACCACCTCAGTTTTAATGCCAGGGTCAGATAACTCCTTAGCCCTGGGTAAACCCATCAGATGCTGCTCTGACCTGCTCCAAGTACACCTAATCCTTAAGCCTTCCTGGACTTTCTGATCCCTGCCTAATCGACTCCATAGACTTTTTAAAATATGTGTTCCTTTTCTTATCTATAGAGCAGAAGACAAGCCTAACAGGACAGGGGGAAGTGCTTGAGGACAGCTGTTAGTGAAGCTATTAACCATTGCTTATACAGCCATGACCTTGGACTGGAAGGAGACTGCCCTCAATTTTCTCTCAGTTTAGGACCTCAAAAGCAGTAAACGCCATCCCTGGGGATCAGCACCACTCATGGTCCAGCTTTATGGCTGTGTTTGCTTTCTTCCTTTTAGATAACTTTGTTAAAAGAATATTGGACTTCCCAGGTAACACTTGTGGTAAAGAACCCGCCTGCCAATGCAGGAGATGTGAGAGACATGGGTTTGATCCCTGGGTTGGGAAGATTCCCCAAAGGAGGGCATAGCAACCACTCCTGTATTCTTGCCTGGCAGATCCCATGGACAAAGGAGCCTGGCAGGCTACAGCCCATAGCGTCACAAAGAGTCAGACATGACTGAAATGACTTAGCATGCATGCGTGCATTAAAAGATTATTACTTGGCGGCACTGACACTGGAGCTAACTTCCTCTTCCGACTCTTTCTTCCGTGGTGTGTGGAGCAGAGGAGGAAGGACGTTTCCCCTTTCCAGCCAGAGGAAACATATTTGCAAAGAAAATGAACCCCCAAAGGAAATTCCTCTTGCCTGGTACTTTTTTTTTTTAAGCAAAATTTGCTAGGGAGAGGTAGTTCATCACGATTGTCAAAGTTTTGATAATACATGCATAACTAGAAGAATAGAGGGGAATTAAAAAATTAAATAGAGGAGAATTTAAAAAAACACACACACAGTCACATATAATCCCAGAATGGTACCTTTGAAAACACACTGAAGAGCGGTACACGTGGTGGGCATCAAAAATGAGCAGGGCTTGTTCGGATGGGTCACATGTCATTCAGCAGAGCCACCCGCTGCTCAGAACATTCTCCACCCCACTGCTTTTACACAGCAGCAGAAATGGCAAGCCCGTTTCTCTCATGATTAAATGACAGTACACCTTTTTCCTCCAGTATTCAGTATCCAGTATTTTTAGGATACTGAATCTGTGAGAGCCTTGAATCAACCAATGCATCCACCAACAAACATCTGTAAAGTTTCCACCACGGTGCAGGTACCCTGGGAACAAGGCAGGGGAGGACCCCACCTTCATGGACAGAAAATGTATTCAGCAGGTGTAATGAGTTACACCAGCTGGCAGAGAGAGTGCTGGGTGTGTGGGTAGCCAGGGGATCTATGCTTGTCTGAGAGGCAGGGAAAGCCTCCTAAGGAAGTTATGTGCGTGCATGCTGTCACTTCAGTGGTGCCTGACTTTTTGCAACCCCATGGACTGTAGCCCGCCAGATTCCTCTGTCCATGGGGTTCTCCAGGCAAGAATACTGGAGTGGGGAAGATTTGATACCTAAGCCAAAACCTGCTGATGGCTACAAGTGAGGCAGGTGGAGATACAGGAAGGAAGCAGAAGCAGCATCCCATGGGAAGGCCTAGAGATGGGAGCATCCTCTTTGAAGGACAGCAGAGAGAGGGTCAGGTGACTAAAACATCTGGGGTCGGGGAGGGCGAGGCAGGAGCCAAGGATGCTGGGGAAAGGTGGGGGGCACAGAAAGGGCAAGGCCTGGAGGTCCCTGTTCTGGTCTGGGGGCTTCCACCAGGAGCCATGAGAAGCTGCCCCAGGCTGACCCATGGGGGCAGGACAAGACCCCTGCCGTGAGCTGGGAGGGTGGCAGAGAGCAGGTCAGAGGTGGTGGGGAGGGCACTGTGGAAGGGAGAGGAACTGGAGAAGAGAGACGTCTGGAGAGGGAGATGGGAATGCGGGTGTGCTTGCAAGGTGTCTGGGTGACAGGACCAGTGGGACTTGGAGACTGAATGAAATGGTGGAGAGCGGTTCAGAGAGGCTGCAGAGGAGTCTGAAAGCGAGAAGAATGACCCCAGGGCAGGGCCAGCTTCTAGACCTGGGGTCTGGGCCATGGTACAGGCCTGTGCTCCATCCAGGGCTTGGTTGAAGGCCCTGCTGTCACTGTCTTGAAATACTTGACCATTTTGGACCACGGGCCCCTGCCTTTCTATCTTGCAAATTGTGTGAAAGTCACTCAGTCCTGTCCGACTCTTTGTGACCCCATGGACTACGCAGTCCATGGAATTCTCCAGGCCAGAATACTGGAGTGGGCAGCCTTTCCCTTCTCCAGGAGATTCTTCCCAACCCAGGGATCGAACCCAGGTCTCCTGCATTGCAAATGGATTCTTTGCCAGCTGAACCACAAGGGAAGCCCAAATTGCATCCCCAGTAACATGCAACCATCTGCTACATGTTTATGCAGAAACTTGGCTCAGTTAGTGATACTTGGACTCTATCCAGGGCCTTGTGAGTCTCGATTTACCCTGCCAGGAAGAATGGGAGTCTGAAGAGCCTTCGCTGAGCGGGCTCTGGTCAGAGCATTTTGTGTCTCTGAGTGCATCAAGGAAGGTCTGTGATTAAAGTTTCCGAGAGCAAGAAGACATAAGATTTACAGTATACGAGCCTCGGAGGTGGTCAGTAGATTGAGGGCATCTTAATAACATTAGCTCTAAGTTTGGTCCTTGAGTAAAACAAGAATTTCCCTCACCCAAGTTTCGTTTGGTTTAGTAATTAGGTATCCCAGGTAGCGCTGGTGGTAAAGAACCCACCTGCCAATGCAAGAGACCTAAGAGATGTGGGTTCGATTCCTGGGTCAGAAGATCCCCTGGAGGAGGGCATGGCAACCCACTCCAGTATTCCTGCTGGAGAATCCCACGGACACAGGAGCCTGGCGGGCTGCAGCCCACAGGGTTGCACAGTCGGTCACGACTGAAGTAACGGCACGGCCCACACATGGGTACACCACTCGGCAGAAAACACTTTTTTTTTTTTTAATGAGTGGTTTACTATTTTATTTGGCTAAAAAATTTCAGGTTACACAAAATTTTCACTTGAAAGTAAATTATTATTATAAGGATTTAAAAGAAAATCTGTTACAACTCCTATGCCTGAACTTCAGGAAAAAGAAAGACTGTCCTTTTCAAAAGCTTAAGGTATAACATCTTTAACTGATTATTCAAGGAGCCATCTACAAATAGAATTGCTATGCTGGTTTATAGATTCGGAACAAAATAATAATTATTACTTTCACTATTAAATGAGAAAATAAACTATTAAGAATAACTGAGCTGCAGATCACCGTTATGAGTTTCTTATATGCACTTATAGCAGCAAGCTTCTATAAAATACTAATATTATACGAAGAATAGGGAAAATTTGGCAAGCCCCTCCAAATATTTACAAGGCACATCTGTTGAAACTGACTTAGTTATGTGCTTAAAAGCACTCAGTTATGTGAAGTCACATTGCTGTGGTTGTGTTCAGTTGCTCAGTTGTGTCTGACCCTTTGTGACCCTATGGACCGTAGCCCACCGGATAGTTTCGGTTTAAATCTCAGATCCATCTTGGGCGAGTTGTTTAACCTGCTGGAGCCTCAGTTTCCCCACATGTAAATGAGGCTAATCCCTACTTGCTGTTTGTAATTTACATATTGGAATCATTCAACAACATGTATTTTTTTAAGCAGCTGCTAACAGAGGATTATCTGTGTGAGTCTTCATGTATTTCCTTAAAAATCACAGCCTTTATTCTTCTGATAAGTCACTCAAGTAACTGAGGACTGGGGGCTAAGAGTTGGCTGCCCTGCCCTGCTTATGACGGAGATGAAAAGAAAGTGAAAGTGAAGTTGATCAGTCGTGTCCGACTCTTTGCGACCCCATGGACTGTAGCCCACCAGGCTCTGTCCATGAGATTTTCCAGGCAAGAATACTGGAGTGGTTGCCATTTCCTTCTCCAGGAGATCTTCCCAACCCAGGGATTGAACCCAGGTCTCCCGCATTGTAGGCAGATGCTTTACCGTCTGAGCCACCAGGGAAGTAAGATGAAGGAATGGGTGTTTGCCCCTTGGAAGAAAAGAAGTTTAGAGAGGGACGGAGGTGGGGCAAGTGAGGAAGAGACAGGAGTCAGTGAGCTGGGTCACCCCAAGGGGTTCATGTGGAGGAAACATTCTAGGACCCATGCAGAGAAGCAGACTGCCCATGGGTCTCTAGGAACCACTTTTTGATGTCAGCCAGTATTTTCCTAAATGTACCCCCACAGATAAAGTGATACTATTCGTGTACGCTGCTGAGTCATATCCGATTCTTTGTGACCCGTGGACAGTAGCCCGCCAGGCTCTTCTGTCTGTGGGAGTCTCTAGGCAAGAATGCTGGAGTGAGTTGCTGTGCCCTCCGCCAGGGGATCTTCCAGGTTGGGGGGATCTTGCATCTCCTGTATTGGTAGGTAGACTCTTTATCCCTGGGCCACCTGGGAAGCCCAATACTCTGAGTGCAGCATTTGTATTGGTGCCATGGAGTTTCTGCAGCACGGGACCACCAACTGCAGGCTTTACAACAGCAGAAGTGTATTCTTCCATGGTTCTGGAGGCCGGAAGGCTGAAGCCAGGGTAGCCGTCACGGAAGCTGTTTTGTTTACACACCATAGCAGCAAAGTTGGGTCTCTCCAGGCCCATGTCGCTGTCCCAGCCTCTGCTGCTTCTTGCCCTCTAGGTACCCCCTCATCCCAGCCTTCCTTGTCACACAGTCTTTCCTAGGGTGGGCATTTCTCTCTGTGTCTTCGTGCAGCACGTTGGGCATTTTTAAAACTCAGGACCTGGAGCGGGCTTTCCCTGGCCCCGTTCTCCCTCCCTCCAGGCCAGGCTGATGTCCTGAGGCTTGGGCCGGCTCCCCTCTGAGTCTGCACTCTGGGGGCTGACACCTTGTCCCCTCCTGAAGTAGAGGCTCCCAGGGCAGGCTCAAGGGTGGTTAGGAGCCAAGGAGGTACTGAAGACCCAGCCGTCAGGATCACACTCATGTTTCACCCCCAGTTCGGAGGCCTATTAATCAGAATTAGAAAATAGACTTTCCAGATGTAGTGTCTTTCCCAAAGTCACATGGTTGGGCAGTGGTAAAGAAAGCTGGAATCCAGGGCCAAGCAATACGAAAGCCATCTGGCTTTAAACCGGATCCACTGCTCCGTACTGGCACCGGGAGGAACCAGAGGCGTTGGAGTATGTGAAGGAAGGTTACGAGGTTCAAAATAGCCTGGAGTTAAAACTCCCCTCCAGGTCCTCCCCACCATTCTATGCAAAACAAAGAACTCTCTTACCCAAAGAAAAAAAAATGGACATTAAGTTTGATTACACACAGCTCCCAGCCCGGTCCCAGCCTCTGGCGGATCTCCAGAATTCCTAGCCCCAGCCATTTAAGAGATAACTAACCCGAACAACCTCAGGCCCCCTTAAGACAGTAGCTTTCCACATATATGTCTACATATACTTAATCTTTTCTTGGGTTAGTGCAGCAGCTCACTAACCTGACTGCTGCCCCTTCTCGCCTCATTAAAGGTGATCTGTTTCTCTAAAGTGCCAGTCTGTTCTTTTTCCGAACCTCGCCTTCTCTAACTCCCCTACCCTACAGTGTGGAGGTGGTCAGATGGACATCCTGTGGAGCAGGAACACCACCTGTCTGGCCTGAATGGGCAGCTTCCTAAAGGGAAGGGAGGGAAAGAGGCTGGGTGGGTAGGTGGGTCACAGGAGAGTGGGGAGGGGGGATTCCACATCACACCCGGACTCTCTAGAACAAGAGAGCCCTTAAAAAGGGATTTGCAGGGAGCCTTCTGTCCAACTGCCATGGGACAGGGCATAGAAAACATATATAAAGAAAAATGGGCATTAATCAAGTTGCAGATTAAGGATGATTGCTGTCATTTTCTCAGCCTTTTGCAAGGACAAGGCAAGAGTTGAAAGATATGTTCTAATCCCACCACTGGTTGTGACATCAGGAAAATCCCTTACTTCTGCAAATAAACTTCCTGTCTCCCAAAGGAAGACTGTGATACCTGTTTGCTGGTTTTGTGGGGAGACCTGTCAGGATAGTGTTTGGGGGAGCATTAGTACAGAGCCAGGAGCCTGGGTGGCTGTGCATGGCCTTTGTCCTGAGATTGCTTTAGAATTCATGAGACAAACAGACAACAGGTAATTTAAACAGTATTAGAGAAGACAATTCGATTTGGGTGTGCTGATTTTTCCCCCCATATGGGGGTGGAAAGGTCTACCCAGAAAATGGTACATGTCCTCCAATCAGGCAAGACCTGAGCTTGAATCTCAGCCTCTACTTCACAGCAGTGTGTGTCTCTTGGCCCCTCTGAACTTAAACCTTCCCATCCATACGTGGGCTTCCCTGGTGGCTCAGATGGTCAAGAATCTGCCTGCAATGCAGGAGACCTGGGTTTGATCCCTGGGTCAGGAAGATTCCCCTGGAGAAGGGAATGTCTCCCCACTCCAATATTCTTGCCTGGAGAATTCCATGGACAGAGGAGTCTGGTGGGCTGCTGTCCATGGAACTGCAAAGCGGCTGACACGATTGAGAGAATAACACATCCATAAAGTGGGGACATGCAGACTTGTTGCAAAGATTAAATTCGGTCAAATATGAAACTGCCCGATACAGGAGGTACTCAGGTAATGCCCATAGTTTTTACAGGTGGGACAATTTTGCTCCTCTTATGGTCTTCTTTTTCCCAGGCACTGACAAGAAAATTTACCTTTGCTTGGGGAGAAACACAAAGGATCAGCAGACTATTCCTCCTCTGGGGGGAAAAAGTCTGCCTTGGACAGTTCTCTTTCTCTCTATATATATTTTTGTTCAGTCTGTTTTATTTAACAACTAATAGGGCTGTTTAGAATGTGGCCTTTTCACCGGTTTCAGAGCATCTATTTTCTTCCTCTTCTCTGATTTTTTTTTGGGCTTTCCTGTTGCTAGGGCTGACCCTGGGTGAGCCCGCCTGAGAATCCACAGCTTGGGACTCCAGGCCCCCGCCTGAGCTCTAGTGCCTGGCCTGTCCCGGCTGGCTGGGCTACCCTGTGAGTCAGCCACCTCCTCCTCTACCCCTGCTGACTTCATTGCAAAATGAGGACAGTAGAATTATTTACCAACCACAACAGGATGTTGTGGCAATTAACAAATGAATAATTATAGACTGCACTCCTATATAAAGCTTCTGATAAAGCTAAATATTATTTTCATAGGCACTCTCAAAAGGAATATTTTCTTTACTAGTGTCCAGCTGGTGACTCTCTGGGTGGCTCATGAACTTGGCCTCCCAGCTGGATGTGTGTGCTTCTTCCTCCCAGGAACAGGATTGTGAACATCCAACTGGACACCAGTTTCCCAGAATTCTGTCCTCCTTGGCAGCACTGAATGGGGACTGTGGAGCTGGCAGTTAAATTTACCAGGACTCCCAGGCAGATTTAAATTTCAGGTCAATGGCAAATAACTTTCTTAGTATAAGCATGCTTCATGCAATAGTTGTGAGAGAAGCAAAGCACTTATACTAAAAAAAAAAAAAAAAGTAGGTTTATCTGAAATTCAAATTTGACTGGGCATCTTATTTTAATTAATTGGTTTGTTTGTTTTCACTAAATATAGCTATAGACTCTAAGATTCAGAGTATTTTAGTAGCAACATCTCAGGACCATAATATTTAGACATCACAGTCATCAACTTTTGCCTTCAAGGGATCACAAATATCTGTTATTGGGGTTCGTGTTAATGTATAACATTATACAGATAGAAACATAGATAGGGATAGATAGATAGATATGATCTTATGGAAAAACCTGAACAAACTGGCCAACCCAATAGAAATCAACAGTAGAATGAAGTGTGTGTGTGTGTGTGTGTGTGTGTGTGCATGGTGTGCGTGTATGTAGTATGCGTGGCTGTGTTCCAATAAATATGTTTATAATGAGACATCAGGCTGGATTTTACCACAGGCTGAAGTTCACCAACTTCTGTTGTAGAAAATGAGATTGAACATGCTTGGGAGTCATACTGCCTGGGTTCAAGTTCTGACATTCACTAGCTGTGTGACCTAGAGCAAGTAACTTAGTGTTCTCTCATCCATAAGATGAGAATAATAATAGTACCTATATTGTTGTTCTGTCGCTCAGTTGTGTCTGACTGTTTGCAAGCCCATGGACTGCAGCACACCAGGCTTCCCTGTCCTTCACCATCTCCTGGGGCTTGCTTCAAACTCATGTCCTTTGAGTCGGTACAATAATAGTACTTCTTGTAGGGTTGCTGTATTAAATGAGTTAATAAACCTAAAACTCTTAACACCCTACCTGGAACAGACTAAGCATTCAAACAACATTGTCTGCTGTTTTAACTTAAATCCAGTTACACCGCGTAGATCAGTTAGGCTTAGGTCTGAGTAACAGAAAACCCCAAACAGCAAAGACTGGAATAAGAGAGACTTTATTTGGCCCTCAGGTAAGTTACGGTAGAGTCGCTAGAGGAGATCCTCTACTGGCAGGGACCCAGGCTCTTTCAGTCTTACTGCTTCGCCACCATCAACATCTGGTCCCAGCTGGTGCTCAGGTTCTAGCATCTTGCCCGTATTCCGCATTCCCACCAGCAGAAGCATGAAGGCAGGGAGGAAGGGATGCTCTCTCGCCGTTGAGATCCTCCCAAAAGTTGCTGCATAAACCTTCCACTTATTTCCCATTGACCAGGACTTAGTCACATGGCCACAGGGAGCTGCAAGAGGTGCTGGGAGGTGTAGTCATGACTCTGGGTTTCCCCTAGGAGTTCTATTACCAAGGAGAAAAAGGTATGGGGAAAACCAGCGATCTCTAACAAAGCAGTGCTTTCCAAAACCTGCTATATTAAAATCAAAACACTTAATCTAGCAAAGTCTCCTAACAGCCATTGTAAAAGGGTGGCTGATAGAGAAACAAAGGGAAATCTGAAATAAGCAGAGCATGGCAAATAAAGGAAGAGTCAGAGTAAGGTCACCCAGGTGGTTTCCTGGATTTTGTTCATTTAAGGTCTGCTGTTGTGCAGTTGACTGGGAGGGTCGGGGCCCAGGAGTCACATCCAACCGCCTTCCTCCTCTGTTGCCATTCACCCAGGAGTGAGAAACATTGGCTTCTCCCCAATCCCCGTTCTCTCTTCCCAACCTAAGCAGGGCAACAGAAGAAAATCAGGGGTGCGTGTGGTCACGGGAGGAGACTCTAGGGACACACTGGGATCTCGGAGGACTAGTCTCGCATTGCTTCCGATCTCTGCCTCCACTGTGCACCTGTCTCCGCAACCACACCCCCCCCAGTCAGTTGTGCCCTATCCAGACAGCCTTGCCCTCCCCCCGACCCTGTCCGCCAGCTTTTGGGGTGGGGCGTGGGGAGGAAACGCAACCTTTCTTACTCTCTGCCTACTCTCTAAGGAGCAGGGGCAGCAGCAGATTGCAGAGTGGGGCGTTTCAAAGGGTTGGATTGGTTTAAATTCGGTTGTTTCTAGCTCCTAACCCTTTTGATAATCATTGTTGGATGCCTTTGGGGAACCATAAGTTGAGAATACACTTTACTGGTGCACTTTATGCCTGTGATTATGGGGTTTTTAGTAAGATTTTTTTTTTTTTGCTGTTTCATTTTGTTTTGTTTATAAAACTATTCGAGAGTGTTTAAGTGGGCATCTATCAGTTCTCGTTTATGCTGTTAAATTACTTTGACATCATCTGTAATTCTTCACCTACCCAAGCTGCATATGCAGGTTTAATTAATTAATTCAGTGAATCTAAATTACTGATGATAATCTTCTTTTCCTAGTGTCTGTTCTATGGAGAAGAAACGAGTCTTAATACATACACTGGTGACTAGTTTCCCAGTCATGAAGCAGAGAATGAACTTAGCCTCTGTCTTTGAATGTCAGCTGGTCCACTCTGGGACTGCGCAGTCAGTCTCCCGTTTGGACTGACTGAGAATATCTGAAATAACCATCAGCTGTAGCCCTTAGGCCTGGTCCCTGATAGGTTTTCAGTAACTCTTTGAGGAAATAAATGAGAATCATGATTATGCTTACCAATGCTTTTGAAAAGCTGTGCCTATCTTCCTCAAAAAATATTTCTCCAACACTTGGCAACTAGACACCTCTCCTCTAGGCACAGACTGTGGTGACACATCAGTAAGGTGACAAGCTGGGCATCAGTCCACAGCCATCACTAATTAGCTCACTTGAGGGGAGCACTTGATGTGACCGGCGGGACAAGCTCCCACACTGCATGGGGTAGTGATGGCTTTTCTCTTACTTTCTTAGCTTGCAGCCAGCACCAAGTAACGTCAATAAGAAACTGCTGCTGCTGCTGCTGCTAAGTCGCTTCAGTCATGTCCGACTCTGTGCGACCCCATAGACGGCAGCCCACCAGGCTCCTCTGTCCCGGGATTCTCCAGGCAAGAACACTGGAGTGGGTCGCCATTTCCTTCTCCAATGCATGCATGCATGCTAAGTCACTTCAGTCGTGTCCGACTCTCTGCGACCCTATGGATAGCAGCCCACCAAGCACCTCTGTCCTACTTACTGAAATTTCCAGTCAACATAAGAGATATTTATTGGGATGACTGTGAAGGAATCATTTAACAGAAGGTTTAGGAAAAAATAATCCAATAAAAATCTAGCACCACTGAAACTAGGATATTTCATTTGGGTTAAATATTAACCCCTCAATGTCCTTGATTCCTAAAAGAGCATTTACTATTTTTTTTTTAATTATTACTGATGCTGAAGCTGAAACTCCACTACTCTGGCTACCGGAAGGGCCGACTCATTGGAAAAGACCCTGATGCTGGGAAAGAGTGAGGGCAAGAGGAGAAGGGGATGACAGAGGATGAGATGGTTGGATGGCATCACCGACTCAATGGATATGAGTCTGAGCAAACTCCGGGAGATGGTGAAGGACAGGGAAGCCTGGCGTGCTGCAGTCCATGGGGTGGTAAAGAGTTGGACTTGGCAACTGAACAACAACACAGTTGAGTGTGAAATGTGTTTGTTTTGGTTTCAACCTTGCCAAAAAGATCCTCTGAAGTTTTCAACTTCCAGCTGGTTTTCCTGTCTCCACCCGGTGCTAAACTGATGACACTGGAATCACTTTTGATTAATATCATAGAGTTGCTTTATCAGTCTCAAAATATAAGTTATGGTCTCCATATACCAAAGAGGTCCATTTCTCAAACCCATGGATCTTAGCTTTTGGGATATTAATGCTGTCATGGAAATAATTCCATTCCCCAAAGTTTTCATTTACTCCCTTTGATCGTTTTCTGCTTGTGTCTACCTCGCCCCCACAACCAGGTGGCTGGTTACTTAGCAGGCAGGAACTTTTATTCACCTTAGTTCCCATCCTTCCTTGGCAACTCCAGCACCCAGGTGAGCTCTTTGCGTAAGCAGCAAGTCTGCAATAAATGTTCACTAAATAAAAGAGAAGATATGGCCATTAGGTTTTTGTTGTCATTCAGTCACTAAGTCATTTCCAACTCTTTGCAGCCCCATGGACTGCAGCACACCAGGCTCCCTGTCCTTCACTATCTCCTGAAGTTTGCTCAAATTCATGTCCATTGGGTCAGTGACGCCATCCAACCATCTCATCCTCTGCCACCCGCAATCTTTCCCAGCATCAGGATCTTTTCCAATGAGTCAGCTCTTCACATCAGGTGGTCAAAGTATTGGAGCTTCAGCTTCAGCATCAGTCCTTTCAATGAATATTCAGTGTTAATTTCCTTTAGGATTGACTGGTTTCATCTCCTTGCAGTCCAGGGACTCTCAGGAGTCTTCTCCAGGACCACAATTTGGCGCTCAGCCTTCTCTATGGCCCAGCTCTCACATCCACACATGACTACTGGAAAAACAATAGCTTTGACTAGATGGACCTTTGTCAGCAAGGTAATGTCTCTGCTTTGTAATATACTATCTAGGTTCATCATAGCTTTTCTTCCAAGGAGCAAGCATCTTTTCATTTCATGGCTGCAGTCACCATCTGCAGTGATTTCGGAGCCCAAGAAAATAAAGTCTGTCGTCGCTTCCACTTTTTCGCCTCCTATTTGCCATGAAGTGTTGCGCCCAGATGTCATGATCTTTGTTTTTTGAATATTGAGTTTCAAGCCAGCTTGTTCACGCTCCTCTTTCACCCTCATCAAGAGACTCCTCAGTTCCTCTTTACTTTCTGACATTAGGGTGGTATCGTCTGCATATTTGAGGTTGTTGATATTTCTCTCAGCAATCTTGATTCCAGCTTGGGATTCATCCAGCCCAGCATTTCACATGGTGTACTCTGCATATAAGCTAAATAAGCAGTGTAAGGTAAGGGAGTTAGAGAAGGCAAGGTTCAGAAAAAGAATGAGACCAGCACTTTACAGGAACAGATCACCTTCAATGAGGCAAAAAGGGGCAGCAGTCAGATTAGTGAGCTGCTGCGCTTCTCCAAGAAAAGAGCAAGTATATATGGACACGTATGTGGAAAGTTATTGTCTTAAGGGGGCCTGTTCTTCTCCAGGGTTGTTTGGAGTGGTTATCTCTTAAACTGCTGGGGCAAGGAATTTCCCAGGACTGGCTGGGAGCTGGGTGTAATCAACCTTAATGCTCCTTTTTTTCTCTGGGAGAGAGAGTTTTTTGTTTTGCACAGAACGGTGAGGAGGACCTGGAGGGGAGTTTTAACTCCAGGCTATTTTGAGCCATGTAGCTTTGCTTCGAGCCGGGTGGCAATATACAACCTTGATGTACTCCTTTCCCGATTTTGAACCAGTCAGTTGTCCATGTCTGGTTCTGTCACGTCTTGACCCACACACAGGGTTCTCTGCAGTAGGTGCTTATTGCATTATAAGCACTTATAGTAGTGTTACTGTGTGGCTTGTAAACTGATTCTGAAAGTATTTACAGAAACGTTTGAGGTATGGCAGTGTCAGGGGGAATAGTCCATGGCTCCAAAGGGCCTGCTTTGAAGACAGTCCTCACTGGGAAGTCCAAGACCTGGTATATTTGTCAGAGGGGCAAAAAGGCTTCATTGTTTTCAGTCATATTGTATTGCAAAATTGCATAATGGACCTGTATATAGTGTCTACCAACCAGGCCAAACTTTCTTGTGAATTAACCATGGCTCAGGCAACTTATAGTACTTACTCAAATCATTAGTTCATCGCAAAGGTGGAACCAAACCCCAGCCTTCTAATTCTAAATCTCTGCCAATATTTTTTCTTCCTACTATTGTATCAAATTGCCTCTAGAAATTGCTAAAAACAAACAATATGATTTTCTCTCTCTCTCTTTTTTTTTAACAAGAAAACTTCTTTGAGGAATGAGTGAGAAAAGTCTTAATTCTGAGAGAGGGCCATTACACTTAAAGATTTATGATAAAAGAGCTTCTTTTTCTGACTCAGATGAATTTTGAAAACATGAAAAATATAAAACTAAGTAATACATCCCAAAATGTTTACTTTTAATCTCTAGCTCCCTAGTAGCTATTTTCAAAGATACACTCTAGAAAAATAGTGTTTGGTTGATACACACACACTCACACATTTATCTATACATACATATAAAGACCAGGGATATTGAGATACATAAACAAGGTATTAGATTTCCCCACATTCAAGATGAGAATACTGTCTTGCTCAAACTTCCCCCACCAAAAAAATAAATAAATAGAGCAGAATTTTAAAAATTGAAGAAAAGTAAAAGGAAACAAATCAAGATAATTTTTTTTCTTTTTCTGGCTACACTACTCAGCTTGTGGATCTTAGTTCCCCAACCAGAGCTCAAACCCACCCCCTCCGCAGTGGAAGCTCGGAGTCCTAACCACTGGACCAGCAGGGAAGTCCAAAGATAAATTTTTAAGTAAATTGATGAGCAGAGATTAAAAACTTAACAATCAAATATAATATGTGACCTAGTTTAGATCCCAAGTCAAACTAAATATAAAATGAAATGTAAAAATACATCTTGGGTACATTTGGGATCATTTGAATTTGGGCTGGGTGTTGGATAATATGAAGGAATTTATTGTTAGGTAACATTATGGTCATGTAAGAAAGCATCCTCATTTTAAAGAAATGCACAATGAAGTATTTCAGGGTGAAATATTAGGGGAATAAAAAAGTTTTCTTTTTTTTGTGGAGACTAGTTTCAAACTACTTTAGCAAAAGGAAAAAATAAAGCACATATGACAAAGTGGTAATTGTAAAATCAAAATGACAGTTTTATGAGAATTTGTTCTCTCTTTTATACATAAAATTGTTATAACAAGTTTTTCTATGAATAATGCTTAAAAGCACATTAGGTGAAGAAAATAGCCTTCCTAACTCAGCCTTAAATACTATTTCAATGTTGGGACAGCTTTTGGTATTAGCATAAGAGGAAAAATATCTTCGACGTGGAAGTCTTGAGCTACCTGGTTGCTGGACAAAAGTTGTACTTCTTACCTTCCTTTCAGTGGGAGAGATGTTAGAACTTGAAACAGCAACAACAAAAGTAAAACTATGAACAAAATCAGTATTTTCTTTAAAGAGGAAGTGTGATGCAGAGAATGGGTATTGTAGGAATAAAGGAAATTAGATCTGAAGTCACTCAGAAATGATTCACAGGAGATTCAAGGCAAGTAGCTTTGTTGGTACGCCTTGAATTTCAAGAATTTGGGTACTCTTTTTTTTTTAACCAACGTTCCTGTGCTCCTCAATGCTTCCTTTTTATTTGAATGTCCTTGTAACAGTGTCTCTACTACTATATCTCACAACTGGCATTTGCTTACACTGACACCTCAGTTGTGGTTGAGCTATTCATTGGGGATATAACATTTTTTCTATTTAAATTGTATCTCTGGACGGGGAGGTGAGAGGAAGGTTCAAGGCAGAGGAAATGTATGTACACTTATGGCTGAATCAGGTTGTTATGCAGCAGAAACCAACACACCATTGGAAAGCAATTATCCTCCAATTAAAAACAGATTTAAAAAAATTTTTTTAAATTTGTAACTCTGAGACTAGGAAAGAGAGTTATAAATCAGGATAGGCAAGGTTACGCTGCAGAAAAATCTCAGTGGCTTCAAAGCTTCGTTTCTCACAAAAGATCTCCTGTGGGTCAGCAAACAGTGGGGGGCAAAAGGGAGAGAGACTGGGAACCTGAACCTTTCCCAGCTCGAAGCTGCGCCATCTGGAACTTGGCCTCTGCAAGGTGAGAGTGACCGGGACAAACCTCAAGGGCTTTTCACCAGTCTGGTCCAGCTTTTCACCAGAGCTGGTCGCGAGAGTCCAAGAGGCAGGAAAGGGTGGCTTTCTAGAGGTCCTCAAAGGAGAAGTGTTTTTGTGAACACTGTTTCTGCCTCATTAACACTGTGTGCTTCATAGACATTAAGATAGTTCATTCACCAGGCAAAAACCACTGCTTGAATACGTGCTATGCGCAGGCACCGTGCTAGGTACTGGTGATTCCCAGAGACTTCATTAAATGACTGCACTCCAAAAGGAGCTCTATTATCTTGAGAAGATTGTAAGCTCTGCTTTTTTTTTTAAACTGATACCACAATTAAACTCAAAGAACAGAGATTTTAAAAGAATGTGTTTCATGACATACCTAGAAGGTGTTATATATTGAAAATACTTAACTTTTCACACATTAATATTGACAATGATCTTTGGAGTGCTACACACTAGGTTCTCTCCCAGCAGTGCCGCCCACCATGAAGCTCTCCAAGCCTCCATCACCTTCTTTGTAAAATAAATAAAAGAGTAATATCATGTATCTCAGAGAATGGTTGCAAGGATTAGATGAGCTGATGCCTCTAAAGCACACACAGTATCCAGCACACAGCAGGTGCTTGGTAGTGTGAAGCACAGAAGTAATTTCTAATTAAAGTGAAATAAGTTAAAATAACCCCAAAAATGGAATTTAAATTGTAAAGAAGCCTTCTTTCTGTTTGTTTCATTCCAGCCTTCCTTCCTGAATGACTTGGTTTGAAAGTCACTAAGTGGAGGTCCAGCAAGGCAGCCCCCCACTTCAGGGAACTGTGGGTACAGGGTGTCAGAGCCCAGGAAAGATGAGGAAGGGAGCTAGGGAGGGCAGCAAGTTGGTCACTTACAGAGAACATCAATGTGATAAGTAAACATCTTGAAGAAAATGGGAGCCAGGCTTCACACAGTCAAAGAAGGGAGTTACAAATAGAGAAAATGAACTAGAATGAATTCTGGGGTGTTGGATCTGAAATTGGAAGTATTCATATGAACTCTTGATTTATATTGTATTTTTGTTGTTGTTGTTCAGTTGCCAAATCATGTCCGATTCTTCTCAACCCCATGGCCTGCAGCATGCCAGGCTTCTGTGTCCCTTACCATCTCCCAGAGCTTGCCCAAGTTCACGTCCATTGAATCGGTGATACCATCCAACCATCTCATCCTCTGTTGCCCCTACTCCTTCTACCCTCAGTCTTTCACAGCATTGGGGTCTTTTCCAATGAATGGGCTCTTGGAATCAGGTGGCCAAAGTATTGGAGCTTCTGCTTCAGCATCAGTCCTTCAAAAGATTATTCAGAGTTGATTTCCTGTAAGATTGACTGGTTTGATCTCCTTGCTCTCGAAGGGACTCTCAAGAATCTTCTCCAGCACCACAGCTGGAAAGCATAAATTCTTCAGCACTCTGCCTTCTTTATCGTCCAGCTCTCATATTCATACATGATTATTGGAGAGACCATAGCCTTGACTATATGGACCTTTGTCAGCAAAGTAATGTCTTTGCTTTTGAACACACTGTCTAGGTTTGTCATAGTTTTCCTACCAAGAAGCAATTGCTTTCTAATTCAATTGACTTCTAAAACATCCACAGTGTTTTTAGAGCCCAAGAAGAGGCAATCTGTCACTGCTTCCACAGTTCCCCCTGCTATTTGCCTTTTGTATAATCTAGAAATAAAGAAATATATATAAATATCTGATCTAGACACGGTGTGTGTGTATATTGATGACAGATAGATAGAGATAGAACCCCAGCTCTGTGTTAGGGTGGTGAAAGTGTTAGTTGCTCAGTCGTGTCCGACTCCATGATCCTGTGGATTGTAGTCCACCAGGCTCCTCTGTCCATGGGATTCTCCAGGCAAGAATACTGGAGTGGATCTCTTCTCCAGGGGATCTTCCCAACCCAGGGGTCTTCCCACATTGCAGGAAGATTTTTTACCATATGAGCCACCAGGCAGTGATACCCCACTAACAACGTGCACAGCAAGAGTCTAGATCCTGGTTTCTAAATACCATTCTCTACTACTAAGAATTTGGGATTCTTGGGAAAATGGCTGATTCTAGCTTGGGTCAGGGAAAGTACAGGATGGGCCTAAAACAGCTTGTGCCCCCAAATCAGGAAGGGCTCAATGAATGACAAAGATATTTTAAAAGGACACAGAAACCATGACAGTGGGCCTCACACTGGATAAATCTGGGACAAAATTAATAATTTGGTGTCAAAATATTTAGTTTTGGTAAGTGATGATAGCCCCTTGAGCCAATAGGAATCCATGTGTCAATACTGATACAATGAAATGACATATATGGGGAGGGGAAAAAAGATTTTCCTTACAGTAAAGTGCAAACCAATAAATGTACAAGAAAAGATGAAATTAGAAAATCACTCTGGACAACTTTTTCTGTGATTATTAATGCCAACAAACATTAATGGCCACTAAAACCAGTGGGTGAAAATTTGATGAGGAATGGAATATTTTCATAGTCTCAAAGTGTCTCCTCACAAAAGTCTTACTGATTATAAAAGAATAGCTCTGTCATGGAGAAACCTGGAAGATAGCATTTTAATCAAATGATCAAAAGTAATGCCATCTATAATGAAACAAATTGCAGTCTTGTACCACATGAGAGGATACAATGAGAAAAATTCACCATGACTTCTATGATATTCTTGCCAAAAAGCAGAGCCTAAATTTCATTGTGAGGCAAAATCAGACAAACATTGAGGGACATTTTAGAAAGGAACTGGCTTGTAATCTGTGAAAATGTCAAGATCCGGGAAGCCAAAGATAAACTGAGAAACTGACTGAGCAAGATTGAACAGACAGATGACAAAGTTGCCCTTTCCTGCTTTCTGGCACCATGTCCCAGGTCCATCTTGCGCTCTCCCTGCCCAGCTAACCACGGTGACTCATGCTGGACTGGACCTTTTTCTCTAAAGGACATTATTGAAACCACTGGTGAAACCGTATGAGGTCCGAGGGCCAGACGGTGGTACATTGTTGGTGTCGGTCTCCTGATTTTGATGGCTCTCCTGGGGCTATTTAGGAGAATGTCCCTGTTCTTAGGAATTTCATACCAAAATATTCAAGGGTAAGATATTATAGCAGCAACTTACTTAACTTACTCTTAAATGGCTCTGGAGAAAAAGTTCTTTGTGCTATTTTTACCACCTTTCTCTAAATTTAAATAAATTCCAAATATAAAAAGGCTTGACTCAAGTGGTGGTGATGGTTGCATAACGTGAATGTCCTTAATGTCACTGAACTCTACACTCAACACTGGTAAGTTTTTCAATATTTATTTATATTTATTTATTTGGCTGTGTCTGGTCTCCCTTGCAACATGCAGGATCTTTAGTTGTGGCACATAAGCTTTGGTTCCCTGACCAGGGATGGAATGTGGGCCCCCTGCTTTGGGAGTACAAAGTCTAGTTTGTCCTGCACACCAAAATTACACCTGTGTGTGGAGAAGGATTTGATCATGCTGGCACTTCCTGTTTCCGGCAGAAGGAAATTAAATCAATTACCCTACACAGTGGGCATCCTTGGGGCAGCATCACCCTTGAGGGTCATCTGGAATTTTGTGGGAACGTTTTTTTTCTATTGTCACTATTCCTGGGGAAGAAGTATACAACCAGAATTCAGGAGATGATGGGGGGGCTGCACCTGGAGAGAAAGAATTGCCCCCATGTCACCGTGAATCTCCAGTGTCTCACTAGATATTCACAAGGTGAAAAAAGCTTTTTATAAATCTCTGAGCCTAGAACTCCATTTGCACATAAATGCAAAGTACTTTTCCCCCACAGTTTCCATATTCACTGAATTTTCCAAGAATGCAACTACCATGTAAATTGAGAAGACTCTACTTTGTTTTATTTGAGACTTTACCAAGAAGCTGCTAACTATTTGGGGAAAATGAGGTCACCTATGGCAAAGCCGCCTGCCTGTGGAATTGGAGTAGTCAATGTACACACCTCTGTCATTCCACTTTTGTAATTTTCATATATTATGCAACTATGTCACTGAGCTGTTGGAAGTCTTCTTTTAACTGCTTTCCAACTCCCAAATTATTAAATTAGTGGAGAGATATGAATGCAAAGATCTAGTTTAATTTCTTTAAAATGATTCCTTTAAAATATTTCATGTGGGTGGGGGGCAGGAAGGAGGTTCAAGAAGGAGGGGATATGTATACTTACAGCTGATTCACGTTATTGTACAGCAGAAACCAACACAACACTGTAAAACAAGTATTCTCCAATTAAAAATCAATTTTAAAAATAAAATATTTCATATGATTGTTATCACACGTATATTGAATTTTTCATTCAATGTTAAGAAACACATTGTGAATTTGCATGTTGAGATTATATATTCTTTGTATTGTGCCTTTGTCCATGGGATTTCACAGGCAAGAATACTGGAGTGAATGACTATTTTCTACTCCAGGGGATCTTCCTGACTAAGGGATCGAACCTGGGTCTCCTGCATTGGCAGGCAGATTCTTTACCACTGAGCCACCTGGGAAGCCTATTATTTTTCAGTCTCCATCCTCAACTGTCCCCAGAGGTCTCCTGCAGATCCTCTCTGCCCCCTACTGCTTCTCTTTCCAACCCAGTGTCCCCACCCATTATCTACTGAAGCCCAAGTTCTCCAAGGTTCAGTTACTGAACAGTGAATTTTTACTAGAGTGTAGTTGATTTATAGTGTTGGGTTAGTTTCAGGTGTACAGCAAAGTGATTCAGTTCTATCTATATATATACATATTCTTTATCAAGTTCTTTTCCATCATAGGTTATTACAAGATAATGACTATTGTTCCCTGTGCTATACAGTAGGACCTTGTATTTCTCTAATTTTTATAAAGAAGTATATATCTGTTAATCCCAGACTCCTAAATTATGCCTCCCCCACACCTTTCCCCTTTAGTAACCATAGTTTTTTTTTTTTTTTTCCTGTGTCCTCCAGAGTGAATTTAAGGAGATCAAAATAGGAGATATGTTTTTGGCAATTCACCATCCCATGTCAAAAGGCAGCCAATTATTTTGAGAGTACCCTTAGAGGAGAATTCACAGTTTGCCTGTGAGAATGTCATACTTCCTCATTTTTATCCATTTATAATTTTCTATGGCACATATCATGACTTTAAATAAATGTCTTCTCTTTTTTTTTCAGTATATTTAAATAATTTTGGCCTTTATTTGTCTAGTGCATTTTTATACCTTTACTTTTTCATTTTATGTACTTGTTCTGCAGAGGGCCTTGTAATCTTATTTCTCATAATACAAACATTTATTATAAGCAGGTACAAATAATTAAATTATTTCTTCTAACGTAGCTGTGCCTGAGCACATATTATTTTTTCATATATTACTTCCCTTTTATTCCTTCTGAATTTTATAATTAGGACATTTGTTTTAGTTATGTGAGAAGGTAGCTGCATATACATTTACATATATGTGCATGTGTATATTTATTTATTTATTCTATGACTGCAACCTCCAAACAGAGTGTTCAGTTCAGTTCAGTCACTCAGTCATGTCCAACTCCTTGTGACCCCATGGACTATAGCATGCCAGACCTCCTGTCCATCACCAAACTCCCAGAGTTTACTCAAACTCATGTCCATTGAGTCAGTGATGCCATCCAACCATCTCATCCTCTGTCTTCCCTTTCTCCTCCTGCCCTCAGTCTTTGCCAGCATCAGGGTCTTTTCAAATGAGTCAGCTTTTTGCATCAGGAGGCCAAAGGATTGGAGTTTCAGCTTCAACATCAGTCCTTCCAATGAATTTTCAGAACTAATTTCCTTTAAGATTGACTGATTGGATCTCCTTGCAGTCCAAGGGACTCTCAAGAGTCTTCTCCAACACCATAGTTCAAAAGCATCAATTCTTATGTGCTCAGCTTTCTTTATAGTCCAACTCTCATATCCATACATGACTACTGGAAAAACCATAGCCTTGACTAGATGGACCTTTGCTGGAAAGTAATGTCTCTGCTTTTTAATATGCTGTCTAGGTTGGTCATAACTTTCCTTCCAAGGAGTGAGCGTCTTTTAATTTCATGGCTGCAATCACCATCTACAGTGATTTTGGAGCCCCCCAAAATAAAGTCTGTCTCGGTTTCCATTGTTTTTCCATCTATTTGCTATGAAGTGATGGGACTAGATGCCATGATCTTCATTTTTTGAATGCTGAGTTTTAAGCCAACATTTTCACTCTCCTCTTTCACTTTCATCAAGAGGCTCTTTAGTTCCTCTTCACTTTCTGCCATAAGGGTGGTGTCATCTGCATATCTGAGGTTATTGATATGTCCCCTTGCAATCTTGACTCCAGCTTGTGCTTCAATCCAGTCTGACATGGGTTTCTCATGATATACTCTGCATATAAGATAAATAAACAGGATGACAATATACAGCCCTGACGTACTCCTTTCCCAATTTGGAACTAGTTCCATCGTTCCATGTCTGGTTCTAACTGTTGCTTCTTGACCCGCATACAGATTTCTCAGGAAGCAGGTAAGGTGGTCTGGTACTTCCATCTCCTTAAGAATTTTCCACAGTTTGTTGTGGTCTACACAGTCAAAGGCTTTGGTAAGTCAATAAGGCAGAAGTAGATGTTTTCCTGGAATTCTCTTGCTTTTTCCATGATTCAGCAGATGTTGGCAATTTGATCTCTGGTTCTTCTGCCATTTCTAAATCCAGCTTGAACATCTGGGAGTTCTCGGTTCACATACTGTTGAAGCCTAACTTGGAGAATTTTGAGCATTACTTTGCTAGTGTGTGAGATGAGTGCAATTGTGGGGTAGTTTGAACATTCTTTGGCTTTTTTTTCTTTTGGTAGATCTAGTGCAGATGATTTAAAAAAAAATACCTTTCTCAAAGAGCTTTCATAGCATGGACTAAATAATCAGCAGACATCAATGAATTCTATTAATCTTTATGAATCACTGCATCAAGAAATGGACTTCCCTGCTGGCTCCGATGGTAAAGAATCCACCTACCATGCAGGAGACCTGGGTTTGATCCCCGGGTTGGGAAGTTCCCCTGGAGGAGGGCATGGCAACACCCACTCCAGTATTATTGCCTGGAGAATCCCCATGGGCAGAGGAGCCTGGCGGGCTACAGTCCATGGGATTGAAAGAGTTGGACACAAACTGAGCAACTAGGGACAGCAAAGTACAGCATCAAGAAACAGATGAGAAATGGTGAGTCCTAAGAGCTCTTCACTTCCCTATTAAAGCCCATTTACCTTTTTACTCTTGGGTTCCGTGAAATGTTCCTGTGTTCTGTGATAGTTACTTTTTCTATTTATGCTGTAAGTTAGTTTCAGTTATCTGCAGCCAAAGAAGCTTGACTAATACGGATGAAGAAGGTCTAAGAACCTAAAATAGCCTCTGAAAATAAGGTTAAGAAATTCAGAAGAGCTGAGTAACACAGGGCCAGCACTGGGGAGCAATACAGTAGCAGTTCCCAGTTCTTCCCTGTGAGACTCCCTCTGAACTTCCCACTAGAAAATGGATGAATACATGAGTACTCGAAAATATGTGAACTGGTAACACCACTGGACACTGTGAGAGAAAACCATGGGCCAGAATGTAGGGGAATTTCCACTATCTTCAGACTGGATGTGGTTGGGTTGAAAATTATCCTGTTGATCATATCTCTATGTTCTATAAACTAGCATAGTAATGAATGGCTGGGGAAAAGTTTGAGAGGTCTGACTCACCTCCATTAGGAGTTACCATTACTATCTTGAGAACACCTCCCTGAGCAAGCCAGCTTGTCATTCATATGTGAAATGACAAAGATGTTCTCAAGTCAAGGGCTCAGGAAACACATCATCGTACAGCTTCCTGTAAATGTCATTCAAAGAATAAGAACACCATGCAGTAAGTATGGAAACTAAGGTGTGCGTGCGTACTAAGTTGCTTCCGTCGTGTCCAGCTCTGCGAGCCTATGGACCCTAAAGTAGCCTCCCAGGCTCCTCTGCCCATCGGATTCTCCAGGTAAGAATAACGGAATGGGTCGCTATTTCCTCCTCCAGGTTATCTTCCCAACCCAAGGATGGAATCCACATATCTTATGTCTCCTGCATTGGTAGGCTGGTTTTTCACCACTAGACCATCTGGGAAACCCTTGAAACTAATTGAATGTACACTTAATTTTTTTGAGGTGGTGGTTTCAAAATTGACTAAGCAAAAAACAATTCTTCAAAAATGTTTATATGAGCAAATGCTTAACATATGTTATACTATAACACAAAAAAACAGGGAGGGGGGCTGAAGAAAGGAGATCTGTACATAATAGCAAATGTTGTTCTTAACTATAATAGCCATAGAAATTGATTTTAACCATGTGGCTCTTAAACCTATAACCTCAAACAGCTTTAAACGGATTGTCTACTTCCAAATCACTTTAAGATATGAAAGCAAATAAAATACAGTATAGGTCCCAGATGATAAGAGCTGCAAACAAAGAAAATAAGGGAGCATATGGAACAGAAAGCATACATCATAAGGGCTGAAATAGCACAAAGAATATTGTTAATGTTGTTAATATTGTTAAGATATTGTTAATGACATGTCAAAATGTTTTATAATAGAATGTTAAGGGAACAAACAGGCACAAATGAATGTTGTATGTGTATGTGTAAAACAACATACACAAATGAATGCAACTGTGTAAAACATGTATAGAAAAATCTAGAAGGAAAACAAAAGAATGTTTAAATTAGTGGCATCAGGGTATATTTGAATTTCTTCCATTTCTTTGTTCCTGGTGTTTGTAGTTTGGCAACAATGAACATGTATTACTATATTAGGCAAGGCTCATCTGCAAGCAACAGAAACTGACTTTGGCTTTCTTCAGTTTGGAGGGCAGGTAGGCAGGCCTGAAACCCAGGGAAAATTTGAAGTTGCAGCCAACAGAATTCTCTCTGCTTCAGAGGGACATCAGTAATTTTTTTTCCTCTTAAGGCTCTCAACTGGTTACATGAGGCCCATCAACATTATGGAGGGTAATCTGCTGTACACAAAGTCTGCTGATTTAAATGTTAATCTGACCTAAAAATACTTTCACAGCAACATCTAGACTAGCGTTTAACCAAATATCTGGGTACTGTGGCCTAGCCAAATTGTTGCGGTTTAGTTGCTAAGTCTTCTCCAACTCTTGGCAACGCCATGAACTGTAGTCCACTAGGCTCCTCTGGCCATGGAATTTCCCAGGCAAGAATACTGGAGAGGGGTTGCCATGTCCTTCTCCGGGGGATCTTTCTGACCCAGGGATCAAACCCACATCTCCTGCTTTGGCAGAAGGATTCTTTACTGCTGAGCCACCAGGGAAGCCCCTAGCCAAGTCGATGTGTACAATTAACCATCATAGCATCCAAATGGTTGAACCCAGGCCCTGTACCAGAGTCCTGGCAGCCAGAGTCTGGCGAAGGAGGGAACTCAGGTTCACTCCTGCAGTGACAAGCAGGGCTCTGTGCCCCACCAAAACTATCCATGGTGAGGGGTATCCCAGAAACAGGACAGGGAGCTAGGTGTTGCATAGCCCTTTTTTAAAAAGACAAATATTTGACACTGTTATATTTATAAACGACAAATTTTTTTTCCTTATGAACAAATTGCAAGTTCATCAGCAAATCCTTGGTGAGATTTAGAGACCATGAGTCATAGTAGCAAGATTCTGTGACTTCATTCAGTTGCCTGCAAGCTCTGCACCAGTTTCTCCACCCACCTCCCTCATGCTCTTCACTGCCTGCCTCTGCTATATCAGGGAGCCCACCTAATCACCCACACCAGGAAACTGGGCTTCATCCTTGACCCTCCCTCCACCTGCCTCCGTAGAACCAATCTGTCAGCAAGTTCTATCATCTCAAATGTCCCTCTTCTCTGTCCCACTGGCTCCCATCCTGATGCAGCTGGTTATTGTCTCTCACCGGGACTGTTTCCTGATTCTCCGAGGTGATCTGAATATTCATTGGAAGGACTGATGTTGAAGCTGAAGCTCCAATTCTTTGTTCACCTGATATGAAGAGCCAACTCATTGGAAAAAGACCCTGATGGTGGGAAAGATTGAGGGCAGGAGGAGAAGGGGAAGACAGAAGTTGAGATGGCTGGATGGCATCATCGACTCGATGGACATGAGTTTGAGCAAGCTCCAGGAGATGATGAAGGACAGGGAAGCCCGGCGTGCTGCAGTCCATAAGGTCGCAGAGTCAGACATGACTTAGCTACTGAACAACAACAATTGGTCTTGTCTCTCTTGTTTTCTCTTCTACCATCTCTAACCATGTTCACTGTGCCTTCAGAGTTGAGTTTCTAAAAACCAATATACACCTGCTGTTCTGAGCCTTGCCCCTCTTCCTGCCTTCATGTGGGTTCCCAAGGTGTGGAGACAAGCAGCACCTACTTCAACTTGACAGATGTATAAGGAGACGATATTTTTGTAATAATATTTATTTATTTATTTGTCTGCGTCGGGTCTCAGTTGCAGCACATGGATCTTTATTTGCAACATGTAGGAGCTTTAGTTGAGGCATGTGGGATCTAGTTCCCTGATCAGGGATTGAACTCAGGCCCTCTGCACTGGGGGCATGGAGTCTTAGCCACTGGACACCAGGGAAATGCTAGATGTGGGAAACTCTTGATATAATTTTTCTCATGGTTTATGAGAGATAGAGGTGCTAGAATGCATTGTCTCCAACTACTCACGACAGAACACATGATACCAATTGAAAGATGGAAACTACAGAATTTTCAATAAATCTATTTTTCTAACCTGATGAGGTAAGTGAAGCTTAGTTCACTCCACTTTACTCAAAGTGTTTTTCTGGATAAAATTGTTATTCAATTTATAGCCCCTGTAATAGACCTTATTATCTAAATATATGTTTATGGTATCCTAGCCTACCTTTTCATGCATTCATTTATATATGCATTCAGTGGTTCAGCAAAGCCTCATTGAGCATCTGCCCTCCACCAGGCACCATGGCAGGTGTGTAAGAAAAGTCCTATTTGTCATAGTTTAGCACCTACATCAGTTCTTCCTGGCTGTAGGCCTGGTATTGGGGTAGTACTATCAAGTGTCTGCAGTAAGAGACACTCATCTTACTGGCCGCCTGTGAGTTGAAATTTGTCATTTGGACATTTTATTGGGGACACACAAAATTAATAAAAGCATGTTTTTATCTTTCATCAGATTATGAAGACAGATAAGCAGCCAAAACAGTATTGGCCTAAAATTGAGCTACTCTATAACTATTCATCATTTTCAAAAGAAAAAAACAAATGTTGTCTCTTTCTCTTGGCTTCCTTTTCTGCTCAGTGTGGTAAATCCATCATCTAGAGATTTTTCTGTCTCTTTATTTTCATTTCTCCATTTCTGCATATGCCCTAGGTTACTGAGTCACTTATCTTCAACAGATGTAGCAGTTACTCAAACTCTCCAAAATATTTGATAATTGTGGAATGAAGTGCAATTGTGAAACATTATTCCACGGGTATAATCTTGGCTCTGTGACTTTTAGTGGGAAAAATAAAGAAAAACATCCTAAAGTTTCTGTCTAAACACCCATCAATCTCCCTTTTTGAACTATAAAGCAAATGAAACCACCAATCCTATGAAATAATCTTAAAATCAAGTGAAAAATGGTAGCTGGCAGCTAACATGTTGTTTTGATGTAGTCGGAAGTGGATGATTTGAATTATTACCAAACATTTATTTTCTTTTCGAAATTTTAACTCAGAATTGTCAAGGCAACAGAACAATTAGATAATCTGAAAACTGGGACAGCTACATTTTTGGACCCAATTGCCTTCATATGTTAATCTAAACAAAACATCCTCTTTGGCTTCTGCACTGGCAAAGCCCAGTACAGTGTTTGCAAAAATGCTGTTAATAATCACCTACACATGAGACTATCTTTAGGGATTAAACAGCCTTTTCAATCGGGTTCCTTTACTGTCCCCCGCTTGCCTCCTTGTATGGTCAAGCCACTGACAGCTGTTTTCTTGTTTTCTGTTCAGCCCCCTGTTCAACCAGTGCCTGTTTCACTTACATCCTACTCACATGACTAAACTTCTTACAAACTTGCTTCAGGCCCCAGCTAATGATTGTTCTAGCTTTGGATCAGAATATCTCCACTATGATAGCTTATCGAAGGTGGGAGCTGGGATAAGGGACTGGTTTCCCTGGTAAATAATGAGACAGTTGTATCCGACTCTTTGTGACTCCATGGACGGTAGCCTAGCCGGCCAGGCTCCTCTGTCCGTGGAATTCTCCAGGCAAGAAATACTAGAACAGATTGCCATTTCCTTCTCCTGGGGATCTTCCCAACCCAAGGATCAAACCCGGATCTCCTGCATTACAGGCAGATTCTTTACCATCTGAGGCACCAGGGAAGCCACTAATGAGCCAACTTGATGTTCATTTCCCCTGTAACTGGTAACTTCCCCTCCTCCTGTTCCCACCCCCATCAAAGACTGCTTGCAGCCATGTCCTGCCTGCCATGAGCCGCACACATTGGGATGTCCCTCCAGGACCTTACTTCAGACACGTAAGATCCCCCATCCATTAAACCACTGATGTCTCTGTTGCTGACTCTGTGCTCTTTTTTTGGTCTTTAAGCTGGGCAAATGCAGGTCTTGCGGGCCTGTGGGATGCAGCCCAGCATCCCTCCTTCTTCTGATCATGCTGTCCTCCTCCCTCCTTCTTTCCTAGGCTATATGTGTTCCTACATCTTCCGTTTCTTGGCCTCATCCTGTACCTGTTCACCCTAAAAGAAGGCTCTTTCCTCTTCTCACCATCTAAATAACTCCTCTCCATACTTCGAAGATGGGAGCAGTTGTCACCCCCTCCTTGAAGCCTCCCTTGACTATGCAAGTTAACAATGTCACTTGCATTTTCAACTAAGGAGATAGTTGAGTGTTTGGTGGACATCCCCAGCACTTGGTCTCCCCATCAGTTAGATGGATGGCACTCAAGGGATCTCAAAACGACAAGGTGTCAACTACAAATTGACACTTGCCAAGAGCATTGCCAGAGATCGAACAACAGCAACAAGGGCATTTGCCATCTGCCTCTCTGGAGATTGAACCCTGTGTTGCTGCAGCTATTGACTTTCAACACCCTCAAGGGGAATTCAGGGCGGGGAGTGAGGCATTCTGTGCTCCAGGCAATCTGGTGGAATAGGTCATAAGATCAGTTCAGTTAGGTTCAGCTGCTCAGTCATATCCAACTCTTTGCAACCCCATAAACTGCAACATGCCAGGCTTCCCTGTCCTTCACCAACTCCCGGAGCTTGCTCAAACTCACTTCCGTTGAGTTGGTGATGCCCTCCAACCATCTCATCCTCTGTCGTCCCTTCTCCTCCTGCCTTCAATCTGTCCCAGTATCAGAGTCTTTTCCAATGAGTCAGTTCTTCACATCAGGTGGCCAAAGGATTGGAGTTTTAGCTTCAGCAACAGTCCTTCCAAAGTATATTCAGGACTGATTTCTTTAAGGACGAACTGGTTGGATCTCCTTGCAGACCAAGGGACTCTCAAGAGTCTTCTCCAACACCACAGTTCAAAAGCATCAATTCTTCAGCACTCAGCTTTCTTTATAGTCCAACTCTCACATCCATACATGACTACTGGAAAAACCATAGCTTTGACTAGATGGACCTTTGTTGGCAAAGTAATGTCTCTGCTATTTAATATGTTGTCTAGGTTGGCCACGGCTTTTCTTTCAAGAAGCAAGTGCCTTTTGATTTCATGGTTGCAGTCACTATCTGCAGTGATTTTGGAGCCCCCCAAAATAAAGTCTCTCACTGTTTCCATTGTTTCCCCATCTATTTGCCATGAGTGATGGGATAGGATGCCATGATCTTCATTTTTTGAATGTTGAGTTTTAAGCCAACTTTTTCACTCTCCTCTTTCACTTTCACCAAGAGGCTCTTTAGTTCTTTGCTTTCTGCCATAAGGGTGGTGTCACCCGCATATCTGAGGTTATTGATATTTCCTGACAATCTTGATTCCAGCTTGTGCTTCATCCAGTCTGGCATTTTGCATGAGGTACTCTGCATATAAGTTAAGCTATATATTAAATAAATATATAGACTTGATGTACTCCTTTCCGGATTTGGAACCAGTCTGTTGTTCCATGTCCAGTTCTTACTGTTGCTTCTTGACCTGCCTACAGATTTCTCAGGAGGCAGGTAAGGTGTTCTGGTATTCCCATCTCTTTAAGAATTTTCCACAAATTTCTGTGACCCACATAATCAAAGGCTTTAGCGTAGTCAGTAAAGCAGAAGTAGACGTTTTTATGACACTCTCTTGCTTTTTCTATGATACAGCAGATGTTTCGATTTGATCTCTGTTTCCTCTGCATTTTCTAAATCCATATTGAACATCTGGAAGTTCAGAGTTCACGTACTATTGAAGCCTAACTTGGAGAATTTTGAGCATTACTTTGCTGACGTGTGAGATGAGTGCAATTGTGCGGTAGTTTGAACATTCTTGGCATTGCCTTTCTTTGGGATTGGAATGACGACTGACCTTTTCTAATCCTGTGGCCACTGCTGAGTTTTCCAAAGTTCCTGGCATATTGAGTGAGCACTTTAATAGCATCATCTTTTAGTATTTGAAATAACTCAACTGGAATTCTATCACCTCCACTAGCTTTGTTCATAGTGATGCTTCCTAAGGCCCACTTGACTTCACATTCCCAGATGTCTGGCTCTAGGCAAGTCTTCAGATAGTTAGATATTTTCAGGAACTGATTTCATGATCCCAATCCTTGTATCTCTTCACACCTATAAAGGCCCTAAATCCCTTCATGGTGACATCAACTCCTCAAGACTCGCAGAAAACCTTTTGTAAAGTCTGCGCTTGATTGCATCAAACACCTCTTTCACCAAAATCTTCTATATTGACCTTCTCACACTGCCTCTTTGGAGCAGTCTCTCAGAGCTATCTGAGGCGCTGCCTCCCAGGCTGCAGTCCTCATTTTGCCCCCAATAAAACTCAACTCACGACTCTCATGTTATGCATCTTTTTAGGCGACAATGTAAAAGCAGTCTGGGTCCCTGAGTCACACTTTGAGCAGATAAGCCTTAGAGAGCTTCTCAATCAGGAGTTTCACACTGGGCTTTGTGTGCACAATATATAAACTTTTATTGTGGTAAATGCCTAAAATATTGGCGCTTATTTGTTATTACAGCAGACCATAGGCTACCCTGGCAGATATAAATGTGAAAGGTAAAACTTTAAAACTGAGGTCATATAAATTGTGACGTCAGAGTAAGAAAGAATTCCTCAAACAAGACACAAAAATCATAAACTGTAAATGAATAAAACAATAATTGAAGCACATTAAAATTAAGAAATTTTATTCATCCATAGGTATGATAGAGACAAGCCCACCTTGGGAAGATATCTGTAACATGTATGGTTGACTAGGAGATGATACCCAGAATAAAAAAAGATCTCCTTTGAATCAGTCAGAAAAAAGCAAATATCCCAACAGAAAAATGGGCAAAAGATATTAACAAGAATCTTGCAGAAAAGAAAATATGAATGGCCCCAAAGCAAACAAAAAACACGCTTATCCTAATTGGAACTAGGGAAAAATTAAAAGCACAGTGATATACTGTATTATATCCTATAGGAAATCAGTCCTGAATATTCATTGGAGGGACTGATGCTGAAGCTGAAACTCCAATCCTTTGGCCACCTGATGTGAAGAACTGACTCATTAGAAAAGACTCTGATGCTGGGGAAGATTGAAGGCAGAAAGAGAAGCGGATGACAGAGAATGGGATGGTTGGGTGGCATCATGGGATGGACATGAGTTTGAGCAAACTCCGGGAGTTGGTGATGGACAGGGAGGCCTGACATGCTGCAGTCCATGGGGTCGCAAAGAGTCAGACATGACTGAGCGACTGAACTGACTGGTACTGTATTATAGCTATCAGATTGACAAAAATCAAGTAACTGGACAATACTAAGTGTCAGAAATAATAAGAACTCTTCAACAATTCTTTTGGGGAAAAAATTGATAGTTTCTGATAAAATTGAAAATATGAATATTCTGTGACCCAATAGTACCAGGCCTAAACATATACATATACAAGTTCAAAATAGTACTGTTTATTATCACAAAAACTAGAGACAAACCTCGTCCATTCACAATAAAGTTAATAAATACATTGTGGTATATATTCAAAGGAATACCATATAGTAGTGAAAATGAATAAGATATAGCTATGAATGAATCTCAAAAACATGTTAAAAAACAAAGTCACATTAGAAAACACATATTTCACTTATTTAAAGTATAAAAATCAGGCAAAACTAAACAATATATTGCTTAGAGATATCTACATCAGGTAAGACATAAAAAGTACACACAAGTTTATAAAATTGAGGAGGGTGATTACACCAGAAATGGAAAGGAGGGGATGTATTTGGGATGAAGCATGAGACTTCAGAGGAGCTGCAAACCCCCTGTTCTTAAGCTGCAGGGTGCTAGCTTTTAAACATTTTGTAATTTTCTTTTTTTAATTATGGTTAAATACACAAAACATAGGATTAGCTCTCATAACCATTTTAAAAATATTTATTTATTTGGCTGCACCAGGTCTTAGTTGCAGCACTGGGGATCTGTGTTGCTATATGTGGGATTTTCATTGCTACATGCGAGATCTTAGTTCCCTGACCAGGGACCTAACCCAGGCCCCCTGGATTGGGAGCGTGGAGTTTTACCCACTGAACCACCAGGGAAGTCTCTGTCTTAACCATTTTTAATCATAGAGTTCAGTACTATTAAACGCATTTACATTGTTGTACAACCACCACCATCATCCTCCATTTCTTTAACTCTTAAAGTTTTTTAAATGTTTTAATTTAAAATGTGCATACATATTGTGTGCACTCTTTTGCATGCTGACTCAGTTCGTGTTTTTAAAAGCCAAAAAAAAAAAAAACAGTCCTTGTAGAACTATATTTATTGTTCTGCAACTACATCCATTGTATATTCTAAATATAAAGTGGAATGATATGGTGGTATATACATACAATAAAATGTGATCCAGCCATACAAAAGAATGGAATTCTGATACATTCTATAACCTGCGAAGGCCTTTAAAATATTAGGCTGAATAAAATAAGCCAGTCACAAAAGGACAAATATTGTATAACTGCACTTACATAAAATATCTAGAATAGCCAAATTTATACAGACAGAAAGTAGATAAGCATTTACAAGGGACTGAGGGAGAGAGGAAAATGTGGAGCAATTGCTTAATGGGTACAGAATTTCTATTTGGGGTTAAGAAAGGATTTTGTAAACAGAGGTGATGGTTGTACAGCATTGTGAAAGTAATTGATGACACTGAATCGTACAAGTAAAAATAGCTAAAATGGAAATATTATAAGTATTGCTGCTGGAATTCTGTTTAAACAGGAGCTTTCATTAGCACTTTAAAAATGGTTTTATTTTTATTTATATTGAGAACTTAGCTATCAGCCATTTTCTTGCTTACTTGCCCTCTGTAGTCTCTAAAATCTTTCCTATTATCTTTGGTTTTTAGACCATAATGTGCTCATTACTATTTCCAGTGTATTTGCTTTGCTTAGGGGATGCTGAGTTGCTTGAATCTGTGGGTTGATGTCTTTATCAATTTGGACCATGCTTGTGATTTTCACTTCTAATATCAATTGCTCTCCACCTTCTCTCTACCCTCTTGTTGACCACATTCCATTTATCTTTTCAATCTGTCCTGAATTTTCCGATATTATGCACCCTGTGCTTTTTTGAGATATCTACTCTTTTTTCAGCTTTATTTTTAAATTAAAAATATCATCCAGCTTTATTGAGGTGTAACTGACAAATAGAAATTATTTACATTTAGGATGTACAACATAATGATTTAATATATGTACACACTGTGTATTAATACTATAATTAAGTTATTTAACACATCACCCCCACATAGTTGCCATTTTTCTGTGTATAATCAGAATACTTACAACCTATTCTACTAGCAAATTTCAAGTATACAAAACAGTATCATTAACTATAGTCACCATGCTATACATTAGATCAGCAGAATGTTCTTATAACTAAATGTTCATCTTATAACTAAAACATTTCCCAATTCTTCACCCTACTGTCTCCTCAGCTCCTTGTAGCCACCATTCTACTCTATTGTTCTATGAGCTCAACTTTGTTATCCCACATATAATTGAGATCATACAGTATTTGTCTTTTCTGTATCTGACATATTTTACATAGCATTCGATTGGCCAAAAAATTCAGGTTTCTCTGTAGCATCTTACAGTATCTTCCAAGTTCATCCGTATTGTTGCAAATGTCAGGGTTTCCTTCTTTTTACAGTTGAATAATATGCTATCTGGAGAAGGTAATGGCAACCCACTCCAGTATTCTTGCCTGGAGAATTCCATGGACAGAGGAGCCTGGCAGGCTACAGTCCATGGGGTTGCAAGAGTCGGGCATGACTTAGCAACTAAACCACCACCACCAATATGCCATCCCATAACATTTCACCCATCAAAGAACTAGTAGCTTGTTTTCATATCTTGGCTATTTCAAAATGCCACAATGAACATGGAAGTGCAAGTATCTCTTTGAGGTCATGATTTCATTTCCTTTGAATATATATTCAGAAGTGGGGCTGGGATCATGGCAGTTCTAATTTTAATTTTTTTGAAGAGCTTCCATATTCAAAAAGTTCCACAATGAACTAATTTGTTCTCATCGACAGTGTATGAGAGAGCTCCCTTCTCTTCACAACTTCACCAAGGATTGTTATCACTTATCTTATAATACCTGCCCTAAAGAGTGTGTGGTGACATCTCATAGTGGTTTTGATTTGAATTCCCCTGATGATGAGCAGTGTTGAACATCCTTTCATTTACCTGTTGACCATTTGAATGTGTTCTTTGGGAAAATGTCTATTTACATCCCCCATCCATTTTAAAATCTGGTTATTTGGAGTTTTTTTTCGATTGTGTTATATGAGCTCCTTATATATTCTGGGTATCACTCCTTACCAGAGATAAATAGCTTGCAAATATCCCCTCCCATTCCATAAGCTGCCTTTTTATTTTGTCATCTTGTTGATCATTTTGTTTGCTGTACAGAGCTTTTCAGTTTGATATAATCTCTGTTCTTCATGCTGCTTATGCTTTTGATGTAATATCAAAAAAAAAAAATCTCTGCTAAGACTAATGTCGAGGAGTTTTGTCCTCTCTGTTTTCTTCTAGAAGTTTTATGGTTCCAGGTCTTACATTTAAGTCTTTATACTCCCTTTTGAGTTAATTTTTGTGTATGATATAAAATAAAGGTCTGATTTCATTCTTTTGAAATTCTTAATCATTTTTTTAAAAGATTGATTTATTTTATTCTATTTTTGACTGCACTGGGTCTTTGTTGCTGCACGAGGGCTTTCTCTAGCTGCAAAAAGTGGGAGCTACTGACTCTTCATTGCAGTGCACAGGTTTCTCATTGCTGTGGCTTCTTTTTCCCAGAACACGGGGTCTAGGCATGCAAGCTTCAGTAGTTACAACACGTGGGCTCGATAGTTGTGACCCTCAGGCTCTAGAGTGCTGGCTCAGTAGTTGGGTACCCGCGGCTATGCAGCATGTGGGATCTTCCTGGACCAGGGATTGAACCTACCCACTCCAGTATTCTTGCCTGGAGAATCCCATGGACAGAGGAGCCTGGTGGGCTACAGTCCATGGGATTGCAAAGAGTTGGCCACGACTGATGGGCTAACACCTCTACATTGCAAGGCAGATTCTCAACCATTGGACCACCAGAGAAGCCCCTTAATCATTTTTGAACACTTTCCTTTTGATCTTGGGCCTGTAAGTTATGTATCCAAGCCTGATAACAATGCCCACCGAGAAAGAACTTGGATCCCTGTTTTAGGTGATGCAGTCCTGCTCAGAGTATAGGTATCTGATTTCTAATACAGTTAGTATCTGTGTTACAAAATCATTCACTCCCCCTTCATCTAAATGAATTCTACCTACTGAATATGTGTCAGGTTGGTTTTACACCAGTTACCAATAACTCCTTAACCCCACCTCCAAAAAATTACATTTTCAAAAAAATGTGCTGAGTTAGTCTCGTTCCCAGAGGGAGACAGCTAAGGCAGGAGGTGATTGCAGAGCACACCAGCCCTGGCGTGAGTGTGTTGGGGTTTGAGGTCGGAGCAGTGTGCTTTTGACGGACTCCCCTAAATTGTTCTGCTTTTCACAACTTCTGCCCTCTACTTCTGAAACCACAGGTTCTCTAAAACACAAGCATTTCTCCCAGTAGTTCTCATGGCAATCACATGAGAGTTTTCTTTCTAGAAAGGAGTAAAGGACTTTTGTCGAGTAAGACCGAGTAGACAGTCGGGACTGTGTTAGGACCTCAGAGTATGGTAGCATTTCCAATGTTTCTTGTGATGTATCCTTGCGGTATTTCAAATTCTAGGGGAGCACAGAATGCCTTTTTTCATGACTTTGAGCTTATCTACCATAGCTCTTTGGACATAGCTCTCAATGAATGTTTTGTGAATGAAATAAAAAGCAGCTTACAGACCAAACTAGCTCTAAAAAGAGCCACTGCTTCTTGAACACCTACTGTGTGCCATGCACTGGGTCAGGTCTCTTATGGGCATTACTCTAGTCAATGACCTGACAATTGCCCCCTGAAAACCACATCCTTACTTTATAGATGCTGACATGGACGGGTAACTGGCAGATACCAAGTTTATGAGAACTGCATGTGTTTCTCAACAGTTCTTTATTTAATATTTTTAAAAAATTAAGTTTGGAACACCTCCATTTCTACAAAGTATAACATTAAGCTGGCTATTTATTTTGAAATTAATGTAGAGCTTATGTTTATAAAAATTGTGAGTTTCTGTGCATTTATTTACTTATAGAATATTTTGCACTTTGACATTTCCTGACTTAATCAAAGTTGTAATGATCTGAATAAGCAGAAAAATTGCTGAGGTGCCTGTAAAAATTTTGAGAAACTAGGGTAAAGATGCTAGACACTTTAGGGAAGAGATTCACTATATCACGTGACTAAATGAAACACAGTGAGGGTGAAGAAAGAGGTGAATGACTAGGAAGGGAAAGAGGACAGAAATCCCAGAGGATTAAAAAAAAAAAAAGGTACTAGTTGTGAACTATAAAGTAGCTGTAATCATTGTGGGCCAGCATTTTAGGAAATTTGTTGTAGATCTGAGAACCGCAATAAGAAACTTACACCTAGGAATGAAGCTCACCAAATGCGTAGTTATTTATAACCATTTCACAGAAACTTCTAAGTAAGTCTCAGGGAAGTATCAGTATAAATGAGAAAATTCAGAATCAAGGTTATATAATCTACTCAAATTCACACATCTAGTGAGCAGCAGAAATGAATTTCAACCCAAGGACTGTCCAAGTCCAGGGTCATCTGCTTACCATTCAGCCCTCAGCAGCAGGCTGTCTTCCTGATCAAAACGTGGGAGAGGACAGAACTCTAAGAAACAGAGGCTGTAATTCACAGTACCCAATTCCAAATCAGGGCAGGAGTGACAAATCTCTTGCACTTGTGTCTCACAACCACTGTCACTAGACTTGCCTTTCACAAAGAAGGAATATAGAAGTGTGTGTGTGTGTGTGTGTGTGTTTGCTAGCATGTTACGTGGGACTCAGTCTTTAAAAGTAACTGCATAGTCTTTGACTTGAGCAATGACACATGAACCAGCAAAATGTCCTTTGCCACCCAACTATTTCTTTCTTTAAAAAAAAAATTATTTGTTTGACCACGCCAGGTGTCAGTTGCTTTTTCAAAGAATTAGAACAAATAATTTCTCAATTTGTATGGAAATACAAAAAACCTCATATAGCCAAAGCAATCTTGAGAAAGAATGGAACTGGCGGAATCAACCTACCTGACTTTAGGCTATACTACAAATCCACAGTCATTAAGACAGTATGGTACTGGCACAAAGACAGAAATATAGATCAATGGAACAGAATAGAAAGCCCAGAGATAAATCCACGCATCTATGGACACCTTATCTTTGACAAAGGAGGCAAGAATATACAATGGAGAAAAGACAACCTCTTTAACAAGTGGTGCTGGGAAAAATGGACAGCCACTTGTAAAAGAATGAAACTAGATCACTTTCTAACACCATACACAAAGATAAACTCAAAATGGATCAAAGATCTAAGCATAAGACCAGAAACTATAAAACTCCTAGAGGATAACATAGGCAAAACACTCTCTGCCATAACCCAAAGCGGGATACTCCATGACCCACCTCCCAGAATATTGGAAATAAAAACACGAATAAACAAATGAGACCTAATTAAAATTAAAAGCTTTGCACAACAAAGGAAACTATAAGCAAGATGAAAAGACAGTCTTCAGAATGGGAGAAAATAATAGCCAATGAAGCAACAGACAAACAATTAATCTCAAAAATATACAAACAACTCCTGCAGCTCCATTCTAGAAAAATAAACAACCCAATTAAAAAGTGGGCCAAAGAACTTAACAGACATTTCTCCAAAGAAGATATAAAAATGGCTAACAAACACATGAAAAGATGCTCAACATCACTCATTATCAGAGAAATGCAAATCAAAACCACATTGAGGTACCACTTTACACCAGTCAGAATGACTGCCATCCAAAAGTCTACAAGCAATAAATGCTGGAGAGGATGTGGAGAAAAGGGAACCCTCTTACACTGTTGGTGGGATTGCAAACTAGTACAGCCACTATAGAAAACAGTGTGGAGGTTCCTTAAAAAGCTGCAAATAGACCTGCCATATGACCCAGTAATACCACTGCTGGGCATATACACCGAGGAAACCAGAATTGAAAGAGCCACGTGCACCCCAATGTTCATTGCTGCATTGTTTACAATAGCCAAGACATGGAAGCAACCTAGATGCCCATCAACTGACGAATGGATAAGAAAGCTGTGGTACATATACACAATGGAATATTATTCAGCATTAAAAAAAAATTCATTTGAAGCAACTCTACTCAGATGGACGAAACTGGAGCCCATTATCCAGAGTGAAGTAAGCCAGAAGCAAAAACAACAATACAGTATATTAACGCATATATATGGAATTTAGAAAGACGGTAACAAGAACTCAACATGCGAGACAGCAAAAGGAACGCAGATGTATAGAATAGACTCGTGGACTTTGTGGATGAGGGTAAGGGTGGGATGATATGGGAGAAGGGCATTGAAGCATGTTAATTGTCATGTGTCTAATCAATCGCCAGCCCAGGATTAATGCTTGGGGCTGGTGCAGCGAGATTTCCCGGGGGGGAGGGAGGAGGGAGGGGGGTTCCGGAGGGGAAGCATATGTAAACCCATGGTGATATCATGACAATGTATGGCAAAAACAATTAAAAAAAATTATTTGTTTGACCACGCCAGGTGTCAGTTGTGGATCTTCAAATCTTCATTGCAGCTTGCAGGATCTTCAGTTATGGTGTGTGAACTCTCAGTTATGGCATTTGTGAGATCTAGTTCCCTGACCAGGGAACGGCTCCCCTGCATTGGGAACTTGGAGTCTTAGCCACTGGACCACCAAGAAAGTCCCACCACCCAACTATTCCTTCTCCAACTGCTGTCAACTTTGTGCCCAGTCACTGAGTATAAATACATGTCTGAGCACTCACACCAGAGTCTGTCCATAACAGGTCAGAAAATCAAGCGACATCCTAGGGTAAAGTTTTAGGGAACACTGGTGATCCTAGAGGCTGGGAACTCATTTGGGAAGCCATGGTTGGCCAATCTTACCATCACTACCCTGACTTCAATCTCCTATCCAAACCATCCTTCTGGGAGTCAGTTCAGTTAAGTTCAGTTGCTCAGTCATGTCCAAATCTTTGAGACCCCCATGGACTGCAGTATGTCAGGTTTCCCTGTCCACCACCAACTCTTGGAGCTTACTCAAACTCATGTCCATTGAATTGGTGATACCAGCCAACCATCTCATCCTCTGTCTTCCCCTTCTCCTCCCTCTTTCAATCTTTCCCAGCATCAGGGTCTTTTCCAATGAGTCAGTTCTTCACAGCAGGTAGCCAAAGTACTGGAGTTTCAACTTCAGCATCAGTCCTTCCAATGAATATTCAGGACTAATTTCCTTTATGATGGGCTGGTTGGATCTTCTTGCAGTCCAAGGGACTCTCAAGAGTCTTTTCTAGCACCACAGTTCAAAAGCACCAATTCATCAGTGCTCAGCTTTCTTTATAGTCCAACTCTCACATCCATACACGACTACTGGAAAAACCGTAGTTTGACTAGATGGACCTTTGTTGGCAAAGTAATGTCTCTGTGTTTTAATATGCTGTCTAGGTTGCTCATAAGTTTTCTTCCAAGGAGCAAGTATCTTTTAATTTCACTGCAATCACCATATACAGAGATTTTGGGAATCAGGGCTAAGATTGCTGGGAGAAATATCAATAACCTGATATGCAGATGACACCATCCTTATAGCAGAAAGTCAAGAGGAACTAAAAAGCCTCTTGATGAAAGTGAAAGAGGAGAGTGAAAAAGTTGGCATAAAGCTCAACATTCAGGAAACTAAGATCATGGTATCTGGTCCCATCACTTCATGGGAAATAGATGGGGAAACAGTGTTAGGCTTTATTTTGGGGGGCTCCAAAATCATGGCAGATGGTGATTGCAGCCATGAAATTAAAAGACACTTACTTCTTGGAAGGAAAGTTATGACCAACCTAGATAGCATATTGAAAAGCAGAGATATTACTTTGCCAACAAAAGTCTGTCTAGTTAAGGCTATAGTTTTTCCACTAGTCATGTATGGATTTGAGAGTTGGACAGTGAAAAAGGCTGAGTGCCGAAGAATTGATGCTTTTGAACTGTGATGTTGGAGAAGACTCTTGAGAGTCACTTGGACTGCAAGGAGATCCAACTAGTCCATCCTAAAGGAGATCAGTCCTGGGTGTTCATTGGAAGGACTGATGTTGAAGCTGAAACTCCAATACTTTGGCCACTTCATGCGAAAAGTTAACTCATTGGAAAAGACCCTAATGCTGGGAAGGATTGGGGGCAGGAAGAGAAGCGGATGACAGAGGATGAGATGGCTGGATGGCATCACCAACTCGATGAACATGGGTTTAAGTAAACTCCGGGAGTTGGTGATGAACATGGAGGCCTGGCATGCTGCGATTCACGAGGTTGCAAAGAGTCGGACATGACTGAGTGACTGAAACTGAACTGAACTGAAACTGAGCCAACAGTCTTCTACAGGATCCAGAGCAGTCTCTGCTGTGACCCACCCCTGGTGGCCAGTGGCTCCCTGTTATCTGCGCAGCTTCACCAAACTCCAGCATCTTCCCACCGTTACCTTCCACTCCTTCCTGCCTGCTCAGATTCTAGGAATTAGATTCCTGTTAAATCTTCAATTCTGGACACTATTCCTTTTATTATACATGGATTGTGTCTTCCAAATGGTGGCAAGAGAGAAATGACATAGCCAAAATGAAACAAATTTAAAACCAATCAATTGGCCTACTAGCCAAAACACATAAAAAACCCAAACATTTGTGTATATATGTATATATATGTATATATGTATATAGTCAGCTATCCTAACACCAAAGGAAAGCCTTTTTCTATAAAATAACCTCTCCCTCCTCTCTGTATACCCTTGTCTGGCTTGATTTTCCTTCAAGGACTTGCTAAAGCACCTGACTTGTAACCTTATTTGTAGTTTATCATTTCTTCCCACCCGCTGCAGATCGTTAGTTCTCAGGGAGCAGGGACTTGTATCTCAGTGCCTGTAACAGTGCCCAGTGCTGTGTACAAGATGAAGGCTTAATACATTTATTGTGACTGGAAAAGCACCTGTTGCACCCCTTTTGGCTGTTTATTTTCAAGGCCACCTGAGGTTCACTTTAACCTCATTTAACTCATAAAGTGGGAAAGGTATATCCCTGCGCCAGACCCAGGCTGACTCTCAGATCCATACTGTTCTTCACTCTTCCCAGCCTCCGACGGGTATGGTAGGTGGCCATCATGTGTTCTCATCTTGTTAACGTCACTTTTGAGAGTTTCATATTCCCACATCAGCTTCACATTAGTTGACTGCCAACTGAAGAAAAATGCACAACGAAAAAGTGAGTTAAGTTTTATGGGGAGACCTTGCTGAGGACTATAGCCTGGGAGACAACACAGACAGATAGATCCAAAGAATGGCCCCAAAGAGGTAAGAGAGGGGCCAGCACGGAACCAAGCAGACCCTTGTGCTCCTCCCCCACCAAAGTACAAAGGCCCTCCATTGTTCCCTTATTTATAGAAATACCTCTTATTTATAGAAAAGCTGAAGACTCCCATGCTTCCTTGACTCACAAAAAAGCAGGCTCAAGCAGTTAATGATCAGGATGATACAGTCACAGACTCCATGTCTGACAGACTCTGTGTCTTCCTGAGTTGTTTTACAGATCTTATAAGTGTCACCATAGAGAAAAAACTAACTGCATGATAACCAGACTGCATCTATGACATAAACTGTTCCATATTAAGCAGAACTGAGTCTATGGCTAGCACAATTCCAAGAACTGGCCTTAAGAGAATGAGATTAATATTGTTGCTCATAATAATCTATATTTTTGTGAGCATCAAAATAATTCTAGCTTGTTCTGCCCATATATGTAAGCAAGCAGGCAACTAAAACTGTCAGCAAAGAGATGCTTCAAATCCATGTCTGTATCGTTCACTCTAAGACCTCAGTGCCCTTTCTCAGCATGAAGAAATTACAGAGACTGACCTTCCTCCCTAATTCCATAGAAAGAGAATATCTGACGGGGATTTGCAAGCAGCTTTTTGCAGGAAACTGCCCTCAACAGGAAGCGCTTTTCTTGTCACTTCAGCAACACTATGAGAAATGGAATATTTCCTGCCATATCAGTAAACAAGGGTGTCACAGTCATTAGCAATTGCAAAATCACTGCAGACGGTGACTACAGCCGTGAAATTAAAAGCCGATTACTCCTTGGAAGAAAAGCTATGACCAACCTAGACAGTGTATTAAAAAGCAGAGACATTACTTTGCCAACAAAGGTCCAGCTGGTCAAAGCCATGGTTTTTCCAGTAGTCATGTATGGATGTGAGAGTTGGACTATAAAGAAAGCTGAGCACTGACGAATTGGTGCTTTTGAACTGTGGTGCTAGAAAAGACTCTTGAGAGTCCCTTGGACTGCAAGAAGATCCAACCAGCCCATCATAAAGGAAATTAGTCCTGAATATTCATTAGAAGGACTGATGCTGAAGCTGAAACTCCAGTACTTTGGCCACTTGATGTGAAGAACTGACTCATTGGAAAAGACTCTGATGCTGGGAAAGATTGAAGGCAGGAAGAGTAGGGGAAGACAGAGGATGAGATGGTAGGATGGCATCACCAACACGATGGACATGAGTTTGAGTAAGTTCCAGGAGCTGTTGATGGACAGGGAAGCCTGGCATGCTGCAGTCCATGGGGTTACAAAGAGTTGGACACGACTGAGCAACTGAACTGACTTGAACTGAACTGAATGTGAGCTGGTGAGCCCTCAGGGTACTCAGGAAGGAGAATACCTGCCATCTAGCAGCCAGCAGACTGTAGCCACTCCCTACAGTGAGCCTCAAGGGAGCTCAGAATGTAAAAAACACAGAATACTGGCCCTGATACCTGAGATGCATATGAAAGGAATGATTTCAGTGAGCCCAGACTCTTGTATCTCCCCATACATAGGAAAGAGCTAAATTTCTTTACCTGGGATATCTGATTTTTGTAATTAACAATAATCTTTTGATGTTCAGACTACCGGCCTTTGTTGCAAAACTTCTGTATAACCTGACTCTACCCCTCACCTCCTCAGAGCAGTTCTCTCAAAGTCACTTGAGATGCTATCACCAGGGCTTGACGTCCTAAAACTTCCCACTGAATAAAACATAACTCCCAATGTTTAGGTTTTGAATATTTTTTAAGTCAACGGCTATACAGTAACTTACCTTAAGCCAGGCACCCCTGGGCTCTGCTCATCTCTAGCCTAAACACACTTTTCAAATCTTTTGATCATACAATACTTGCCTAACATGTTGGTTCCTTCTGTAGATCAAAGAAATAGAAATGAAGAATAAGTAATTAACAGATGACCACTTCCCTCCCCTAGCTTCCCCTTCAATAATCTCTCAGAAAGTTTGTGTGAACAAGATAGCATCTAAAGATCATAAGTCCACAAGACTGCATGCAGTGAGAGATGACTACAATCATTTCAGTTGATCCCCTACCTCAGCGATCAAGATTACTTCCCCTTTAAGAGGGCTTAAAAGGATTTCTCTGGTGACTCATGCAATTCAAGAGACCCAGGTTCAGCTGGAGTCAGGAAGATTCCCTGGAGAAGGAAATGGCAAGCCACTCCAGTATTCTTGCCTGGAGAATTTCATGGACAGAGGAACCTGGCAGGCTATAGCTCACTGGGTCGCAAAGAGCCTGACCAAGAGCAACTCACACATTCACTTTCACTTCACTTTCCCCTTTAAAAACTTTCATGGCTCAGCAGAATCTTCAGAGTTGGTTTTTGGGGGATATGAGTCCGGCTTCTCCCCAGGTGGCCGGCTTTCTGATTAAAAACGACTTTCCTTTCTCTCAACATTTGCCCCTCAAGTATTGATTTTTGAGAGGCAAACAACTGGGGTTGAGTTTGGTAATAAGGATATATATGAGTTTTTGCTGGAAAAAAAGTGTAGTTAAACATCAGAAGATTACTGGAAGAAAAAAAAAAAGATGACTGCTCATCACGAATATCAGAGATCTTAAGTTAATGATTTTAGTGCTTTTCTACATATGGGAAAATGCATGAATCTGGTCTTGGACTTCCCTGGTGGTCCAGTGATTGAGAATCCGCCTGCCAACACAGGGTTCATGGGTTCGATCCCCGGCCCCAGATTTCACATGGCACAGAGCAACTAAGCCCATGCACCACAACTCCTGGAGTCCGAGCTTTTACAGCCTGTGATCTGCAGGAAGAGAAGCCACTGCAGTGAGAAGCCTGTACACCACATCTAGAAAATAGCCCGCACAGCACTGAAGACCCAGCCCAGCCATAAATAAATAAATGACGTTTTAAAAAAGAGTCTGGGCTCATTGAAATTATTCCTTAGATATGTGTCTTAACTATCTCGGATCAGTGTCCAGAGCACAGAATGCTTCCTAGTGCTCCGCATCCTGAATTCCCCTCAGGGAGCACTGCGGAGGGGTGGGGAGCAGCAGCTGTTGGTATGATGGCAGCAACGTTCCTTGTTCAGGGGAAGGGCAGGCACCATTCTCTTGCCACGTGGCCGATCTCTTAGCTGTGCTCTGAGCTACTGCAACATGAAAGGGAGTAGCTCAGTCGTGTCCGACTCTGTGACCCCACGGACCGCAGCCCGCCAGGCTCCTCTGCCCTTGGGATTCTGCAGGCAAGAATACTGGAGTGGGTTGCCATGCCCTCCTCCAGGGGATCTTCCTGACCCAGGGATCAAACCCAGGTCTCCCGCCTTGCAGGCAGATTCTTTACCAACTGAGCCACTAGGGAGGCCTATTGGAACATAAGGACAACCTAATTTTGACTACAGAATGAAACAAGAAGAATTATACGAATATTTCTCGAGTGTTTATTCTACCAAGTCCTACAAGCTCACGAACCAGTTTAATCCATACAAAAACCCCGTGCTGGTGGTACTATTATTATCCGCATTTTGCAGTTCAGCACACTGAGGATGAGAGAAGTAAGTACTTAAAGTCATGCAGTGTGTAAGCAACAGAATCCAGATCTGTTGACAGCAAAATCTGGGCTCATAAGAAAGAAGGAGAACAGGGAAGTTGGGTGAGGACTCTGTGTTTTGCTGAATCATCATAGTTGTATTTAAGAAACTTTCAAGTTTTGGAAAGAGAAATTTTAAAAAGAATCATTGCACTGTGAGAAAATGAGTTTGAGAATTTCTGAACTGCAACAAGTAAGTTAATATTAATTTCTGCAGTTAAAACAAAAGCAGTTTAATATCCTAAGTGTACAGTTATAATGTATGGCAGTTCCTGAACAAACTCAGGGCAAGCATTAATGGCCATTCTTTTCCCATCACCACCAGCTGTGTCAGGAGCCCGGGCTTCCCAGGAATCCTTATCACTGCCTCTTCCTGGGCGTGAAAAAGAGAGTGCAAACCCCAAAGGGAGCGGCTCTGGTGCTCGGGCTACAGCTCTGTTTTCTTTTGAAAGTGTAAGCCAGTTATAACCAAAAGTATCTGCAGATGAAAGTCAAGTTTCTTAACTAATCAATTGCATTCTCATCAACGGGAATAAAGGAAATAATTGAACTTGGTATGTATTAGGTTCAATGCCAGGGCTCTGGGATCTGGGGGCCAGGATGGGAGGAACCACCTCTAAGGAAGCTTGTCTAGGAAGGAAGGGGAAGGAGGGAGGAAAGTGGGATGAACAGGTGATCAAGAAAAGCAGAAGAGAAAACCAGCTAGTTCCCAACTCTGCCCAGAGCTCTTCATGAGTGAAGTCAACTTTCTAGTTTGGGAGACGTCCCTGTTTCACCGGGCAGCTGGACTCCATGAGACGAGAGGAAAGGATGCCATGCTTCCTCTGTCCTTCTCGTGTGGGTGGGTGGCTCCTAGCATAGTTCAGCACAGAAGCCCTTGTCCTGTTTTTAGTGATAACTGTCTTTTTCTTCCTCGGGGGTTGGGAGGTGGGGTTGGGAAGTGACCGTAGGCCAGGGATCCAACCCAATGCTCCCTGCCCTGTAAGTGTGGAGTCCTAACCGCTAGACCACCAGGGAATTCCCATAGCTGTGATTGTCTTGACCATCACCAAATGCCCTTGAAACCTCTTACCTAAAATATTTTAAATTTGAAAATGACACATTTTGGAGACTGTGATAAGAGAATTAGGCTTTAGCCTCTGCTCTGGCTTAATTCATGGCCATGGATAAGTCATTTAACTACGCTGGTCTCAGTTTTACACTCATAAATGAGAGGATTACCATTTTATCATTTCATGTATGTGGTAATTATATCCAAGACAAATAAAAGCCAATCAATAACTAGAAAGTACATAGGAGACGTGCACTTCAATTTTAAGTCACACTCGGGACTTCCTTGGCAGTCCAGCGGTGACTTCTACTGCAGGGGGCGAGTGTTCCATCCCTGGCTGGAAACTAAGATCCTGCATTCCTCTAGTTGTGGCTAACAAAAAGATAAGTCACACTAAAGAGTATCTAAAGCATATTATTGTAAACATAATTATTTATTTATTGCATTTTTGTTGATAAATTGGGTACTGCATCTCCAATAAATACTGCTAAGTTGAGCATTTCCATTTCCAATTATACCAGTCAAAATCAACATTACCTCATAAAACACTGTCATAGAGGAATAACAGTTCTGAAGGTATTTTTGCAAAAGATATTATTAACAAAACATTCAGACAATTTGTATTGTGCAATATGTCACATTAACTTAGGTGACGATAGAGACGGTGGTTTTCAAACATGGTCCACAGAATTCTTTCAAGCAAGTAAACTCAGGTAAATGCCATTGAATATTGAATATATTGCTTTATTTGTGATTTCCAAACCCTCTCATCCATTCATGTATTCATTCATTTCACAAAGTATTAGCAGGGGCTTATTCTGAGCTTGGTGTGATGCTAGAGGCAGGTGCAAGACAGGTGCACAGGGCTTCCTCTCCTGAAGTAACAGTCTGATGGGAAAGGCAGGCAAATGAATGACAAGTTGTTGTTTCCAAAGGCAAGGAAACCAGTACATGAAATTCTGTCAACAGAACTTGACTTAGACTGGGACAGGGAAGATATCCCCGACAAACTCTGTCTGTTACAAGGGTTCTGGGCAGCTCTGAAGGATGAGTGGGAGGTTAGTGGGTGTGGGTGTGGAGGAGGAGGAGGGGCGGTAGGTGGGTATTTCAAAGAAACATCAACAACGTAACTTAGGAGTCCCAGTGTGAAATTAAGATGTGAAGCCCCTTGTTCAAAACTATTAAGAATTTAAAGATGGCGACAGAACATTAAAGCAAGGATGAGGCCCTGTGAGTCAACACAGGTCACAAGCCCCATAGCCAGTCCTGACCCCCTCCAAGGAACGGAATGTAAAGATCAGGATTCAGGAGGATGTGGGAAGCTAGAGCTGTTGAAGCAGAGCCTGGGGAGGCAGTGTGAGATGGAGCTGGACATCAGGTTCACATGAGGATTATGTCAATGACAACTTTTCCAGGCTCTATAAATTAATGCCCACCTCAGTAACATAGGTAATGACTTCACCTTTATTTAAACATTTATACTAATTTGCATTGGTCATTCTGCATTTGGTGTCAACTGGTTGTTTTCTAAACATGAAGCCAGGCTTACAGAACTTTTTCAAGTAGGGAAAGCTTGGACTCTGATCTGCTTGCTTTCTTGGTGCCAGATGCCCAGGATGACTGGAGGGACCCTCGCTTTGCACCTTATCAAAATATGCATTGCTGAGCTGCTGCAGGGTGCTGTAGCCAGTTTTCAAATTGAAAAGAAAAGAAAATTCATTACTTACAGTATTATCCAAGTTCAAATCCTGACTTCTCTACATATTACTGTGTGCTTAACCAAGGGATTTATTTAGTTGTTTGTTAAAATGTAAACTTGCTTTGGGACTTCCCTGGTTGGCTAAGTGGTTAACACTCCATGCTCCCAATGCAGGGCACTCAGGTTCAATCCCTGGTCAGGGAACCAGATCCCAAATGCTGCAACTAAGAGTTTGCATGTTGCACCTAAAGAGCCCACATCTCACAATACAAGCAGACCTGGCATAGACAAATAAATAAAAATAAATATTTAAAATGTAATTTTTTTAAGATAAAAGTAATACACATACATATTCAAAAATTCTGACAATAGCCTCTAGTGAATCTTCTCAGGAATTTTCTAGGTATACACAACCTATTTTTTTTTTTTACACAAATGGATCGTAGTATACATAATATTCTTTTTACTTTTATCATTACCTTTTTTTTGCCAAGTTGCGCATGGCATGTGGGGTCTTAGTTGCTTGTGTTAGTCTCTCAGACTAACTCTGACTCTTTGGGACCCCATGGACTGTAGCCCGCCAGGCTCCTCTCCATGAAATTCTCCCGGCAAGAATACCGGGGTGGGTTGCCTTTCCCTCCTTCACAGGATCTTCCCACCCAGGGATGGAGCCCATGCTCTATTACCTCTCCTGCACTGGTAGGCGGGTTCTTTCTCACTTGGGCCACCTGGGCTTCCCTGGTGGCTCAATTGGTGAACAATCTGCCAGCAATGCAGGAGATGTGGGTTGATACCTGGGTTGGGACGATCCCTCTGGAGGAGGAAACGGCACCCTACTCCAGTATGGACAGAGGAGCCTGGTGGGCTGCAGTCCATGGGGTCCCAAAGAATTGGACGTGATTGAGCGACTAACAAATAACATGATGGTCATAGCTGTAGCCCCCAGCTCAACAAACATCAAAATTCACAGAAAACGCTTTAGTACCCTATCCATTTAAAACCTCATTGTAGAATATAAGCAGTTAAATTTCTGGAGATCAAACATACTATTTTCAAGAGGACAAAACTTGATGTTAACTCTACCCCTTTCCTCGCTTAAAGATGATTTCTGATAGTTGCCTCTTTCACGAGGTACATATCCCCACGATAAAACAAAATGTACTGTAATCATATTTCCGTCAAGAGATGTCTTTCAGTCACATCTTTCGTACTTGAGTGAAAATCCTGCTATTCGATTTAACGCATCCATGTATTATTGAGAGCAAAGGCCATACATCCAACTCTGAAGAAACATCTTCTGACAAGAAAAATGGAAAATCCTAAGACTTCTGAAACTTCCATTTCGGGAAACCAACTGTTGGGTCTCCAAACCTCTGGGGCCCAGAGGCGTGCTTTAAATGTATCGGGAGTCCGGACGGAGGTTAACGGGCCGCCTCGGAACGAAAGCCCCGAAGCTGCGGGCCCGGGACCACAGCCCGCGGGCAACTCCAGGCGGGCGGCGGGTCTTCCTGAAGGGCCGGGCTCCGCTCCGCGCCGGCCGCCTTCTCCTCTCACTCAGCCCCGAGCACGACCAGCCCCGCGGCCATGCCGGCGCGGGACAAAGATCCCGTCCGCGGCTCGAGCCCGTCGAGGGGGGCCGCGCCCCGGCGTCGCTCCGCAGCCGAACACTCGAGTCGCGGCGACCGGCCGAGGGGCCGCGCGGGCCTCGGCTCCCCGGCAGGCGCCCCCTCCTAGGCCCGTCCCCGCGGCGCGCGGCCCGGCGGCACGCGGTCGGTGGGGGACCGTGACCGGCCCGGCCCCGGCCGCCGCCGGGGGACGCGGCCCCGAGCCCCGCGACCAAGGGCGCCGGCGGCGCGGCCCGAGGCGGCGGCGGGTCTTCCT
>ML663573.1:6553469-6649248 GCA_007570785.1 Antilocapra americana
GGGGAGGCCGAGGGGCCGCGCCGGGGCCCGCCGGCTGGGGCCGGGCGCGGGGCACGCGGGCCGACGAGGGGCCGGGGCCGGGGCGCGCGGGGCTCGGCTGGGGGCGCGGGGCGGGATCCCGGCAAAGTTTGCGCCTGAGCGTGTGGGCCGCGGCCGGGAGGGAAAGTTCCCGCAGCTCCCGGGCGCCCGCCCCGGGGAGCCGCCCGCCGGCCCTCCGGGCGCCCCCGACTCGCTCCCGAGTGGAGTCCACGCTCCCCGCTCCGCCTGTCCGGCCGCCGCCGCGGGAGCGCGTCCCCCTCCCTCCGCGGAGGGTGCGACCCCCCGGCGCCGCGGGCCGCTTTCGGGGGTCCGACCCGCGCGCGGCCGGACTGGGGATTTAACATGCAGGCCGGAGAGTCACGGCTCCCGAGGAGGGGGGAAAAGGCCAGGGAAACGTCCCGCGCGCTTCCACTTCCCTCAATTTTCTTGTGTGTGTGTGTTTTCTTTTGTTTTGCTACCTTTTCGATTTGAATGTTATTTCCAGCATGAATAAAATACCAAGAGGGAAATGACTCTGCTTTCAATTACGTTGTTTGCTTAAAAAAAAAAAGGTCCAGGCCCGAATTACGTGGTGGAACTTTGACTCGCGCTTGGCTAATTGGCCGGCAGCGGTGGTTTGCTTATTTTACAGGATTGTCGGCGGAATTAGCGTTCACCCCTCGCTACCTGAGTCTGCAGGCGCCGCCTTCCTCCCCCAGCTCTTATGGCCCCTGAAATGGGAAAGCAACGCTCCCCTCCAGGAGCCAGGGGTGGGGTTTGAGTTGACTTTTTGTTTGATTTTGGAAATAGTGTTAGTAATGTCCCTTTTATTAACATCAGAATCCTCTACCGTGTTTATTTTTGAAACCTCACTTCTTGGGTTGGTGAAAGCCTTAGATTTGTTACTGTTGGGTTTTTGGTTTTGGTAGAGAGAGAAAACTTAGAAAACTTAAAACCTCTTCGAAAATCATATTGATATTTCAGTCTGTGAAATCTTGTGTTCTGTATTGTCTAGGTGCAGTGTTTAGTTTTTGTTTTTTTGATGGAGATTCTTCTCCAGGGAACCTGTTGCCTGCTGTTACTGAAATAATTACTTTCTTGGGTTGGGAAGATCCCCAGAGAAGGGAAAGGTTACCCACTCCAGTATTCTGGCCTGGAGAATTCCATGAACTGTATAGGCTGTATAGTCCATGGAGTCGCAAAGAGTTGGGCATGACTGAGTGACTTTAAATTCTCTTCAGACTCTATCTTGGTTTTCTTAGATGTGATAGAACTTTGCTACCTTTTTAACATACATCATTTCGTGTTGATCTTCATAGAAACAAAACTTTAGATCAGATATTTCTAAGGAAATTTGATTTTGAGGTTTGTTATCAAACATTTAAGTGACCAATTTCACGTTTTATTTTGCGCTCATCTTACAGCCTTAAAAAAGCTGTTTGTGGTAGATATCTATTCCTTTGATGGGCAGTGTTTTGATATTTTGCACCCTCATCTACTGGCCCACGTTAGACTGTCCATTCAGTGGGACTCAGCTTAGCAACTAGTGCTGGTATATATAATGAAAATTTTATTTGATACTTAAACCTGAACTTGCATGCTCCTGTATGCTCAGTTTTGTTCAGTCCTCGCAGCCCCAGGACTGTAGCCCCTCAGGCTCCTCTATCTATGGAATTTTCCAGGCAAGAATACTGGAGTGGGTGTTTTTCCACAAAATTAGAAAGAATAGTTTTTGTACTAAACTTGAATTGTCCTAAGCACAAGCCTTAAAGCATGGGTAAACACTTCCTACTTTATTGTCTTCTCCACTGAAGGCAGATAACAGTCATTCCAAGTCGATTTCTTTCACCTTTCTAATCACTATTCCACATGGTATTTCTTTCCATGTTTACATTGTGACAAACCACTTCTGGTTTCAAAAAAAAGGAGAAGCACTTATATAGGAGTCTTCCTCAGTTTTCCCACTTCCTGGTGATTCTTGCATCAAACCAAAATTTCATTTTTTTTTTAACTGTTCCCAGAGAATAAATTTGTCCTTGTTTTGTTTCCTACTCCCTTCCGTCCATACCATTACCAGCATCTGAGTAGTTTGAGGGTTTTCCTTTCCTTTCTTTAATTTTAATTGGTTAGATTAACTTTTTGGTAAGAGGGAATAAGAATATACTTTTTAGTAAGTAATACTGTCTGACTTTTTAAAAATTGTATCAAATGGCATCCAGGCTCCTGCTATAAGCATTAAGTGATGAGAAATAAACACAATATGTGGATATTTTAGGTAGTATCAGAAAATGCCTTCAGTTGTCTTTAGATATTATTTTCTGATGTAATGCTCTTACATGTTTTCGTGAAGATCACAGTTGTCTTTGAACTGTCATGTTTTTTAGAAAACTACACTGGTATATTCACAATAGAAAGAAATTAGAAGAAAAACTTGAATTGGCCAGTTCTTCACTGCCAAAGAAAATTAATCAGTAACTGCACACTTGAAAGAAATGATCTGTTCTTGTTTCTAATCATTACTCAGAATGCTGAATTCACCTGAGTCCCCGTCTTGTCGAATTTAATAAATACAACAAAAGGCTAATATGAGTGTGTAGCCTGGACTTCTAGGAACTCCAGGTTATATTTTTACATAGTCATATGGTAGACTGAGGAATAAATTATTTAAGGGAAAGAAATTCTTTTTCTCTCTTTTTTTTCTGCCGGGATATAGCAAGAGAGACATGAAATAGTTAATGGAAGTTAGTCCATAGCTGTGTAATTTAGCTGTAATTTCCATGCCACAGTTAACCTTTGGAACTAATCTGAATCCTTTTGTGCTTATGTAGACACCTTTTATGTTATATGTTTAGTCGCTAAGTTGTGTCCGACTCTTTGCGACCCGGTAGACTGTAGCCCGCCAGACTCCTGTCTGTCCGTGGAATTCTCCAGGCAAGAATACTGGAGTGAGTTTCCATTTCCTTCTCCAGGGGACCTTTCTGACCCAGGGATCAAACTTGCCTCTCCTGCATTGGCAGGCGGATTCTTTACTGCTGAGCTGCACTTTTAGGAGTAATCATTAGAACCAAGTTTTAAGAATCACTGTTTTCTGTTTTGTCTTTTTAAATTTTTCTTCCCATCTCCAGTATCTGAAGTTGTATATTTGTTATAGTGCTTATTTGGTTAAATGGAGTGAGGGTGTGATATTGAAATTACTGGTATTGCTCAAGACTGTTAAATGATATATATTAGTGAGAAGAGTTTAGAAAGCATATTTCATAGTCTCCCCTGAGCAAAAACCTGTTTACTGTAGAAGTTTATTGAAGAAGAGAGTAGAAATAGCTTTCTAAAGGGTCTTGAAGATTTAGTTGTTTTTGATAGTTTTTTTTTTTAACAGTATGGAAAATGGTAACCATTCAGTCTTGCATGACAGTACTGTATTTTTATGTGTCTTCATAAATAGAATATCTAGACAGTTTGTGTAGTCACAGAAAAATTTTATGACAGTAGGAACATCAACCAATTTCTTATTAAAGAAGGAACAGATGAGAAAGCATAAACATTTTGCAGAATTTCTGCTGTACCCTGCTTTTATATTGACCGTCCATCTGAAATTTTAATTACAGTTTTAGTTTGATTGCCCACCGAAACTTTTGTACCTTTGCACATGCTGTTCCTCTTTTTTGGAATGCTGTTCTCTGGCCTTTTCACTTATGTGCCTTCTTTTACTCATTATATCGCAGCTTAAGGCATTAGTACAGAAAGCTTTCTGATCTCCCCGGCCCATTACCAGGGTCACCTCCTTCTTCCAGATGCGCGTTTTACGTGTGTTTCTCTGCCCACTGCTCCTTTCCGGTGCTGTCAGCGCCTGGAGGCTGGACTGTGTGTTTGCTCATCTGTGTATCTTCTGTATCAGGCACAGACCAGGCTCTTAGTAAACTGTTATTCCACAAATGAATGTTGAATTTTCTTGTCTCCATTCCTCCCTCTCCAATTTGAAAGAGCAAAAAGATTTTCCAGTGAGGTAAGTGGCTATTAAAATGATTTATCTCCACCTGTAAGCCTTTTTCCTTTTAATTGTGCATTTTAGTAAAAAAATGTTTTAAAGTATGCATGCAAAATGGAAAATACTTATCTACAGATTAGGTATTGGCCATGTCTTTTAAATAAAATAAATCCGTTTTTACTAATTATTACATGAGAAATTTATTCTTGCATTTTAAGGTAGTTGAAACAAGCTTCACAACTTTTGAGATTTTAAAAAGAGATATCTTTAACCTGTGAATTGTTAGAAATGTCTAGTTTCCAAAAGTGTAAGGTCTTTCTATTTATCATTTTGTTAACGATTTAGAATTTAATTTCATCATGATCAGGAATATGATTGATACTAATAACCACACCTGAAAATTTGCTGATGCTAACTTTATACCTAGGGTATAGTCGGGTTTTGTAAATGTTATTCTTGTGCATAAAAAGAATATATATATTCCCTAATCAATGTATATAAGTGTATTTTCTATATATGTCCATACAAACTTAATGACTGCTAATCCCATCTGTATCCTCACTAATTCTACTCAATCTGTTGTATGTAATGTCTTTTGTCTACTTGACAGAAATGTTAAAATGGTGGATTTAAAATTTTCTCTAATGTTAGGATAATATTATCTTCTAGATGAACTGAACCTTTTATTATTAGGAAGTGACCCTTTTTATAATGCATTTTTTTCTTAAAGGTAATTTTGTCTGAAGTTAATGATTTCACTGGCTTTCTTTTGATAAATATTTTCCTGATATATAAAAGCCTGCAGCTGAATCTTACCTTTTCATCTCGTTTGGCAATCTTTGTGGCTAGAGGGTTTTGTTTGCCTTATTTGTGTTTATTCTGTGTTTGGATTTCTGGCTACCATATACAGATTGACTGAGGATTCCCCCCAGCCCCTCAACTTTTTAGAAAGTTTGTTCCTTACGTTCAGAAGGTTTGCCCCTGTACCTCGGAGATACAGGGGCAACTGAACTGTGGATTCAGTTCAGTTCAGTTCAGCCCCTCAGTCGTGTCCGACTCTTTGTGACCCCATGGACTGCAGCATGCCAGGGTTCCCTGTCCATCACCAACTCCTAAAGTTTACTCAGACTCATGTCCATTGACTCGGTGATGCCATCCAACCATCTCATCCTCTGTCATCCCCTTCTCCTGCCACCTTCAATCTTTCCCAGCATCAGGGTCTTTTCCAATGAGTCAGTTCTTCCCATCAGGTGGCCAGAGTATTGGGGTTTCAGCTTCAGCATCAGTCCTTCCAATGAATATTCAGGACTAATTTCCTTTAGGATTGACTGAATCTTCTTGCAATCCAAGGGACTCTCAAGAATCTTCTCCAACACCACAGTCCAAAAGCATCAATTCTTTGGCGCTCAGCTTTCTTCACCATCCAACTCTCAAATCCATACATGACCACTGGAAAAACCATAGCCTTGACTAGATGGACCTTTGTTGGCAAAGTGATGTTTCTGCTTTTCAATATGCTGTCTAGGTTGGTCATAGCTTTTCTTCCAAGGAGCAAGTATCTTTTAATTTCATGGCTGCAGTGATTTCGGAGCCCCCATCTGCAGTGATTTCGGAGCCCCCCAAAATAAAGTCAGCCACTGTTTCCACTGTTTCTCCATCTATTTGCCATGAAGTGATGGGACCGGATGCCATGATCTTGGTTTTCTGAATGTTGAGCTTTAAGCCAACTTTTCCACTCTCCTCTTTCACTTTCATCAAGAGGCTCTTTAGTTCTTCTTCACTTTCTGACATAAGGGTAGTGTCACCTGCATATCTGAGGTTATTTATACTTCTCCTGGCAGTCTTGATTCCAGCTTGTGCTTCATCCAGCCCAGTGTTTCTCATGATGTACTCTGCATATGCATTAAATAAGCAGGGTGACAAAATACAGCCTTGACGTACTCCTTTTCCTATTTGGAACCAGTCTGTTGTTCCATGTACAGTTCTAACTGCTGCTGCTTGACCTGCATACAGATTTCTCAGAAGACAGGTCAGGTGGTCTGGTATTCCCATTTCTTGAAGAATTTTCCACAGTTTGTTGTGATCCACATAGTCAAAGGCTTTGGGATAGTCAATAAAGCAGAAATAGATGTTTTTCTGGAACTCTCTTACTTTTTTGATGATCCAACGGATGTTGGCAATTTGATCTCTGGTTCCTCTGCCTTTTCCAAATCCAGCTTAAAATCTAGAAGTTCATGTACTGTTGAAGCCTGGCTTAGAGAATTTTGAGCATTACTTTGCTAGCATGCTAGATGAGTGCAATTGTGTGGTAGTTTGAGCATTCTTTGGCATTGCTTTTCTTTTGGGATTGGAATGAAAACTGACCTTTTTCAGTCCTGTGATTAGTGCTAAGTTTTCCCAATTTGCTGGCCTGTTGAGTGCAGCACTTTCACAGCATCATCTTTCAGAATTTGAAATAGCTCAACTGGAATTCCATCACCTCCGCTAGCTTTGTTCATAGTGATGCTTCCTAAGGCCCACTTGACTTCACATTCCAGGATGTCTGGCTCTAGGTTGGTGATCACACCGTTGTGATTATCTGGGTCATGAAGATCTTTTTTGTACAGTTCTTCTGTGTATTCTTGCTACCTCTTCTTAATATCTTCTGCTTCTGTTAGGTCAATACCATTTCTGTCCTTTATTGAGCCCATCTTTGCATGAAATGTTCCCTGCTGCTGCTACGTCTCATCAGTCGTGTCCGACTTTGTGCAACCCCATAGACAGCAGCCCACCAGGCTCCCCGTCCCTGAGATTCTCCAGGCAAGAACACTGGGGTGGGTTGCCATTTCCTTCTCCAATGCATGTAAGTGAAAAGTGAAAGTGAAGTCACTCAGTCGTGTCTGACGCTTAGTGACCCCATGGCTCCTTCCGTCCGTGGGATTTTCCAGGGAAGAGTACTGGAGTGGGTCGCCAGTGCCTTCTCCAGAAATGTTCCCTTGGTATCTCTAATTTTCTTAAAGTCATCTCTAGTCTTTCCCATTCTATTGTTTTCCTGTTTCTTTGCCTTGATCACTAAGGAAGGCTTTCTTATCTCTCCTTGCTGTTCTTTGAAACTCTGCATTCAGATGGGTATATCTTTCCTTTTCTCCTTTTCCTTTCATGTCTCTTCTTTTCACAGCTATATGTAAGGCCTCCTCAGACAACCACTTTTTCTTTTTTCGTTTCTTTTTCTTGGGTATAGTCTTGATCCCTGCCTCCTGTACAATGTCACAAACCTCCCTCCTTAGTTCTTTAGGCACTCTGTCTATCAGATCCCTTGAATCTATTTCTCACTTCCATGGTATAATCGTAAGGGATCTGGTTTAGGTCATATCTACTGTGGGTTGGTTCCAGACTAATGCCAGAGACCTTCAGTTGGTAAAAAGCAAAATATCTGAAAAGTACAATAATGCAAAACAAATAAAAGGAGGTATGCTTGTATGTCACTTTTTTCATTGGTGTATGTCATAAACATTTATGTTACTATTTCTGCCTTAAAATAGCACTCAATTTCATTATCCTCCTCCAGAATTGCAGAGACCTTAAGATACCTGGCTGCAGTCATCTCTCCCAACACACTGTGTTGCTGCCTGGTGTTTTAGTTGTCTTTTGTACCACAAATTAGACGTTATTTTTGTTTTTTTAATACAGTTAATGTTTACTTAGATTTAATCAACTTTTATCTTTGCTTACTATTCCTTTTCACATTTCAGTTGTTTCTGGGATAATTTTTCTTTTTCCTAAAGTGATTTTTTTGGAATTTCCATTAGGGAGAGTTTGTTGTTGGTAAAATCTCTTATGTGTGAAAATGTATTTTGCCTTGTGCTTGAAAAATAGTTTTCTGGATACAGAGTTGTGTTATTTCCAGTTTCTTACTGGATTTCAGAGATACTGCTCAGAAGTCAGCATTTAATATTGTTCCTGAATAGATGGTCTGCCTCCTCCCTCTGCCCGTTTTTAAGACCTTCTCTGTATCTTCAGTGTTTTGTGGTACCACCTGAGCGGGTTCTCGTGTGGATGTCATTTCTGTAGCTTGGGGTTTGTTGGGTAGCTTGACTCTGAGGACGGGTGTTTCGGTAGAACTGCAGCAGTGCTGCCCCGCAGAGCTTTCTGTGATGATGGAAATGTTCTCCTTTGGTGCAGTCCCGTGTGGTAGCCTCCTGCCACGCAGAGCTGAGGAGGACTTGAAGTGTGGTTAGTGTGACCAAATAACTGTATTTTAAATTTTCATTTAAATAGTCACACATGGCTGCTAGCTGGCATAGTGGGAGGGTGCAGCTCTAGAAAATTCACAGTGACTCAATTTCAGGAATATTGCCTCTTTTCTCTCTTTCTGAAACCCTAATTAGCATGAAAAGGTCCAACAGATGTCTAACTTCCTGACTTTCAACCTGTCGTGTTTTCTTAGTGCCACATCTAGATAATTGCTTTGACTCCTACCTTCAGTTTACTGTTCTTTCTTTGTTGCTCAGTGGCTGAGTCGTGTCCGACTCTCTGTGATTCCATGAACTGCAGCCCACCAGGCCCCTCTGCCCATGGGATTCTCCAGGCAGGAATACTGGGAGTGGGTTGCTGTGCCCTTCTCCAGGGGATCTTCCTCACCTGGGATCAAACCCACGGCTCCTGGACTGGTGGGGCGGATTCTTTACCGCTGAGCCACCCCAACCTGTCATATTTTCTTAGTGCCGCATTCTAGATAATTTCTCTGACTCTTACCTTCTGTTTACTGTTATTCCTTTCATTGGGCCTGATCTGTTCTTTTGCCCATTTGTTTTTCAATTATGTTCTGTTTTTAGAAGTTATGTTGTTTAGTTCTGTTTCAAATCTGCTTGATCATTTTTTATATTCTCTAATTGCTTTTATTTTTAAGTTTCTCTTAAGCTTATTACACATTGAGAGTTTGTGTCTGTTAATTCTGATCAGTCAGTCAGTTCAGTTGCTCAGTCATGTCCGACTCTTTGCAACCCCATGGACTGCAGTACTCCTGGCTTCCCTGTCCATCACCAACTCCCGGAGTTTACTCAGACTCATGTCCATTGACTCGGTGATGCCATCCAACCATCTCATCCTCTGTCATCCCCTTCTCCTGCCTTCAGTCTTTCCCAGCATCAGGGGCTTTTCCATTGAGTCGGTTCTTTGCCTCAGCTGGCCAAAGTATTGGAGTTTCAGCTTCAGCATCAGTCCTTCCAAAGAATATTCAGGACTGATTTCCTTTAGGATGGACTGGTTGGACCTCCTTGCAGTCCAAGGGACTCTCAAGAGTCTTCTTCAACACTGTAGTTCAAAAGCATCAGTTCTTAATTCTGATACCTGAGCTCTAATTCAGTGATTTTCTTATGAGTGTTGTGATTTTATTTTCTTCTGTGAGTTGCTCCTTTTCTTTGGAACTTCACCTAAGGGTTTTGATACCTAAATTGAAGTTTTAGCCTTCTACATAGAATTTGCATTTGCTTATGCCAGTCTCTCGGGCATGCTTCGTCCTGGAGGTGACAGTAACTTCCTGGCTTTATGTTTTCCCACCTCTACTCTGTAGTATAAATATGTATCTCGGATCTCAGGGGGAATCTCCCTTATTCCCCTGCTCAAGGTCAAAGATAAGACATGTTTCCTTGCTGTTTCCTTTTGTACAACAGGGTCTTTTTCCCTTTTGTTGAGGTCCTTTTGGGGTCCCAGCTCTAAGTTTAGTACAGGAGCCTTTATCTCTCATTTCCGGCCGTCCCCAGGACAGTCTGTAGTGCCAGCCTGCGTCTTAAGTTGCTTCAGTTGTGTCTGACTCTTTGTGACCCCGTGGACTGTAGCCCACCAGGCTCCTCTGTCCATGGGATTCTCCAGGCAAGAATCCTCGAGTGGGTTGCCATGCCCTCCTCCGCAGGATCTTCCTGACCCAGGAATTGAACCTGTGTCTCTTGTGTCTCCTGCACTGGCAGGCGGATTCTTTACCACCAGTGCCAGACCCAGACTCTAGCTCCCCAGGGTTTCTGCTCTCACTTCCTCTGACCTCTCTAGAGCCTTTCCTTGTGTGCTGACTCAGCATTGTGTCTTAAAAGGTACTTATTTGTGTGTTTATGGCTTTTGCTTTTAATATTTTATTCAGCATTTCAGCGCTTCACTCTGGTGGCAGTTCAGGGAATCAGCCTGCCTTGCGTGCCAGAACAAAATCCCAGTCAGAACATCTTTACAACAGGCTATAAAGTGGAGGAATGGAACATCCTCACACAAAGTGTTAATCTGCTCTTTGGAGGGAGAACGGTGGAAAAGCAGAGTTGTTAAGCATTTTACTTGAAACCAAACCTTAAACCGTCAAAATAACAGACTGGGCATTCCGCTTCCCAGTTGGTATTTTCTTTTTTTTCCCTCCCCTTCGGATTATCAAAAACACATGATAGATTTCGCCCATCTTGTCCGTTTTTAGGTGTTGTAAATACAGTGCTTGAGGATGTTATTCAGTATGACTCAGTTTTTCTGAGCTATTTTTAGTATCTGAAAACTGAGTCATATGGTAAGTAGTGTTACCTGCAGAGGCAGGATTCAAAAGTCACCGTTTGTGTCAGGTGGGACATTTAAATCAAGGGGACACAGAACTTTAGACATTAGTTAACGAAGCCAAAACTGCACTTTGTTCTGAGAACGGTCGTCACTCACTGACCGCTTCCTCTGAGCATAGAGTGAGCTCCGTGCCGAGTCCTGTGCTCCACCTGAGGCGTCCGTCCGGAAGGCCTGGCCTTGCCTGGACGCGATATTGTCTGCACCCGGGCTCCTGCTGCAGCTCCTGGAGCCAGCAAGGCTTGCTTCCCACGTGGCGCTAATGGTAAAGAACCCACCTGTCAATGCAGGAGACAAAAGAGACTCAAGTTCGATCCTTGGGACGATCCCCTGGAGTCAGAAATGGCAACCCACTCCAGTATTCTTGCCTGGAAAATTCCAGTGACAGAGGAACCTGGTGGGCTACAGTCCATGGGGTTGCAGAGAGTCTACCACAGCTGAGCACACGTACACGCAACTCACCCTTAAGAACTTCTCTTTCATCTTGTTTGTATTCTCAAGATTTTGAGTCATGAATATTTATCGTTTTTGTAATAAGGAAGAAAACAAGTTAATTTTTTTAAACTTAAGAGCTTATTGTCATTAACCAGAACCTCTGAAGCTGACTCCCAAACTTATCCACCTTCTGTTAATTTGTTTACAATTATGCTAAGATAAAAAGTTTTTCAGTTAATGCTTATACAAATAGTAAGTGACACGTTAGTAGGAAAATGCTAATACATTCAGTATTACAAATAGAAACTTAAATTTTATTTTTCTTCCTTAAGCACCATATTTTCTTCTTCCAAAAGAGAAAAACTATGTTTCTTAAACTTTTAAAAATGGCTAAAAACTTGCTGACTAACCAGCACTGAACCCGAAGTTCTTGAAAATTGCTCTTCTTGTTATACCTGCCTCTTTTAACTCGTTCCCTCAGGAGCTCAAAGGACTCCTTTGTGAGTCAGCAGCAGTTTCTTCACTCCCCACCTTCGTAAGATTTTAGAGTGAAGAGTTGAATTTAAAATTTTAGTCTTTTTGTTGATATGTCAGGCTTCCTTTGTCTCATGATTGCCATTTGTGCGCAGTCACTAAGTCGTGTCCGATCCTTTTTGACCCCATGAACTGTAGCCCGCCAGGCTTCTCTGTCTGTGGGATTTTCCAGGCAAGAATACTGGAGTGGGTTGCCATTTCCTCCTCCAACTATTAAGTATATTCATTTTCTTGAAACCAGAAAACCTGGGAAACCAATAGACTTTAGACTATGAAATCTGTAGTTACATAAGATTGATCCATCTTAATCGTTTAAAGCCATGATGATAGCAGAAAATTATGGAGATTGTTTTTGAAAATTCTGATATTAAAGCTACCTCTGGTTCTAATCTCTACTACAGTATCTATAGTATTTAAAAACCCATTCCCCTCTTTGATAAGTAAAAATATCCCATACTTTTCTTATAGTTTATATTACAAAAATGATAGATGATTGTTCTCTAAAATGAGAGTATTAATTATTTTCCCCAAAATTCCCTTCTCTGACTTGGTAGGAATCTCTGCTGCAAAGAAGATGATGGCAATGGTAATAAATTTCCATCTAAGAAAGAAATTGGACTCTCACTAAAGTGCATACATATTTTATGAGTGATGATCATGTTTAGGCATTAATGGTAGAGCTGTGGTATCTGAACTGCATCACAGCTCCCCACCTGTAATGTGAAAGTGAAAGTATTAGTCACTCAGTTGTGTCTGACTCTTTGTGACCCCATGGACTATAGCTGGCCAGGCTCCTCTGTCCTCGGGATTTCCCAGGCCAGAATACTGGAGTGGGTTGTCCTTTCCTTCTCCAGGGGATCTTCCCAGCCCAGGTCTTCTGGGTTTTCTGCGTTGCAGGCAGTTTCTTTACCATCCCTGCCACATGGTTCAACAAATGCTCCCCACCTGGAGAGCTCCTTACATCACAAATTGCTATTTGATTTCTGAGTTCCTGATTCAGGAGATGGGACCAATGCATGCATTTCTACCAGTTCCAAGGTGAGGCTGCTGGTCTGGGGACCACACTTGGAGAAGCAGTGTTGCAGAAGGTTGAAAAAGCAGTAAGAACCCGGTTCTGTCCTATGTTCGTCTCTAGAACTGTGGACTATAAAGTAGGCGGGCTCTAGTACACTGTGTTCAGTAAGTTTTTGTTTTTTGCTTGAAGTATTCTAATCTGATGAGTTCAGGCGATGCTGAAAATCTTTAAATTGGTATTCTCAAAAACTGTTATGCTTCTCATCAACTTGTGGTTTTTAGTAGCTTCAGCGTTGTATTGGTTATTTGTGTTATGCGCAAAATGGCTTTATCTGTTACAGTCTCTGATTATTATGGTGGTGAGATGACTGTGACTGGTTGTTACTTTTCTTGTTGCTTTTTGGTTAGCCAGAAAACATGCCATACAGTTTTAAGTATCATTATAGTTCACATAAATCAGTCCAGATTTATTTGCTGTGTATCATATGTTCCCAAAGTGGTTGTATAGTGATGATTTTTAATTCACTAGGGGAGATTACTGTGTAAAAGGATCCTGTTTTTAATTATTTTGTAATTGAGATTATATTTGTGTAAATCCAGTTTTTTTATGTTGTGTCATGTGCACCTATACTTAATTTTGATAAATTTAAATTTCATCACATTAAACTTTTCTGTTTGCCCATGTCGATGCCTCAAGGAAGTGAAATGACAGATGTTTTTAAAGTCAGAGAAAACAAAGAATATCGTCCCTAACTAGAAAAACCTACATTTCATAATTAAGTTGGTGTGGGACTCATATGCATGAACGCAAGTTTGCTTCAGAAAGTAGCTTGTGTTCATGCAACTTGCCTATGCACAATCAACAGAAATTCGTTTATGTATATGAACAGTGCAGAAAAATGCTGTGAAATCCTTGTATTTCCAGATAATGTGAAATGGCATTTATACCAGTCAGTTTTCTTACTGGCCCATAAACAGCATACACTATTAGTTATGGATGGAATAAACTTGATTTTCATATTCTGTGGTTAACATTAGACTATTATTGTACATAAATATCAAGGGGTATCTCTGGGATATATTAAGTGTGCTACCAGACATCAAAAGCATGTTATTTCATTCAACACTCTTTCTCCAGAACTTATAAATTCTGTAAGTGAACAGTGCATCCATTTTTCTACTCTCAAAGAATTTATAATCTAGTGGGGAAAGCAGACACTTGAGTCTCTTCAATTCAGAGTTCTCGTTGTTGTGGTAGAAGTGCATGCCGTGCCCAGTGATGGCATAGAATACAGGGTTGGAAGGGAGACCGTCCCTCTGTTTTGCTGCATTTACTGTCACTGAAATGTAAAACTTGAGTTTATGTCAGTAAAGAGGCTACAGTTTGAAAAGTTTATGAGGAAATAAAAACTAGTGGATTACTCCAACATATGATGACTCCGTCAGTCATAACACAGATCATTTCTCTGCTTGAGATGAGGGCGTAGTGTTAAGTAAGTTGAGAACACATTTAGTTTGAGGTCCTTTAAACGTTTGAGGTCCTTATTAGAGCGACTGCTCTTGCAGGAGAGTACTTTTCAAAGAAGGCCTGCATTTCCAGCATGCCTAGTTGTGACCTTAGTTTTTATCTGGGACTAGACAATAAGCCACTTTTGTGGTCCGGTGAACAACATGTGCCCTGCAGATAATCTGTTTCTGTGACTTGGCACCTTCTAAATCCCTAATGGCCTTCGGCACAGCATCTCCCAACAGTTAAAACAGATCTGCTCCTTTTGATTTCCATGCTAGCAGATCAGTTAAAATACTTGGAGTGTTCATGTGCCTGCTTTGCAGCACCTAGAGTTTAATCTAGATTAGAGATTCCCAGCTGGTGAGTTTTCAGGAAAGTGAAGAAAGTGTTAGTCCCTCAGCTGTGTCTGACTCTCTGTGACCCCATGAACTGTAGCCTTCCAGGTTCATCTGTCCATAGGATTCTTCAGGCAGAAATGCTGGAGTGGGTTGCCATTCCCTTCTCCAGGGGATCTTGCCAACCCAGGGACTGAACCCAGATCTCCTGCATTGCAGGAGGACTCTTTACTATCTGAGCCACCAGGGAAGCCATATGTATACATGTAATGAATTGATCTTGAGGTTGTTAGCAGGTTGGCAGACGCTTTACCATCTGAGCCACCTGGGAAGTCTTATTACATAAAAAGGTAATTGCTAACAGCTTATTGCTGTTTGATTTCCCTTGAATCTTATCTTTAGAAGAGACATTGTGTCATGTCTCCTATTAGAGATGCAATGAATGAAAAGTAAGTTCTATGTGATCATGAAATTTATGTATTTCGCTGTAGTACTGGTGGAACAGCAAAGAGTTTGGGAGGCTGGGTTCAAATCCCAATCAAATCCACCTATATTTCTTTGGAAAGTTGCTTAATGCTTCATTTCCCTCATTTATAACATACAAGTAATAATAGGAACTCGGGTGTGCACAATCCAGGTAGGGGAAGAAAACAGAATGTCATTTCTCTGTAATAATTTATAACCATTTATGTCCTCATCCTACTGGGAGACTCAGCTATAATGTAATCTGTAGCTCACATTCTTCCCCTCTTGCCCAGGGTTAAGTGTAATTTGAAGGCAGGGATCTTCCAGTATTCTTGAGCCTCCCTGATGGCTGAGTCAGTGAAGAGTCTGCCTGCAAGGCAGGAAACCTGTGTTCAGTCCCTGGGTCGGGAAGATCTCCTGGAGAAGGGAAATGGCAACCCACTCCAGTATTCTTGCCTGGAGAATTCCATGGACAGAGGAGCCTGGTGATTCTTTGCCATTGCCTTGGTGTGCCTTGCTGCTGCTGCTAAATTGCTTCAGTCATGTCCAATTCTGTGCGACTGCATAGACGGCAGCCCACCAGGCTCCCCCGTCCCTGGGACCCTCCAGGAAACAGTACTGGAGTGGGGTGCCATTGCCTTCTCCGGTGTGCCTTGTTATTTCTAGGCATTACCTTGCATACATGAAAATAAGATAAAAATAAGGCAGAATGTTAGAGGCTTAGAGAACAAAAGTGTGAATGAGATTATAAAGCACGTTGGCCTTGCTGGGAAGTCTGTTATAAAACCACTGCATGTGTTAAGCAGATCTGTTTACTAAGTTCACAGATAGTACATCTCATTGGATCCTCATGTGGTAGATCATTGGGTTATTTTATTACCTTCAGTAAATCGTTGAGCACCAGCCATGGGCCAGAAACGCTTGGAGCATTAGGAACACATTAGAGTAATTTTAAGTCCCTGCACTCAAACAAAAAAAATCCCCACTCTCCTGGGCCTTGCATGCTAATGGAGGAGATGGCAGTAAAAAAAAAAAATTGGAAAAACTCAACTGGGAGAAGAGAACCTGCTGAGAGGTGCAAGCATGTATGTGTGTGTGCACACGGTGTGGGGTAGCCATGGAAGCCCCTGGGAAGGTGACCCTTAAGTCCAGATCCCAGGGAAGGCTTGAAATTTCCATCTCTAAAGGAAAAGGCATTACCCTTAAGGGGAGTGTTCCTGGAGGTCCACGAGGTCCCGTGGCCAAGCGTGGCCCCGACGTCAGACCCTCAGTGAGTGTGGGTGATGGGAGGTGAAACCACGGTAAGGTTTCCAACACACCAGCAACAGCTAGCTGACTTTTCTCTCCCCCACCCCCCGCCCCTCTCTCCCCCTCCATCTATTTCTCTCTTTTCTTTCCTTCTCTCTTTCAATTGAGCTTGCCTTTATTAAGGCTTCCCATGTGGCTCAGTGGTAAAGAGTCTGCCTGCCAATGCAGGAGACGCAGGTTTGATCCCTGAGTCGGGAAGATCCCCTGGAGGAGGAAGTAGCAACCCACTCGAGTACTCTTGCCTGGGAAATCCCATGGACAGAGGAGCCTGGCGGGCTGCAGTCTGTGGGGTCGAAAAGAGTCCGACACGACTGAGCATGCCTGCCGCATGCCTTTATTAAGCCCTGAGTATACTGCAGTAAGTTAATGCCTTGTTCACTTTTATATTGGACTTAGGTCTTACTTAATCCCCTCTCTAAACTGAATTGATTTTATCTAATTAAAGTCATACTAGGGAAATCCTGTGTTCCACTTAAGCCAATCAGTGCACAGGAGGATCCATGGATTATCCGTTTATATATGTATGTGGAATATCCCAGTATAGTCACTTGAAAATAATTTTAAAATAAAATTTAAAGCATCTCTTACATACTGAATTTTCCATTCTGTCTTTTCTCCTGGATATGCTGAAAGTAAATGCATACCCTTCTCAGACCATTTGCCCCTTTGGGCTGTAAAACAGTGGGTTTGGCTGTCACCATCCTGCTAACTTGACCGGTGTTTACCCAGAGAGTAAGTAAAATCGCTCCAGACTGGCTGATTATAAGCAGATGTAGAAATATTTATAACCAATTACAGCCGACTTCATTCCTTTTCTAAGTGGAATCACTGCTTGCTAAAGCAATTTCTTATGTAAACTTCCTGAAGCCTCAGCAGTTTTGAGAACAGTAGTGTAAGAAAGCAACTGGTACAGTGAGAATTGGGTCAGAATGTTCTCATGGGCTTAGACGAAACAGCATCAGCCCAGCCTAGGAGTTTGAGGTTCAATAAATCTTTATTCTTTTTCTGGTTCCATTATGTGTTTTTGTTTTTTGTGATTTTTTTTCTTTCTGGTGTGCAATATATTAATGAAATTTCATATTATTTGGGCTTAAAAACTCCACATCTGAGAGTTTTTAAGATATTATCTAAATAGTTTGGTATAATTCTTTATTTTTAAATTTTTGTTTATGAAAATTCCAAACATAGACAAAAAAGAATAGTCAGTAAACCCCCTATGTATGCATTGGCAGACACAGCAATTAATTACCAGCTCCTGGCCAATTTTGTTTCCTTTAACCTTCCTCTCCCATTTTCCCTTTCTTTGATTATTTATTTTTTTAAGTGGGGAATAGTTGCCTCCCTGATTATTTTGAAGCAAATTCCAGACATATTGTCTCATGATAAATATTTCAGTGTATACCCCCAAAATAAGATTTTAAAAACATATAACAATTCCTGGTATCCTACTTAAAAATTCAGAATAAATCTTGAACATCTTGAGACCTCCAGTCTGATGGTGTGCGGTGTAAACACGTTCATAAATTGTCTTCTGGTGAGCATTGAGGTGAGGACGGTGCTGTCTGGTTTAGCTGGATGCTTAGGTGATGACATTAAAAGCTATTACTGATTGGCGTTTGTGTGAATCTGCCAGTGTTAATTTAAAGTGGATTTTGCCATAGGTAGAGTGACTACCCCCAATGCAAAGGTTTTAGGATGGGTATGTTGCTTTCCTCTTGTCATCTCCACCATCACAAAACCCTCTGCAGACGGGCCCTCCCACAGCCTATGGGTCCAGTGTGGGTGGTGCAGGCCCTGGGAGGCTGCCCAGGCCTGGAGCTGAGAACAGTGGGGTCACACACGCGTTTATCAGGGGTGAGAAGGACAGGCCTGGCTTTCAGCCTCCAGACGGTACCTGTAGTTGATTAAAAAGTGGATGAGAATGAAGATTGAAAAGGAAATACTAACCATCTTATTGTAACCTAATATATTTAAATACCCGTTTATTTACCAGTCCTTTGATAGAAAGCCAGGGTCTTTTCTTGGGAGTATGTGCCTCTGATTATAGTTTCAAGTGATCCATCTTGTATAAGTGGTCCATCTTCTTTTAAAGAACTTAAAGAGTTCCAAAGCAATTTCAGGGTATTGTGAATTCAAAAATTTTAGACTTTTTAAAGTTGTTACTTCCCACTTAACGGTTGTTTCTGATGTGCTTGCTTTGACAGAAAGCTTTCTAACAACTTTTCTTTTTAATCAGGGCTCCTCCTTCAACTTCATTTTCTTAGAAATACTCTTTTCTTCTTGTTTCATTAGCTTATGTAATAATTCAATTGCTTATCTACAAGTACAGCTTCAGCTGGTGGGGTCAGAAGGGCCCCTGTATACTAGGGAGTAGCCTCTCAGGGCAGCAGTTCATTCAGCATAACCTGTGTTTTGGGCATCCCATGTGGCGCTAGTGGTAAAGAACCCACCTATCAATGCAGGGTATGTGAGAGACGTGGGTTTGATCCTTGGGTTAGGAAGATTCCCTGGAGGAGGGCCTGGCAACCCACTCCAGTATTCTTGCCTGGAGAATCCCATGGACAGAGGAAGCTGGTGGGGTCTCCATGGGGTCACAGAGTCAGACACGACTGAAGGGACTTAGCATGCGCACACATCCTGTGTTTTATACAGAGTACACGAGTAAACCTGGAAGATTGGTCCTATGGAACACAGGCTACATGGTACTCTTATAATAAGTCAGATTGTTAAGATTTGTGGCTGGTTACCTGGGATTGCTTAGGTTAGACTATGGATCTCATGGGCCCATCAGACTTTGAGAAGAATTGATGGTGGGTGAGGAGGAGATTGATGGTAGTAATAAGTTCAGTATTTTTTAATACTATTTTAACTTGATCAGCTGCCTTTAGTGCCTTTAAATCCTAGTGCCGTATCAGGATTTAAACAGTGATCAGAAATGCTTTTCAGTATCGTTTTCAAGAAAATGGATTTTAGACAATTATCTAATGAATAACAAATGTGTAGTTTACTTAAGTAATGTACCATTTGCTGTTTTACCAAGAAAATGGTATCGTAACTCTTTAAATTTAGAGGATCTTGCAAGTATGGGGAACTCTAATTACAGTTCCTGTTTTAGTCTTTCCTTCTACTCTAGAAGTAGGGAAGACTTAATCCTTTGGAAAAAAAATATTCTGCTGATGGTTATGGGACATAATCTTTCTCGGCATTTCAGTTTAGCTGGTGTTCAGTGCTTATAATAATTTGCAGTTGAGGTAGTTAGGTTTACCACAGAGGATATAAAAGAAGTAAAGACATACAGCTTCTGTTCTTGAGGCCCTCGTGCCTCCATGGATCACAGCCTTGTCGAGGTGAAGGGGCTTGCATAACTGAGTGAGCCTATGAGCCATGCCACACAGGGCCACCCAAGATGGACGGGACGTAGCGAAGAGTTCGGACAAAACATGGCAAACCACTCCAGTACTCTTGCCACAAGAACCTCGTGAACAGGATACAAAACCATACTCAATGGGGAAATGAAAGATACCGGCCAAATTACAAAGGCTCAGCATCCTCTCTGATTCTGCTGTAACCTTGGGTCTTTCCCACTAGCCTTTGAGGGCGGTGGCTTGTTTTCAGAGCCTCTCGGAATGATCTGCTGTGGCTATTCAGTGGATGACTTCCTGAATGAGGGCTGGGAGCCTTCTGGGTGTTGTGGGGAGGACAAGCCTGGGTCGCACTTCCAGCTCTGCTACTTTCTAGCTCGGTAACCGTAAGCAAAGTGATCACTCTGGGCTGTTGGTTCCCCATCTGTAATTACGCCTGTCTTATCCCTTACAGGGACATTAAGCTTTCTATAACCTCCAGGGTCATCACAGTATAAAGAGTTGTCCTCCCCTTGCCCAGCATTAACTGCACCACTATTAAGAAACACTGGGGCCTTGGTTCATCAGGCCTAGATGAGTACCTGGAGCCAGACATGGGGTTACCTTAGCTGACTCACAAGAGGGAGGGATGAAAACTTGAACAAAATGAGGGGAGGATTTTAACCCCCCAGTGAAGAGGGGAAAGGCGGGCATGAATGTTGTGAGCCCTCCGTAGTGCTGATTCCAGCGACGTCTTCTGCATGAGAGAAGAAAGGGGATTGGAGAGGGCTTGGTGTTGTGGAGTGGGGAACAGGGCTAGATTTTCAGGGTGGTGTTAGATGATGGAGGGTGGTAAATGCCAGGGAGATGGACCTGAGCTTGATCGCAGGGAACAGGGTGTTGCTGGACTTCTTGATATGTGATGCAATGCCGGTTTTACCTCGAGGGCCTCTGGCAGCAGTGAGCTGGGTTGACTGGCTGAGAGGAAAGGTGGGGGTAGGAAGAGTCCACCTGCTCCAGGGTAATTGATGTCGTGGAAGGCGCAGGGCAAAGAGCTGGTTAAAGCTCCGATTCATTGGTCATGCGTTCTACCTCAAGACAGGTTACTTGATGTATGTAATTGGTATGAGCTGCTATTCCTCCTGCAGAACTGAGTAATACCACCACTGGGGGTTGTTTTGAAAATTAAAGAAGGACACGTGTGAAGTGCGTCCCACCGAGAAACACAGTCCCACTTCACCTTTCCTCATCTGCTTGGTTTCCTCTTTTTGTAGGGGCTTTTAGTTGCAGGAAGGACCAACTAGAAAGAGAAAAGAGGATGCTGGCAAAAACCTGGTTGGAGGTCCATTTCCTGTGTTGTAGAGAGTGTCTGGTTAGGACCCACCAGGGAGTTTTTCTGGCTTCTCCATCTTTGCATGTGATGACTCCCTCATTCTGAATTTTTCCATCTCTTGGTCCCTGTTTAGTCTAAATCTCTTCGTTTGACTAAGTGTGATTCATTCTTCCGTTTTTTTGGTGGGGTTTTTTGGTGCAATAAACGTTGTCAGCTCTTCAAATTATATTGTATTTCACTAACATAATTCTCTTTGATAATCTTACTTTGCTGTACCTTTAACTTTATACTTCTGATACGATAAACAGCAGTATTTCTGTGATGAATTGTAGTAGCTATATGAATTTAGAAGAGAACGTGCCCTAAAGAGGAACCACCGATAACAATAAATCATTGTTTAAAGTACTGGCCTTCATCCAGTGTCAGTGTAAAACAGCCACCCCTGCCCCTCCTGTGACCCCAGGTGTGTGTATTTATGTAGACGGCTTTAAGGAGAAGCATCATTTTAAGTAAAGATCTATACATTTCACTTATAAATATAGTGCTTGCGTGCACACTCAGTCACTCAGTTGTGTCTGACTCTTTGCGACCCCGTGGACTGTAGCCCACCAGGTTCCTCTGTCCATGAGACCTCCCAGGCAAGAATACTAGAGTGAGTAGACATTTCCTTCTCCAGGGGATCTTCCCGACCCAGAAATCAAACCCACCTCTCCTGTATTGGCAAGCGGATTCTTTACCACCGAGTCACCTGAAGGAAAGTCCATCTTTAAGTATAGTAGCATCTATTAGCATCATTTAAATAGATTAATGTAAGATATGACAAACCTAGACAGTGTATTAAAAAACTGAGATATCACTTTGCTGACAAGTCTCCATATACTCAAAGCTCTGGTTTTTCTGGAAATCATGTACCAGTCTGAGAGTTGGACCATAAAGAAGGCTGAGCGCCAAAGAATTGATGCTTTCAAATTAGAGAAGACTGTTGAGAGTCCCTTTGATAACAAGGAGATCAAACCAGTCAATCCTAAAGGAAATCAGCCCCAAATATTGATTGGAAGGACTGATGCTGACCCCAATACTTTGGTCACCTGATACGAAGAACCGATTCATTGGAAAAGACCCTGTTGCTGGGAAAGATTGGGAGCAGGAGAAGGAGACAGCAGAGGACAAGATGGTTGGATGGCATCATCAACGTAATGGACATGAGTTTGAGCAAACTCCAGGGACAGTGAGGGACAGAAAAGCCTGGTATGCTGCAGTCCATGGGGTCACAAAGAGTTGGACACCCCTTAGTGACTGAACACCAGCAGTGTAAGATAGTTAATTTAAATTCTTTATGTAGGTCCAAAGGGACTTGCAGGTCATCCTATCATTTTTTCATGTGACTGGTGTGGTCTAGAAATCAAGTATCTGATGTCTTTTATCTTATGCAGTGATACATGGTTATGATGGAATTATACTTTTAGGGCAGTCTTTTTGAAACCAGAAAAATGTGCCGTACTTATTTAAAGCAGGACCATGAGGCCTATATTCTTCAGGAGTTTTCTAACAAAGCTTTTTTTTTTTTTTTTAATTTTATCCATTTTGGGACTTCCCTGGTGGTCCAGTGGTTTTTCATGCCTCCACTATAGGAGGAGTTCAGTGGGTTCAGTTCCTGGTCAGGGAACTAAGATCCTGCAAGTATAAACCCCCCCCCCCCAAAATTATCCATTTTGATTATTGTGCTTTTAGAACAGAGATGACAAGCAGAGGCTGCTGGGAGGGCACTGCTGAGAGGGACTGCGGCTGTATACAGACTGTGCTGGTCGATTAGTCATTTCTACCACGGGCCCAGGAAGGAGGTGGGAGGCCCGCATAATATACCACACAGCTTCTGCTCTAGTTTAGTAGTGCTTAATTCCTGTAGCTCATTTTCAGTGTGTTTTATTCATAGGTTATATAAGTAATATACTCTTTTTTTTTTTCCTGAATGCTAGCTTATAGACACAGCGGGGAAGCCCTGCTAAAAAGAAGGGTTGATTTTTTTTAAGACTGTTTCCGTAAATGTACCTTTGTGTCATTTGACCTCCAGTTTGTACTTTTACACTTAGCTTTGCGCAGCGCTTCCCCTGGGCCTTTGCGCTTGCTCCTTCTGCCATGCCTGGCCTTGTGTCCTCCCCAGTCTCTGCTTTTCACACTCTGCCACCCTCATTCATAGGTGTCAGCTCAGATGTTGTTCAGTCGCTCAGCCATGTCCGACTCTTTGCGACCCCATGGATTGCAGCACGCCAGGCTTTCCTGGCCTTTCCTGTCTCCCATGTTGCCTCCTCAAAGTGACCTTCCCCAACAGCTCCTTTCAAAGTAGCCGCCAGCGGTGCATTACTCTGTCACATCAACTGATGGAGCTCTTTACCGGCACCTCCACCACCTGCTTCCCTGGTGGCTCAGTGGTAAAGAACCCTCCTCTGCCTGCCATGCAGGAGACAGGGGTTCGATCCCTGGTTCGGAAAGATCCCCTGGAGAAGGAAGTGGCAGCCCACTCCAGTACTGTTGCCTGGAGAATTCCGTGGACAGAGGAGTCTGGCAGACTACAGTCCACGGGGTCACAAAGGAGTTAATTGGACGTGAATTAGTGACTAAACAACCTCCATCGCTGCCTGCAGTTACCTTGTACACCTCCTAAAACAAACACTTCTGAGGGAAGGTAGCCACCTTTTTGCTTTTCACCGCGGTGGCCACCTAGGACAGAGCCCTGCAGTAGTAACCGCCTGTTACGTATTTTGTTGACAAACGAATGTGTGCCTGCCCCCTAGCTTTGGTCTAGAAGCCGGTCATCCGCTTTAGTAACCACAGAGGATCCCAGGGGAGTGCAGACTTTAAATATGGTCTCTGATGGCTTTAAGCAGAAAAGCCTAGAATGCTGTGGGGAAATTCTCCCCCACAGTCACAGTAGAGATTTAGGGAAAGTACAGTTAAGAAATGTTCAGGATAAGTGTTGGCACTTTGTGAAGCAGAGCTTAGTTTATAAACTAAGAGATGTATGATTGCCTGTTAAATGGTTTTTGGTTCTTCAGCTGGGGCAGTAAACCTAGACTAAACGAAGTTTTTCATCTCAAGAAAACTACTTTCTGTAACTTCAAAACCAGGTGAAACTAAATTTCAAAAATAGGTGAAATTTATTTGAAAATGGCAATGAATTATTAATTTGAGCATCAAACACCTGTTATGTTGTAGATACCAGACTGTGCAGTACATTGATTAATCATTCATTCCTTTAACATACATGTATTTGAGTGCTTGCTGTTTCAGGCACTGTGGTGAGCACTTTAGAGAAGAAACTTACAGCTCAGTAGAAGCTGCACCACAGGTCAGCAAGCAGGAATGACACCATGTGAGCACAGCGATGGGAGGTGCAGTGCAGGCCCAAAGGCAGGCTGGAGGGGAGACCCAGCGGGGTTCAGAGGTCACGGAATGTTTCCCACAAGAAATCTCAGTGAATTAAGGGGCCTGAAAAAGGAGCAGGGTTTGATCTGGTGAAGGAAGAGGGGAGGTGTGTTCAGACATGGGATTCGTCAGTATAAAGGTGGCAGGCGGAAGTCGGCAGGCTGACTGTCACCCGGGGAGAGTATGTCCAGTCAGAAGAGCACCAGATCCCGGGAACATGAATTTTTTACAGGTGGCCTGCCTCCAAAAAGAAGCCTGAGGAAGGAGAAGACAGTCAGAAGAGGTCCCACATGGGGAAGCAAAGGGAGGAGTGTTTCAGGAAGGAGGAAGTGATGGCGGTGCCCCGTGCAGCCCGGAGGCAGAGTGAGCTGGGGGCCCTGCAGGTCCACCCGTTTCCCTCCAGGAGGGTTGCTCGTGGCCTTGACGGCCGTTCCAGTGTCATTACAAGGACAAAGCTCAGCTACTGTGGGGTGAAGAGGGAGGAGCAAATGAGGTAGGCATGGTGAACATGGACAGCTTGCCTTAAAATTTAAATTTCTTTTGAGTGGATAAAGAAGATATGGTACATATATACACAGTGGAATATCACTAAGCCACGGAAAAGAATGAAATAGTGCCATTTACAGCAACTTAAATGGACATAGAGATTATCACACTAAGTGAAGTCTGAAAGAGAAAGACAAATACTATACACTATCACTAATATATGGAATCCAAAGTAAGATACGAAGGATCCAACCTGTGAAACAAAAACAGACTCACAGATCCAGAGAACAGACTTGTGGTTGCCAGGGTTGGAGGAGATGGATTGGAACTTTGGGGTTAACAGATGCCAACTCTTGCATATAGGATGCTTCTTAACAACAGAGTCCTACTGTGTAGCACAGGGAACTGTATCCAGTATCCTGTGGTAAATCATACTGGGAAAGAATATAGAAAAGATTATATATGTAACTGAATCACTCTTCTATGCAGCAGACATTAACACTGTAAATCCAGCTATACTTCAGTAAGGAAGTAAATTAAAGTAATAAATTCATATTTCTTAGAGAATTTAAAGAAGGCATTGGTCAGAGGGTCAGAGGAGTATTTGGGGTTGAGGCTTCCCAGGAGGCACAGTGGTAAAGAATCCGCCTGCCAACGCAGGAGACCTGGGTTCGATCCCTGGGTTGGGAAGATCCCCTGGAGGAGGAAATGGCAACCCACTCCCGTAGTCTTCCCTGGAGAATTCCATGGACAGGGGAGCCTGACAGAATACAGTCCATGGGGTCACAAAGAGTCAGACACAACTGAGCATGTATGCACAATAATTTCAAATTTCTTAGAGATGTTAAGAAAAGACATTGGTCCAAGGAGTATCTGAGGTTGAAATAGGAATTCTCTAAAGAGTGGTTTAAATGCTAAGGAGAAGGAGAGAGCAGAGAAGTTGAATAAAATCATGGAGTAGGTAGAAAGCGTAACTGGCTAAGAGCCTCTGAGCATATAGCGTAGGAGGTGGTTATCTTTGTAGTCTGTGAGAGTTTTCTCCTGGCCTCTCCTCTCTCTCCGTTCCTTCCTTCCTTTCATTTTTTTTTTTTTTCCCACACTGCAGCTTGTAGGATCTCGGTTCTCACAGGGACTGAACCTGCCCTCTCGGCAGTGAACAAATCCAAACCACTGCATCTCCAGGGAAGTCCCTGTTTTTTGAAATTACAGCCAAGGTCATGTGCTTACATGTAACCCCCCAAAAGTGCCCTAAAGCAAAAAAGTTTAAAGTGGTTTTACAGTGTGAAGCTCATCACATCTGCTTTGTATGCTTGGTGTCCACACTGAAAGTATTTTACTTTGTTTAACACTTCTGGCAGGCCACTTTTGAGATCATATCTTTGTTTCTTTGACTTTTAAACCCACATTACTGCTAGCTGCTGGTGGCCGTCCATCCATCAGCCACAGAAAGCTAATTCCACAGAAGGAGCACAGTGCAGTTAGGGTAACATTAGTTGTGTTCCCCCCCTCCCCCCAACACACACACAATTGTACTATTTATTTGCATGGACTTTTAAAAATCATGGTAAAATATATGTAACATAAGTTTACCCTTTTCCAAGTGAGCGTAAATGTCTTGATTTTATAAACTGAAGTCGATGTTGGAAAACGCTAACCCGTATCCTACATGGCTCTTAATTACACCCTTGAAGGTTGTCCTGGGTGCTCATTGGGTGGTCTTCCTTGGGCGATTTTCTTGCTGCCCATACTGACCAGTTCTCAGCTGTGGACTCCGAGAGATGGTCCCTCCGCAGGTCTCCAGGGTGGCTTGCGTGCAGCTCTCTCCTCTCCCACAGTCTCCACTGTGAACCCTCGCCTCCAGCGCCTCCCCACTCTCGCATCTTGAGAAGTCGACAGCCTCTGCCTGGGTTTCCCCTCCCCGGTTCTTGGGCTCGTCCTCCCTCTCTCCAGGATCACTCTCCAGAGCTGCCACTGCTGATTCTTAGATTTTGGTCAGTGTTTGACTTGTTTGAAGTTGGAGAGTAAATCCAGTACCTGGTGTACTGTTTTCTTCTGACGTTGAAGTTTTCTTCTGACATATTGTGAAATTCTTGTGAATACTTTCTGAAATACATATATTCTGTTAAACTGGCCTTTTCCCAGGACCAGTTGTCTTCAGAAGAAAAGGGCCCTGGTATCTTCCTTCCCTGTCTCTTGTGGCAGGCGGAGTTTTGTAGTGACATCTACCTGCCTGCTTCTTCCCGGCACACCCACAGTCAGGTCGTGCAGGCGTTCAGGGATCCTGACTCTTGGTTCTTTTGCGCCCCGTGACTCAGTCCTGGTGGGAAGTCTGTGTGCACTCACTTCTGTACCCAGTCCTGCTGGAACCCCACTTCCAAGTTTTCTGTCTCTTAAAGCACATTTCTCATAGATAGCATATCTGCAAATCTTTTTTTTTTTTCGTTTACCTCACCGCAGTGGCATCTCTTGTTGCAGAACATGGGCTCAGTAGTTGTGGCGCGTGGACTTGGTTGTCCCACGGCATGGGTGATCTTCCCAGACCAGGGATTGAGCCCATCTGTCCCCGCATCGGCAGAGGACTCTTATCCACTGTGTGACCGGGGAAACCCGGGGGCTTACGTTTTATCAAGTTGACAATCTGTCTTTTATTTGGAGTGTTTATTTTCTTCCTTCCATCCATCCATCTATGATTGCCCTCAGGTTCACAGTATGTATTGGTATCTTAACACATTTCTAACTTCAAATAACAGTGCAGCACTTCACGTGCTGTGAGCCCCTGGTGCGTTTATATCTCCTTCCTGTCCTCGGTGCTGTTTTCTGTGGTACACTTTATTTCTCAGTTTTATAAGCCCCACAATACACAATACTCTTTTGAGACTGACTTGTTTCAAAAGTCAGTTATCTGACTTTTAAAGTCAGATATCTTTTGGGGAAATTAAACAATGAGAATTTGTGGGGGGGGTTTTGGCCTCTTCTGACACTCTTCTTTTTGTGTGTGTATTTGGTATCATTTTCCTTCTGGTTAAACAGCTTCCTTTAATATTTCTAGTAGTGTTGGTTTGCTGGTGACAAATTTAGCTTTCGTCTGGAAAGGTCTTTATTATATCATCTTTAGTTTTGAAGGATGTTTCTGATGGGCATATAATTCTGTTGATAGTTTTATTTATTATTATTATTTTTCATGGCCTTACAGGTGGATTTTGACTGCATTGTTTCTGATAAGAAATCTGCAGTCATCCTGTGTTCCTTTGTGTGTCACGCGTCTAGCTCCTGCCCCCGTCTTTGGCTGCTGTGAAGGTACTTCTCTTTTGGGTGATGTTGAATCGGTCCCGTTCTTTCAAGGGTAGCTTCTGAGAGTGTTGGTCCAGGGTAGCCCTTAGCCCTAGGCCGGGCTGCGTGGGGCCGCTACCTTGCGTGCCTTGGGTGCACTCAGCGGAATTGCCCCTCTCTGGCTAGTCAGAGCTCTAGCATCTTCTGGCTCTGCCTGACCTCTGACAGCTCCCAAGAGTTGACCTTTGCTGGGCCTTAAAGCAGTTTGCCCAGGTGTGTGCGTTCAGCAGTTATCTGGCTCAAGGAGACCTTTGCGCAGGTTTCTGGAGCTCTTTCCCTGAGTGACTCCTTTCTGGTAGTTTGTCCTCAGATTTCAGCCGCCTTGTGAAAGTGAAGTTGCTCAGTCGTGTCCAACTCTTTGCAACCCCATGAACTGTAGCCTACCAGGTTCCACCGTCCATGGGATTTTCCAGGCAAGAGAACTGGAGATTCCTGCCAGGGGCTCCCGCTTTCCCCAGCACTTGGGTCAGAAAGCCAGAGCCTTCACGGGGCTCATGGCCCTTTCCCTTCTCTGGGAGTTCCCTCTCCTGTGCTGTCTTTTTGTGAAGTCTCTGGAAACTGTTACTTTGTATATTTTGTCCAGTTTTCTAGCTCTTTTTGTCAGTATGTGGTAATAGAGCAGATCTAATACCAGTTACTCCTTTGTGGCTTTTTGCTATTTGATTGATTGATTTTCTTTTTTTCTTGGCCCTGCTGTGAGGCTTACGGGGATCTTAGTTCCCCTCCCAGGGATCAAACCCCAGGCCCTTGGCAGTGAAAGAGCAGATTTTTCGAGTCATGGTATGTTTCAGGTACCGTTTTTTAAAGTTAGCAGAGTATATGTGGGACAAGTTCATTCACAATTTCTCAAAGGGAAATCTTGGAATTTCAGATAAATGGCATTACATTTATAACTAGGCATCTCTATGGTGTTTTACCTTTGTTCTCAGGAACACGGTATGGTTTATTGAAAAGGTTTTCTTTACCACGGTTCTTCATCACTTCTGCTTGGTATTTTGTTTTTTGTTGTTGTTGCACTTGGGAATCACCCCAATTATCTTTGTATAAATACATTAAAAAAAAATCAAGTGATTGTTTACAGAGAAACTTGATTTTTTTGCCAGTTTATTTTAAAATTGGTCTCCTGATTAATTTTCCTCATTCTAATACTGTTTCAGATGATCAGGGTTGAGGAGTTCCCTGTGGACCTCCACCAGCCTTGCTGGGTCACCCCTGCCTTCCTACACAAACTACATGGGGTGGGGGCGGGGGGCTCTTTCTGGTTGACCTCTCAGGTGGTGTGGTTCTCCTACAATCTGGTGGAGTAACAGACTCTAGAGCTACCTTTTATGCGAATCAGTAACCTGGCACTGGCTGTCCCCCTTATGTGGCAGCATTTTCCCTTTTTAAGCTCATGCGGACTGTGTGTACAGTATTCAGAAAACGCCGGCAGTGATGATCGCTAGGTTCATCCAGCCCTGTGTGTCAGTCGGTGTTCCGAGCACCTTCCATCCACGAATTCACTGATCCATTGTGTCACTTGCTGTCGGCCTCATCACGTTCTTGAGGAACTTGAGCCGGAGACTTTGAGGAATTCAGTCAAGTTTGCAAGGCTGGAGAAGCAGTAGGTAGAATGGGGAGTCGGACTCATGTGGTCTGGCTCCGGAGCGGGCTCATAATCACTACGTTGCCGGTAATTACAGTGCATCGCCCTTTGGGGGAGAAATGAAAAACATTGTCAAGACACATCCTGGGGGCAGGGGTGGCGTGGACAGACCACTGTTCCTGGGAGCGTGTGTGTTTTCTGCTTACTGTCTCTGAAGTTTGGGACTTGGGGTACTGTTTGCTGTTAACCCTTTGTCTTTTTTTTTCTTTATATATTGCACATGTCATTTTATAATCAGGAAACACAGTAAAGCTGTCTGAATTTGGAGTGGGGTAAAGTTTTTTTCTTGTAAGTAGGCTTTTCCTGTGCTTTGCCTTAGTGGTTGAGTGGTGGATTGGTAGCCTTGCAACTCAGATAAAGAGCAGGGTAGATGTGCTGATATGAAGAGTCCGAAGACTAGATAAAACATGAAATGCAGAGACGTACAAGTGCCGTGATTCTGATTGGTTGTGTGTGTGTGCGCGCGGGGGCACGCGCACACGAGCTCGTCAAATGCAGAGCATTCTGAAGGGTACTTTCAAATCTGTTAGCACTTGTGCCTTTTGGGGAGAAGAGGAACATTTTCTAACTTTTCCTTTGTTAGCTTCATTATATTGCTTTTGTTGTTGTTGCGGTAAAAATGCCTTTTTACACACACACACAAATAGCAGCACACAGAATGAGAACTCCAGGAATGTATAGACTTTAATATGGATTCTGATCACCTTCCACTCATTTTTTGAGTTAAACTTTGGAGCATTTTGTTTTTTGCCATACTTGAGGAAACATTCTTGAATAGACTGTGGTAAGTTCAGCAAGATTCTGAGCTTCCTGGGTTAGTGGTATAAGACAGTGCTTCTGATTTATCATTTTTTTGACTGAACAGTAAGTTCATATTAAAAAGAAAAAAAAAAACACTTAAAAAGGTACATAAAGAAAACACTGAAAAGTCCTCTCCTACCCCTCCTTCAGCCAGCTATCTTCTCTTAGAGGTAGTGTCACTTCTATATATCCTCACAGAGATAAGCAGATTCATCTTCTTTCATTCTTTTCTTTTGACACAATGGTGTACTTTGCTTTATTTCCTTATTTAATATACACACTTTAGAGATGATTCCACATGTGAAAAGTAAGCAAGCCCTCCTTTTTTTTGGCCGGAGTACTTGATATTACCTTCCATGGCAGGGCCCCACTTGACTAACCAATCCCTACTTTCAGGCCGGCCTGGTCCTTTGCTCTTGTAAACAGAGCTGCAGTGAATAACCTTTTGCAAATGTGTGAATATTTCTGAAGGAAGAGTTCCTGGAGGTTGAGCTGGGTTTCAGTAGATACTGCCAGGTCGCCTCTCACTGCCAGCAGCACTGGGTAATGCCTCTCTCTGCCCCTACACCTTCACCCCTAGACATGACGTTGTGATCAAAGGTTTTTGTTTTGTTTTGCCAGTCGATAGTGGAAAAATAATATTTGTTTAGTTTTATAAGCGAGGTTTTACATTTTCAAGGAGAACCAACCTTTAGTCTGTGATAAAAGTCACAAATATTTTTCCTAGCTTGTCTTTTTTTTTTTTTTTTTTAATCTTGTTCATAATGACTTTTGCCAGGCAAGTAGGTATGTGTTATTTGGGGAGAAGAGAAATTTCTGTCTTTTCAGGATTTCTGTTCCATACTTGAAGTCCTCCTCCACTGCAAGATTATTTTAAAAATTCACCTAAGATGTCCTTTGGTGCTTTTCATGGTTTTCTGTAGACTTAATGACTTAAGACAGCATGTTATTCCCTGTACCTCTGCAGGCTGGCTCTGAGTGGTTCTCCTGGTCTGAAAAGCCTGGCTGGGGCTCGATGGCCGTGGGTGGCCTTGCCTGCATGCTGGGGTCTCGCCTTGTGCGGCTGGGATGGCTGGGGTGGGCCGGTGGTCTCTTCTGCAGAGGCTCACGTGGTTGTGGGGGTGATTCTGGCAACCGGGAGGGCCGCCCCCACCCAGCAGGTGTTTCGCGCCTTTGCTTGTATCACAGTTGCTGTTACCCTGTCGGCCAAAGGAAGCCCGTGAACGAGTCCAGAGTCAAGAGGTGGAAAAACAGCCTTCACTTCATACTGGGAGGAGTGGCAAAGTCACCTCACAGAGGGTATTCAGACAGGGATGGGAAGATTTAACGTGGCCATTTTTGCAACCACTATGCCATACTCCTCAGTTTTTCCCATTTTCTGTGTCTTTCAGGAATATTGTAAAGTTTTTCCTTACACATCTCCCTACTTTATTCCTAACTAGTTTATCTTCTGCTAATTTTATAAATGATGTTGCCCCCCCATCTTCATTTAGAATTCTTGGGCAGGTGATAACATGTACACAGTTAAAGTTAAAATGATATGAAAAGAAATAAACTGAGAAATCTCACTATTCTCATCCACTCATGTTCTTCTCCCATCTCTATAGGCAAGCAATTTTAAAATAATGTCTTTTACTTATCTAGTGCCTCTTTATGGAAGTACTGGCAAATATAAGTATTCTTCTGCCTATGCAAGATGTAGCGTACTACATGCCCTGTTGTGCAGCTGGCTAGCTCTCCTCAGTTAGTGATACAGTAGTTGTGTCCGTGCATAGAGATTGTTCCCATTCTTTTATCGCTACCTGTTTTCTTGTGATGATATACCATGGTTTATGTAACTGATTCCCTTTTAGCAGCTACTAGGGGGGTCTGCGGTCTTTTCGTATTGCAGACAGCACTGCACTAAATGACTCGGTACACACATGCGTGTAGAGAATGGATTCTCAAAATGAGGCTTCGGGATCCAAGGGTGAATGGATCTTGAAAACTGTATTGAGGCAAAATTTCTCATTTATCAGATGAGCAGAAATACAAAGGTTGGGTGATTGATTCTGTTTGTGAACCTGGGGAGAAACATTTCTTTCATATTGCTGGCAGAGGTTTAAATAGTACACTCCCCAACAAAGGGAAATCTGGCTACATCTGCCAGATTAACTTGTCTTCCTTTATGTGTAGAATTGCGCATTTTTTCTGCCACACATAAATGATATAAGGACCATTTATTTTTTTCTGTGAACCGTGTGTTTCTCTGCCCATTTATCTGGTGGGTTGCAGGTCTTTTTCTTGAGTTCTAGATGCTCTTTAAACCTTTTGATGTGAATTGCAAAGTTCTTTCCCTGGTAGCTCGTGTTTTATGTATTAGTGACTGGGGTAATAGTGATGCTGTGTGTGATATGGCCAGTTTGATGCCACCACATCCAAGAACTGTTCAGACGCTTTCATCTGATTGTTCTGTTCACCACATAAAGAAGCTTTGATCTGGGCGAGTCTGGGTAGAAAGTCTGTTAGAGCCACCCCAGCCTCCAGCAGTTTGATCACAACGTGCCCTTAGGATTCCCTTGGTCCACGTATTTCCAGAATCGTTGTGCATGAGTGGAGTAGCGGCTGGCCGAGTGACACGGAAGTAGATGGTACAGTTTCCTTGGTTTAGTGTAAGTCTTCCGTAGGATTTCTTCCCCCTTGTGATTGTATAATTGCCTTTTGTTAGGCAGAGACTTAAGATCATTCTCTTCATTTCTTGGAAACATATTCCCACACAGTGAATTTCTGTTTCCTCTTCTCTTTGTCTTGGGTGTTTCTCAAGCTGCAGTGCTTGTCTATTTGGCCAGGTGCGTCATGTTTCAGGAGAACACACCTCAACCCATTTTAGGAAAAACATTTTTAAAAGCACGTATCAGTTTTACTGGCAGTATTCTTAAAAAAAAAATTACAGAAGAAAATTAATTTTGGAGCCATTCTCGATGGCTGCTACCAGCTCTGACTGACCCGGAACTGTGGGAGTTTAGCCCTTGAAATGCTTCGAGTTGTGTCTTCAAGTACAGCTACCACTGGAAAAGGGAGTGAGAGAAACAACCTTCTCTTTCAACAACCACATCAAAAGTAGGCGGCGGCTTGGCAGTTGAGGTCAAGGTCAGCATCTTACCCACGTGGATCCTGTAGTGGTGGCGAAGGCGGGAAGGTGAGGAGACCTGGAGGAGGAGTGGGTGTTGGCGGGGCTTCCCACTTAGAGCGACTGAGTTGCTCTTCTCAGCTCAGTGGCCTTTGTTGTTTTTTTCTTTTTTCCTGTTGACATTTATGCTCATTTGGGGATGTGCTTTTTAAATCTTCCCCAAAGTTAGTCTCAGTTATAATTCTTAAGAAGCATCTCTAGGTTTAAAAAAAAAAAAAAGTCCTAAGTCAGTGTTTAAAATAAACCTACAGTGCTTATAGACATTTTCCGTGGGTGGATGTTCAGTAATATTTAACTGTGTAGGGAGTTTCCATTTTTTTATTTTTGACTTGTTTCACATTCTGTTTCACCAAGTTGTCAAGTTTAGTAAACGAGAGGCTTTTGGTGTTCTGTATCTGAGGGTTGGTTGGATTTAACTGGATCAAAAAAAATCGTTAACGGATCCTCAACGAGCAGGATCAAAACAGTGAGTTCCTCTTCCGGCTCTTGTCCTGGGGTTGCGTCCTGGCCTGGGGAGCTCCCCTCTCCCTCCTCAGGCCTCTATCTCCTACCTGCCCTCGTTGCGGGAGGGATTGAGGTTGGTTTGACATGTTTTTTAAAACATGTTTTAGTCCCCAGGGGGACAAGCCGAATTCTGTCTCCTTTTGCAGCTGCGGGGAACATACCTCAGCCCAGGGTCGCTGTCCTCTGTAGTGACCTCAGGAAAACAGTGACACTTGCAGATTCTCCCTCTGCCTGAGCCTGGCTCTCAACCCCCCTTCCCTGTGTATAAAAGTAAAGGATCTGATGCCGGGCACTACTGTTCGTTTCTTTCCAACATTTTATGATGAAAAATTTCAAGCTTGTAGAAAAGTTGAATTCATTTTCCACTGGACACCATAAACCCGCCATCAAGATTCTATAAATAAGTCTACTTACTATACCTGCTTAATCGCATTCCTCCACCAGTTCATCTTACTATTTTTGATGTATTTCAAAGTAAATTAGTGGGAAAGGAAATAATCACCGAAGTCCAAGAAACCCAGAGAGTCCCAAACAGGATGAACCCAAAGTGAAACACCCCAAGACACATATTAATCAAATTAACAAAGATCAAACACAAAGAGCAAACATTAAAAGCAGCAAGGGAAAAACATCAAGGTAAATTAGTATTTGGGATCTTTTCCCCTGATCTTTTACCATCTTGGTCCTTGTTAAAAGCATTTCAGGCATCCTTAAGCAGGTGTCGAGAAAGCACTGGCTAGCACAGTTCTTGCCATGTGGTCGGTGTGCAGTGAATGTGTGATAAAGGAATGTAATCCCACTAGTCCTAGCTGATGAACCCTGTAGGCAGATTTCACTTTGCCTCGTAGGACAATTACTTTTTTTAATACATAATTCAGTTTATTTATTTACATTTGTTATTTGGTCTTCATTGCCGCGTGGGCTTTCTCTCGTTGCAGAAAGCGAGGGCCACTCTTGGTTGCGGTGCGCAGGCTCCTCCTTGTGGTGGCTCCTCTTGTCGTGGCCCCGGGCTCAAGGCGCTGCCGCTCACGGCTCTAGAGCACAGGCTGAGCAGCGCACACGGGCCTAGTTGCTCCGCAGCATGTGGATCCTCCCTGACTGGGGATTGAACCCATGTCTCCTCTCTGGCAGGTGGCTTCTTTACCACTGAGCCACCAGGGAAGCACCAGGATAACTTTAAAACAAACCATGTTTCCTAGGTACATGTGGTCTCCAGTTTGTAAGATGGACTTCCTTCTATAAGACAGTCTATGAAAAGACAACTATTTAGAATTTGAGATGGATTAAATGCACATAACATATTATAAAAGTATATATATAAAGCATATGTATTTTTTACAACAGTGGTTGTCTCTCTTGGAGACATGCAGACGTGAAGGGCAGTTATTCCAAGGACCCCACATCTCAGGGTTGGTCCCTCAAGCATCTGCTTGAGGAAGGGCCTGAAAGGGCAGCCCCACCTCACATCAACCAGAACAGCTTCCCTTTAGTCTGTTTTCTATGAGATTCAGATTCCATGGCAAGAAAAATTTTGAAAATCACAGCTGCTCAGGTTACCTGACCCAAGTATACTGGAGCCCTAGATAAGTCTTTGTGTGGGTCAGATGGTAAAGCACCCGCCTGCAATGCAGGAGACCTGGGTTCGATCCCTGGGTCGGGAAGATCCCGTGGAGAAGGAAATGGCTACCCACTCCAGTGGGTATTCAGTATTCCTGCCTGGAGAATCCCATGAACAGAAAACCAGGCGGGCTAGAGTCCATGGGGTCCCAGAGAGTGGGACACGACTGAGCGACCAACACTTTCTTCTATGAATATACCTTGCACCCAGCCCAGATGTCTGTGTTTTTAGTTGGCTGGGGTTGCTGCACCGTCACAGTTTACCCTAGGTAAAGAATAGTGAGCGTTTTAACAGCAGGAGGTTCATCCAAAGACTGTGCCTCTCATGTGCGCACGTACTTCATGGAGCTCCCTCAGTCCCCGAGAGTCCATGTGCCCACAGTGAGCAGCGTCCGTATTCCCACTTCTCACCTCCTGGAAGGAAGGCCACATGTGCTCCTTTCCCCTTGCCGAAATGGGTTTATTCTGAGTTCCGGGGCCGATCTTTAAGTACCGTGTGGGCAGCGACCAGAAGCCTCCTTCCTCCCGGCGGGCGCAGAGCAGGGCGCTCACTCTTGATGCTGCTCTCCCTCACAAACAGGGCTGAGGAGTCATTCCGATCAGAGGATCAGACGATCAGAGGATCAGACGTCTTCCTTTGTTCCAAAACAACCTCAACCGCAGTCATGATGTGTTGTTCACAAAGTGAGCGGTATCGGTGGTTCTTTTTTTTTTTTTACTGTTACCTTTACATTTGTAACTTCCTCTTTTTCTCTTTACTTCCAATAGGCTCGGGTTATGTATGATTTTTCTGCTGAACCTGGAAATAATGAACTGACGGTTAATGAAGGAGAAATCATCACAATTACAAATCCGGTAAGAGAACTGTTAGGTTTAAATTGGTTTCTTAAGGATTTATGTTTAAGATTTTATTTTTTTAACAGGCTGATCTTTCAAACCCACATGAATTCCTTTCCTGTTGCTTGTGCAGTACTGATGGTTAAAACAAGAATTGCTGGTTAGAAAAAATACATGTAGTTTTATATAGTATGCCAGGTGTGTATAAGTAAATAGGCTCTCTTTTTAATCATAGAAGAGATGAAATCTTCTATTTACTGTTGATTTTTTTTTTTAATGAAGAAGCACTGATAATTTCTTGGTAAAAATAGTATTTAAGTTGCTGTTGTGGTCAAGAAATTTAAAGTCATTTTAAAATGACTTTTTTTAAAGAATATGTTATCTAGATTCAGGTAGATGTTAACTAATTATGGTATGGTTTATGAATTTAAGATAGCCCTTATTATTTTAAAGGAAAGCCGTAGGACTTTTCAAAGGTAACATTAAAAGTTGGGAATCCTGGCATAGAGTACATTACTGTTTATTAACATTACTTATCTAGGAGCACTCAGGAAGGTTGGGCCAGTTAGTTTTCCTAAATAACAGGCAATCCCTAAGCTTAGTGGCTTAAACAAATAGTCAACTGTTGTTGCTTGGGGATCCACAAGCCAGCCGGGTGGTCCTCCTGACCTGGGCTCACCCATGGGTCTGCATCACCCAGCACAGCGCTAGGGTAGAGCAGGCCATCATGACCTCGTCTGTCTGGCATTTCCCCTGCTGGGGGCCGGCTGGCTTTGGGTGGGGCAAGAGGGAGATGGAGCCTTGTCTCTGTCATCATCTGGCAACCAAAATACCAGCTCTTTTGGGGAAAAAAAAAACAGAGTGAGCTGAAGTGTGCAAAGCCTCTTGAGGCCGGCTCTGAGTTCACCCCATGTTACCTCCACCTCAGTCTGTTGGCTGAAGAGGTCACGAAGGATAGCGAAGGTTCTGGAAGTGAGGGTACTTTCTGCCCCTTGACAGTTGGAGCTGCAAACCATTTTTGTAGTCTACCACAGACCAGTCAATAGAAAGAAATTATGAAATATCGGCATTCTGTTTCTCTCTCTCTGATTATCGTTGAAGTTTGATTTTTCTCATTTTTAAATTATATCCTTTTCTGGCATAAAGAGGAAGCTTAAGAATTTGAAATTTCTAACAGTGTTAGCCCCGTAGGAATGAAAAGGTTAATGAGTCAATGTTACTTCTTTTATGGATAACAATTCCCAGAGCCAAATTTCTGCAGGAAATTCCAGCTATAACCTTTTTTTGCTTCTTAACCTCTTTGAGGATGTTGGTGGAGGATGGCTGGAAGGAAGAAACAGCAAAGGAGAACGAGGGCTTGTTCCAGCAGACTACGTTGAGGTGGGAATTTACTCTGCTTTGTTAATTAAGCCTGGTCTTTGTCATATGTGTTTTTACGAATTATCAACTTAAAGGACAAGAATGAAAGGTAACTTTATTTTTAATGAGAAAAATTCCATTGTAAAAAATAATATATGCTGATTATATAAAATGTAGAAAATCCACTGAAGTAGAACCAAGAAGAAATATTACGTACAGACTTCAAAGAGTGACTTGGAATACTTAGCTGAAGTTCCTTCCAAAGTTAGCAACTTTTAGTTGTTCTGAATAAGTCTGTGTTTTTCCTTTACTGATAACTGTGTAGTAGCTTCTGTCTACCACACTGTTTACTGCAGATGGATTCAGAGTGTAGCTGGCAGACTGTCTGAGGTCGCTTTCTTCTCCCTGTGCTAATCTAGGACCGCTCTGTCAGTTCCTTCTCCCATTCTCAAAGACCCAGGGTCTTGAGTGAGCTGCTGCCTGGTGTAAGCTCTGTAGTGATACATGCCAAGGATGGTGTGGGCACCCACCCCACCCAGCTGACCGAGGCGCTCTGAGTCAGCCTCCTGGCGCCCCCTGCTGGCTGTTCGTAGGTCACGCAGAACGGAGCCCTGGGTCCATGGTGAGCATGCCTCTCATCCCTGGTGAGAACAAGAAACTGAGGCTGCCTGGTAGCCTGTGAGTAAAACTGGAGTGAAGCTCAGGAGCAGGTTGCTTTAGGTTCCCTCCAGCAGAGAGACAGCGTGCCCTGGGAGCGTGTGTGCTGGGCACTGCCTGCAAAATGGGAAGGCTGGCTGTTGTCCCTGACTGAGAGTTCAGCAGGGAGTTTTGGGCCCTCCAGAGAACGCTGATGGTATTGCTGAAATGTTCAGTTGGCCAGAAGGTTCATTTGGGTTTTTCTGGAACATCTTTTCTGGACCCCAATGAACTCTTTGGCCAGCCCGACACGTGCATGGGCAGGCACCCCACCTTTCCAGACACTATCAGAGGATCCACAGGTCCCTGAACCCAGCCCACATGTCTCATGTTATGTCGTGTGTGACCTCTGTACACCGTGCATTCAGGATCCTAAACACTGACAAGAATGAGAAAAATGTGGTCAGGCGATCCTGGTATTAGTGGCATTTTTCTGAAGAATTCTGCACACTTGCAGAAAGGAATCGTTAGGGCAGATGTTCTTGAGCTCGTACCTTTTAAGAATACAAGCCCTTGGATAGTTCTTGCTTGCCATCAGGGAGTCTGACTCTGAAATAACTCTGTAGTCTATGAAAGTAAGTTGACTATAGTCCTTCCTGACGTTCAGATTTTGCCCAGCGATGGAAAAGATCAGTTTGCTTGTGGAAATTCAGTGGCCGACCAAGCCTTCCTCGACTCCCTGTCAGCAAGTACAGCCCAAGCCAATGCCGCAGCCGCCAGCAGTAACAACCAGGTGAGTCTTACTCTGGCTTGACAGAGCAAAGCACGCATGTGAAAGCTTGTGAGGCGTCAAGCTCTTGCCGTTCCCTGAAAGCACGAATCAAATAGCTGTTAGGTATGTGTATGACTTTCTTTCCCTGGGTCCTAACAAAGACCTTGCCTCTTAAGCCTGCTGCAGACTGTTTTTATAGTGTTGATTATTAATGGGAAGGCAGGGTGTTCATTGAGAGTTGCGTATAAAAGTTTGGCATGTTGAACACAGACCCCATAAACGGAGTATCCTTGTACGTGAGGGCAAGGAAGGCGAAGGGTCCTCCGTGAGGCGAGGCGGTCGGTGTCAGAGCTGTGGCTGGAGCAGGACATGGCCTCTGTGACCTTGGCTCATGACTTGCGCTTTCAGCATGAGCCCCCTCCTCTGGCAGGTGCAGTGCACGTGAAGGTAGCCGCAGATCCAGCAGTTGGTGCTGTTATTGTACGGTTTCTATGAAACTTGGAAAAGTGGGATAATGTGAGAAAAATGTACTGAAATTTTAATATTAATTTTAATGAATTTGACCAATTTAGGTGACTGCCTGGTTCGGTTCAGTTCAGTCACTCAGTCATGTCTGACTCTTTGCGACCCCATGGACTACAGTATGCCCTTCTTCCCTGTCCATCACCAATTCCCGGCGCTTACTCAGACTCCTGTCCATCGAGTTGGTACTGCCATCCAACCATCTCATCCTCTGTCGTCCCCTTCTCCTGCCTTCAGTCTTTCCCAGCATCAGGGCCTTTGCTGATGAATCAGTTCTTCACATCAAGTGGCCAAAGTATTGGAGCTTGGACGACAAGGAAATCAGTCAATCCTAAAAGAAATCAATCCTGAATATTCTTTGGAAGGGCTGATGCTGAAGCCGAAACTCCAGTACTTTGGCCTGGTTCAGTTATTGCTAAATGATTATCCAGAGCCAGCGTCAACAAGAAAATTGAGAAGATGGATGGATCTGAAAATGTTACTTCTTCCTACCTCTTTAGAAATGGATGGGCTTTAGGAGATATGTCTTGATATTTTTAACTGCATAAAAGGTTTTAAATAGTGTAAAGCCTAATAACCATCTCACTTACAGTTACCTGCTTATAGGATATTTATGTCTTAACCTTTTAAGAGAGTTTTTCAAAGTACTGTTACTAAATGTTAATTGCAGATTTTATATATTTTAAAATAGCTTTTGTGGACATCCTGAATTACAGGTTAGTCTGGCTCAGATAGTTAAAATTCGGAGGGGAAGTTATCACCATAGTTGAGCATTCTCTTATCTCTTATACCTGAGAATGTTGGCCAGTTAAAGTTTAGATAAAATGTGAAGAAATAGTAGTTAAATCTTGTTGTTGTTTAGTTGCTAAATTGTATCCGACTCTTTTGTGACCCCACAGACTGCAGCCTCTGTCCATGGAATTCTCCAGGCAAGAATACTGGAGTGGGTTGCCATTTCCTTCTCCAGGGGATCGTTCCTAAACCCAGGGATCGAATTCACATCTCCTGCGTTTCCCACACTGGCAGGCAGGTTCTTTACCACTGAGACACCAGGGAAGCCCAGTTAAATGTTACTTGACATTTTACCAGGGATTCTTAGCCTGGGTGGCGTTAACATCTGGGGCCTAACGCTTCCTCATTGTGATAACCAGCAGCATCTCTGGCCTGTAGCACCACCCTCACCACAGTCACCAAAACTGGCTCCAAACGCTGCCAGATGGGCAAAGTCACCCTAGCTGAGATTCACTGAATTATACTGAATTATACAAAAACACCGTGAAACCACATTAATAAGTAAAGGACAGCATTTCAATAAAGGGGGATTATATTGAGATGATCATAAACTAAGTGAAGGAAACAAAACATAGAGCTATTTATCATATTTTAATTCAGGGATCTACTTCAACCATTAGCTCAAGATCGGCTGAAGCAGTTTAACTCATAAACACAAATTTAAAACCAATCTCAAATTTTGTTACATTATGAAGACTTCTCACTACTTAAATGTAATAAAACTGGTCAGCATAAGTCTAATTTTTTTCTTCCAGGTTGGTTAAAAGAAAATACAACCAACTTATAAAGGTTGGATTTTACTAGTCCAATCTGACATTATATCTAATCAGATCCTTTGAAAGCAAAGAAAAAATAAACTGAAACTAGGAGTAACAAAATACATAATGCATGACTGTAATTAATTAATTAGAGCATTTGAATTAAATAGGATAAAAATATTTTCAACAGCCATCTATGGTCTCAGTTATCTGGGATGTAAGAACAATTTAAATGGGCCAAGATTGTGGTATGTTTTATAAATACTGTTGTTAATTGGTAGCTTTGGAAAATGTTGCTGTCAGGTTTTTCCATTATTTCATTTTCTGAATGTTGGTAAGAAAATACTATTTTTGTTCCAGGGATCTGCCTCTTGGGCTTTTCTAGTGATTCAGGCATTGCCTTCTCCCCCGGAGGACAGTTTGTTTGGAGGCAGGTGTGTCAGAGGAGGGCATCCCTTGTGGCTCAGCTGGTGAAGAACCAGCCTGCTGTGGGTCAGAGGACGGAGCCGGCCCTCTCCTCTGCGCGGGGTCAGGCGGGCCGCACCCGCCCGCAGCTCAGTCCACCACACTCTTCCTGATCAGTGTCCTTTTAGTCTTCTCAGCACCACTTGTTTTGAATTTGCCTTTCTTCCCACACAGGCAGGTTAAAGCCACACATTCAGTTGCTGCTTATCCATCTTTCTGTCTTATCTTTCTTTTAAGTCATATTTTTAGAAAGATCTCTCTAAAAGGTTACATTCCACCTGCAGATATTCATAAATAACTTACTTTGAGCCTGCTATTTTTTAATTTATCTGAACCCTCCTTGACTTTTGAAGCTATCCTGCCTTTCAGAGTAATTAGTTCATACATTTATAACTTAATATACAAATAGCACTTCCTTTTGTTTCTCTTAAAACTCCTGATTTCAGGTTGTCGGGGCCTTTTCTGGTTCTAGCTCACTGAGCAAGCGGAGGTAAGTGCGGTGACTGGCGTTGTGGTGGATAATGTTTGGGCAGCATCCCCTCGACCCACCCTGACCTTTTTCTTACTTATCTAGAATGTGAGGGAACTCCTTACCTGTAAAACACAGTCTCGCCGATTGACTGTGGTATAGACTAGACTGTAACTGTCAAGGGAATACAATGCATTATTCTTTAAATAGGTTGGAACAATTTAATTTGGACAATGATAGAGCTGTTTATTTTTTTAAATACTTGGAAAAAATATAGGCAACTTTTTTTTCTATAACCTTGGACTACAGAAGGTGTTTCTAAACACAACACAATTTATAGCAATCATGGAGCTGGTACATTTAAATCAAAAAGTAATATTCACCTAGGAAAAGAATTTCTGATGTTCCGGAGGTACCAGGTAGTTCTGTTAACTGAGAACTCTAATAAATCTACAGGAAAAAGATGAACAGCTCAGAAAAAGAAACGGGCGAAGGAGGTGAACAGATTTTTTCATAGGAAAGGAAGTACAAACAGCCAATAAACATACAAAAATGCTTATTCTGAAATTCTTTTTATCAAATTAGCAGAGAATTAAAGTGTTTTAACACCGAATGTGAGGAAAGACATGTTCAGTAGGCTTTCCGATGTGGAGCTGGTAAAAGATAAACTGACAAAGCTTTCTGGAGGACAGTGTGAAAGTCTGTGTTAGTACGTGAGGTGCATCTGCTCTCCGACCCAGCACCTGTGAGCCGGCCCCCAGCTCTACTGTCTGACAGGTGTCTGGGCAGGAGAGGGGCCCCCGCAGCGCTGTTGTTGGGAATCCGCGTGGTCAGTAGGCGCTGGCCAGGGAGCCTGCAGGACGGCTGCCGCTGCTGGTAGAAGAACGAACATAGCTTCAGATGTACAGATGTGGCTTAACGGGCCTTTACAAAGGCATATCCCTAGGGGCAGTGTTACCTTTCTTGTGTTTAAATATATACACAGGGTGGGGGAGCTTGATGAAAATGGTAATGATGACTGCACAACATTGGCAGTGTAATTAATGCCGTGAAACAGTGCGCTTAAAAATGGTTATGGTGGGAACTTTTACATTACATTTCAGCACGATAAAAATTTTAAAAAAATATATACACATACCACAAAATACATACATGTATATACACACACTCACACACCACAGCTGCAAACTGTGTAGAAAACTTACTGAAGGATGTTTAAGACATGAATTAGGTTCTTGCTGTTTTCTTTTTCTAGTACAGATTTTAAGGTGGATGAGGACAGCTATTGCAATACCTTTAAAAAAGGATAGTTTTTAGTGATTATTGGTGGTTTCATAATTAGTTATTTATCTGATGTTTTACAGATTCAGGAGCACTTCCTATTAGTAGCTTTCCCTCCAGAATGTGTTAGCCTGCTGGTGACAATGAATCTCAGATTATCATTACAAACCATGGGTTAATAGTTGTCCTCATGTTGGTTTTCGCCCAGTTACTAGTGCTTAAATTATATAATTGATTATAAAAAGGTTCTCAGTACAGGTCTTTTTAAAAACTCTTCAATCACTGCCTCTTAACAGAACTTACTTTTGAGAAATTAATGAGACGTTTTTGTTTGTGCTTTTTAAAGAACAGCGGTGCTTGAACACTAATTGAAAGGTGTATAAAGCTAGATGTTTTATCTGAAAGCTTTTGACCTGATGGGTTTTATTTTTCTAAGTCCCTTATTCTAATAAACCCCTTTTGAGGGGGTTATTTTTCTGTCCTTTTTAAATACTAGAAAGATATCAATACTTGGAATAAACTACTTCTCCTTTTGTTAAAGTTCTTGCTGCTTTTTATCACACTGAATCCCAGTTCCCCATGGACGTCTGTTTTTCTGCTCCCTGGTTCCCCATCCCCTCATTCCTCCTCTCCTCTTGGTGCGGTGGGAAGCCCAGGGTAATGTTTGATATTAGAGCTGTTTGGCAGTCTGGTTCCGCTTCGCAAGAGTCGAGGCTGCTCCCTGAAGGGTCCGAGGACCAGGCCACTGGTGTAAGTGGTGAAGGACTCACGGGAGGTGTTTAAGAAATACTCTACTTTTCTCATCTCTTCCCTCTCCAGGGAACAGCCTCATTCTGCTTCTCCTTTCTTGTTCAAACCATCTCCTTCTACCCTCTCTAACTAGACAGAGGATTCCCTTATAAATATCCCCCAATCCTGAATTTTTTCTGTAGTTTGCTCAATGTCCAGCCTCTTGTTCAGCATGTCTATCTGCCTGTCTCCTGTGTATCTCAAACTCTGCTGGAACAGAACCGCTCGTTATTTCCCCACAAATCTAGTTTCTCCTCCTGACTTTCCCTTTTCTGTTTCTCTGAAATGTTGCTTATTTCTGTACTCTCTTTTTCATTCCACTTTTAAAACCCTGAGTGCCCTTGCAAGCTGTAGTTATGACAGGAGTGTCCTGCATCCTTCAGATGTGTAAGAGCAGGAACGCGCTTGCCTTTGATCCCAGAAGGTGTCTGGATTTTATTCCCAGATCACATCCTTACTGTATGACTAAGAGTGACTGTCTTAGCTTCTGTGTGCCTCAGTTTCCTTCTGTGTAAAGACCTCACAGAATTGTTGGAAAGAGTAAATGCGAAAAAAATTCTAGAGTGTTTAGAACTATACATGGTACTTAGTAGGGGTTCAGTTATTTTTAGCAGTTTGGGTATTAAACAAGTCAAAGCAGTCAGTCTTAAAGGAAACAACCCTGAATATTCATTGGAAGGACTGATGCTGAAGCTCCAATACTTTGGCCACCTGATGCAAAGAGCCAACTCATTGGAAAAGACCCCTGATGCTGGGAAAGATGGAGGGCAGGAGGAGAAGGGGACGAGAGGATGAGATAGTTGGCTGGCATCACTGACTCAATGGACATGAGTTTGAACAAACTCCGGGAGGTGGTGAAGGCCAGGGAAGCTTGGTGTGCTGCAGTCCATGGGGTCATAAAGAACCAGACATGACTTAGTGACTGAACAGTAAGCTATTTAAGCTTTGAGGGGGTAATTTCCAGTCAATAGTACTGATATGACTGGCTCCAAATGAATTTAGAATGTTGTTGTGATCTAGCCTTATTTTTAAAAGGATGTGTAAGTTTTTATATTTCTATAGATGGCTTTTTTAAATCAGTAGAGGTTCATCTGTAGAATTCAATGATGTCCTTTTAGCAAAAGATCTATAAAGAACAAACTGGGAAATTTTACAAGTTCTATCTGTATTTTGAGCTGAAATGATTAGACTTTTTACATAAGACAATTTTATATCTACTGTGGGTCTTTTTGAGAAAGGGAATTAAAGCTTTATCAGAAACTGATTGAAATATTCTTGGCTTATAAAGGAATCACAGTTTGTTTTCTATCCCCATTTCCTAACACAATTGGCACATGGTTATTAAACGCCTGATGAATGAGAAGTGTCAGATAAAGACGTTATGCCTCCATCAGGCAGACGAGTTACAAAAAGCAAACCAAAACACCGTAACCTCAGCTTTCACAAACCCAGTTAGTTTCTGTTCATTTTTGTTGTATGTCCCTGGACAAAGTCTTCCTCTGGAAGTTCCTTCCTTCCTTCTTTCCTTCCAGACAGGAGACAGTATATTAGGGTGTGGCAGGGTGAGCAGCCACGACATCGTAACCAGTAGGGTGGAGACGTGTGTGACCGAGGCGCACACGAGAATTTCCTTGCGTGGTAATAAGGCGGACCTATGACTACTTCCCAAAACACACAAGGTGGTGAGCCCTGGTTCTTGACCCTTTTTACCTGGTAGACTTGTCAAACTGAACGACCGTGTTGACCTGTGCTGAACCTGGAGCATCCTCCGTAAGGAGCCAGGTGGGCAGCGGGGGCTCTGCTTACTCAGCAGCATCTGTTGAACCTTTCTAAATATTCTTTGTACTCTCGTTCGCTAGTTTGATAGAAAGCAACCATAATGAAATAGAAGTTACCTTCTTTAATTCTCAGGCCTCGGTTACGAGGTCTGACCTAGTTCAGGCGGACAGAGAAGGGCGGGCATCCGTCCGCGGTCTCTCTATCTTCTCTCACAGCGCTGTCAGTCTCATGCTCCAGGCAGTGACGAGTGTTCTTCCTAGACTGTGTCTTGAAGAACAGGAGAACCAGTTGAACCAGGAGACCTGATTTCCTCTGAATCCGGAAAAACATACTGGGAAACCAGCAAGTGAAGTCAGTCTTGCTGTGGTTTTCTAAACAGGCCCTTGCCCACGGCCACCGACGCCTGTTGTCAGAAGTAAGAGTTTGATTCTTACTCGTTCTGTTGGCCCAAGGATGTCATCTAAGAAGCAAAATACTGCTGAGTAGCAAAATCTAACAAAACCAGAACCTATTATTGTTGTGGCCAGCGGTTGCAGACTAGTGGGGTTTTTGTTTGGGTTTTTTTGTTTGTTTTTTCTTTAAAAAGAAAGTTACTTAGAAAACAGTTTAATTCTTCCAGTGTAAGCTTTTTAGAGTGGGGCCAGAGCAATGTTCAGCCTGGGGATATTTTTGCCTGTCTCGCAAGGCAAAAGCCTTTGCAATTTTGTACTTGATATCACACCCCGTGAATCCTGAGTCGTGAGGTTTTCCGTGCTGGCTGGTGAGAACCGCCCTACTAAGAGGTATATACGCGACCCTTCATGTGGTCGCTTCCTCGTCTGGGTGTGCTGATCAGTACTCGGCCTAAGACCTGGGATCCCGTCCCCACCCCTTCACCCAGTCTCTGGGGCCCTCTGTCTGCTCTCTCCTCCTCACTGCTCTGCCCCAGACTCCCAGCTCTGTCTCCTCAATTCACAGAGACCAGTGGTCTTTGTGTAGATCCTCCGTCCCTAACCTGAGGCCTGGAAAGTCTCTCTAGGTAGGTGTCAGGTCCCTGTTGCCTGTTGCCCAGTGTTCATATATAATGTCTCTTTTAGCTTTAAGTGGAAGCATAAACTGGATCCCAGTTATTCCATCTTGATTGTCTCTGTGTATTATTAGTTGATTTCCAAAACCAAATTTATTGACATTTACAAAATGGAAATCACACCACCACTTTCTTGAGAAGGAAGTTATACATGGAAAGTGTTAATAGTCATGACCTCCCTACTAGATAGTTGTGGAGCTGGGATTTGAAGCCTGGAAGTTGGGCTCCAAGGTTGTCCTCCTCGTAGCGATGCTGACTTGGCCACTGCCTAGCTTGGGGGAGTGTATCGGTTATCTCTTCTCAAGTCAACTCTGCACACCGAGGCGGTGAGCAGTTCAGGAGCTTGCAGAGTTCACGGCCTCGCGGGCTGTTCTGTGCTCTTAGCTGGTCCTGGGTAGGTTCTTTGTGGCTCTCAGGTTCCAGGAAGCTTTGCTCATCTCACATGTCTGGTGGCTTGGAAAGCACTAGTTCAACATCCTGACATGTTTTAAAGCTTGGCATTGTTTTCCCTCCGGAGTTCTTTTTCTGTGACTGTATGACTTGCATGATATTTTTTCCGTTCTTTCTGTGCTGCTTATAATTACTTTTAGCACGTCAGTGATACTGTGTCATGACAGCAGTCTTCAGAACATATACTAATGCACGGACGATGACCCCCTGCTATACAGTGGGGGCTCTGGTTTCTGCGTGTAATGTTTGTGCATGAGTGGCATGCTGGAATTTTCTGCTGAACTTAGCCCTGCTATGCATTTGCTGTTTTTAGCTTTGGTATACTCTTTTTTTCCCCCACCCTTCATTTACTGAGCACCTTTTTTTAATTTTAAGGTGGATTTTTTGGCTCAGATTGATTGTCTTGAAAGTCTCAGCCAATCACCACCTTCTTCATCTTCTCCTCCTCCTTCCATAAATAAGGTAAAATTCAATTTGAAACCCTTAGAACTAATCCTTTTTCCCCAAGCGAGGTGTTGTTTCTGGTAAAGTATCTAACTAAATAAAGGTCATCTTGGGAACATGGCAACATAGGAAGTGGGACATACAGGAAATGAAAGGGTGATTGGGATTTATACCTTGGAGACCTTTCAGCTAAGACTTTCAACGAGACTTGATGAATTTATTCCATAGACAGTGAGGGCTAATGAAGGACTTTTAACCATGGAATTGACAGAGTCTGGATGGCTTTGCTGCTGTAAGGGGGGCCAGCCCGGGAGAGAATGATAACTCAGTAGAAAGGAGAGAGAGGGAAGGGCTGGGAGCAAAGGAGAGGAGAGGCCCCTCGAGACCTTAGCGGAGGAGCGGAATGCATTATCGTCTGCAGGTGAGGGACAGAAGGGGCTCTTGGATTTGAGAGCAAAGAAATCAGAGGCCAAAGGATCGTTAAACTGCTCGTTTTATAGCCCAGTTTGTTGCAGCTGGTGTAAGGCTTTGAAAAAAAGCAAGATCTCAGCATTCAGCACACAAAAGATGTGCCAGGACCCCCAAGAATCAAGAGTTGCTTTTGAACTTTATGGCAAAACATTTCTGTCTTCTTTCTCTTTCTTAGATGTATCTGAAGGAAACAGGTCTTTGGCTAGAATAGAACGAATCACTTATTTAATTAGAAGTTTCTTTTTTAATGTGATCTGGCAATGAAACTATTTGGAAGTATAACTGATGGTTTTTTCCTCTAAATTGTAAACTAATGGGGATTTACTCAAAGATGACCTGTCACCAGGCTTTTCTTTATGTTCTAAGTGAGCCCCCATGTAGTAAGATGACCTTTGCTGAATTTGTGCTATGGGCTAGACACTCTGTGACATGTTTTATGTGCATTATGTCATTTAATCCTTACAAAAGTCCTGTGAGGAAGTTAATGCTGTTATACCCATTCAGTAAGTATGGAAACTAAGAGAGATGGAGTAAATGGCCAAGTTCATACAGCTAGTAAGCAGTAAAGCCGGGATTCAAACCCAGACAGACAGCTCTAGAGCTTAAATTCTTAACCACTGCACCGCTAGTTTACCTGAGTCAAATCGCTACAGTTTCATAAAGAGATTTAACGTTCAACCTGTGGGCTGTTTACTTGAGTCAAATTGCTTCAGTCTCATAAAGTAAAGTGAAAGTGAAAGTCGCTCAGTCGTGTCCGACTCTTTGGACCCCATGGACTGGACAGTCCATGGAATTCTCCAGGCCAGAATGCTGGAGTGGGTGGCCTTTCCCTTCTCCAGGGGATCTGTCCAACCCAGGGGTAGAGCCCAGGTCTCCCGCACAGTTTCATGAAAGGATTTAAATCAGCCAGTGGGCCAGTGCTCTCATCCTTGCCCTCGTCCTGTGCCCCTTGTTATATTTTTGTGAGACGCACGGCTCGCACAGGCGGAGAGTTAGAGCGTGAGCAAAGGGAGGGATGTGGGAAGGTCTGGGAAGCTGCAGGTTGACACATAGAGGGAGGCTCAGTGGCGACCAGTGAGGATGGGACAGTCATGGGAGGAAAAGGTAGGATTTGGATCAGTGGACGAGGAGCTTAGACTCCATCCCGTGGTCAGTGAGGTCTAGTGAAAGGTTTTGAAGTAATGCAGTTGAGTTGGGGGGGCCGGGGGTGGGGGCGGGTACCATGAAGGGAGGGGAAAGAAAAGGATGAAGACCTTGCTGGGTAGAAAGAGCAAGGAAAACTGGCAGAAAGCCCAGGAGAGGCTTGCTCATGTGACAGATGCCTGCAGTAAAGGGACAGAAGGGTTATTGGGAGTGGAGAGCAGAGGGGCCAGAGGCCAAAGTACAGGAAGGGCGGGTCCAGGGGGAGGCAGACCCCGCAGGAGGGGCCTTGAGGGCAGTAAAGGTCACCAAGACGGAGTGAGTGATGAGTCAGTGGTAGAACCTGGGGGGGTTTCTAGTTGGTCGGGTTTGAAAGATTTATCAGCAGAAGACAAGTTGAAACTAGAAGGAATATTCCCGGGGGTGAGGGGGGTTGCAGGGAGGGGACAAAAGCAAACAGTGATTTGCCAACCAGGATTTCATCACCTAGGTAGAGAGCCAAGATCCTGCGCGTGACCCAGTCAGAATGCAGTGATTATAAACAATTTATTAACGAAGTGGGTTTTCGAAGAATATCATGTTCTGCGTCTCAGTTTTTTAAGGATACTTGCTGTGAGTTTCGTGTCCCATTTGTTCCTCCGCGTTGATAGAATGCCTCTCCTGACAGTTTGCCAACAGTCTTACCCTCCGGCAGGGCTGGACTTCCACTCTTCTGCTCTAGATCATAGCTCTTCTTCTTTTTTTTTTTTTATTATTGTTTTTGCCATACATTGTCATGATATCACCATGGGTTTACATATGCTTCCCCTCCGGGTCCCCCCTCCCTCCTCCCTCCCCCCCGGGAAATCTCGCTGCACCAGTCCCGAGCATCAATCCTGGGCTGGCAATTGATTAGACACATGACAATTAACATGCTTCAATGCCCTTCTCCCATATCATCCCACCCTTACCCTCATCCACAAAGTCCACAAGTCTATTCTATACATCTGCGTTCCTTTTGTTGTCTCCCATGTTGGGTTCTCATTACTGTCTTTCTAAATTCCATATATATGTGTTAATATACTGTATTGTTGTTTTTGCTTCTGGCTTACTTCACTCTGGATAATGGGCTCCAGTTTCGTCCATCTGAGTAGAATTGCTTCAAATGAATTTTTTTTTACTGCTGAGTAATATTCCATTGTGTATATATACCACAGCTTTCTTATCCATTCGTCAGTTGATGGGCATCTAGGTTGCTTCCATGTCCTGGCTATTGTAAACAATGCAGCGATGAACATTGGGGTGCACGTGGCTCTTTCAATTCTGGTTTCCTCGGTGTATATGCCCAGCAGTGGGATTGCCGGGTCATATGGCAGGTCTATTTGCAGCTTTTTAAGGAACCTCCACACTGTTTTCCATAGTGGCTGTACTAGTTTGCATTCCCACCAACAGTGTAAGAGGGTTCCCTTTTCTCCACATCCTCTCCAGCATTTATTGCTTGTAGACTTTTGGATGGCAGCCATTCTGACTGGTGTAAAGTGGTACCTCATTGTAGTTTTGATTTGCATTTCTCTGATAATGAGTGATGTTGAGCATCTTTTCATGTGTTTGTTAGCCATTTTTATATCTTCTTTGGAGAAATGTCTGTTAAGTTCTTTGGCCCACTTTTTAATTGGGTTGTTTATTTTTCTAGAATGGAGCTGCAGGAGTTGTTTGTAAATTTTTGAGATTAATTGTTTGTCTGTTGCTTCATTGGCTATTATTTTCTCCCATTCTGAAGGCTGTCTTTTCACCTTGCTTATAGTTTCCTTTGTTGTGCAAAAGCTTTTAATTTTAATTAGGTCCCATTTGTTTATTCGTGTTTTTATTTCCAATATTCTGGGAGGTGGGTCATGGAGTATCCCGCTTTGGATTATAGCAGAGAGTGTTTTGCCTATGTTATCCTCTAGGAGTTTTATAGTTTCTGGTCTTATGCTTAGATTTTGATCTCAAAATAGATCATAGCTCTTCTGTTCCTCCTCCTCGGTAGTTCACAGAAATGCCAGACGAGCATCTGTACTTACTGTCACATTACACCCAAAATTTGCGTGCCTCTTGAAGTTTTTATTGTAAAAACAAAACCTCCTGGTTTAGAGTCTAGAGAGCAGAGTATCCGTCCATCCCCACCCCCACTCCCTGGAAAAGGCTGTGGAGGAAGGGCTTCTCTTAACTGCGGTGTGACTGGCCGGCCCTCAGCACGACAGCCTTCTTTTCCGGAATCCGCTAGAGTGGCTTGAGAGGAGCTCCTTGTCAGCCATGTGGTTGAGAAATTGACAGTCATACAGATGAAATGTCTTTCTGCTATTAATACTTGACGTTGAGCAAAATCATTAGCAACGCCATCTTTTTTCCTTGAAGGTACAAAAGATGTTAAAATGCAGTCACATTTCCTCTTGTAAAACGTGTGCTCTGTGGTTGTCGCTTCTGGTAGGTGGCTGGCAGTTACCCCCCATATGTCAGTTGGTGAAGAGGGAGAAGAAACCCAGCCATGGTGGCATTCTAAAGCGTTAGAGAGGCGTAGGAGGCCATTTGGGTACTTTTCTTGCAAACCTTTCTCTCTCTGACACCAAGTTTTGTTTTGTTTTTTATGTGAGAAGGAAGACTTTGCTATTCCATGTCCTTGAATTAATAGATTTCAGTGTCGAAAAAACAGTTTTAAGGCACGATTTGTTTTCCCCAAATGTGTCTACAAATTTAAGGTGATTCAAGTGGAATCAACACGTGTTTAAACTGGACATGTTGTTGTTGTTTGGTCACTAAGCCGTGTCCGACTTTTTTGCGACCCCGTGGACTGTAGCCCGCCAGGCTCCTCTGTACGGGGGAGTCACCAGGCAGGAGTACTGGGGTGGGTTGCCAGTTCCTTCTCCAGGGGATCTTCCCGACCCAGGGATCAAACCTGTATCTCCTGCGTTGACGGGTGGATTCTTTCCTGCTGGCATGCTAATCCTAAAACTGAAGGTTGTTTTAGTTTTAACAACAGAAAGCCGATGCTGAAGTTAACTGTAAAAATGATAAAAGATGTTATGATAAAGTACAAACTTCACCATATGGTGTTCTGTCTAGGGGACTCCAAAGTAGTTTGGTACTAGAGGAATAGATTATTAGGAAAGGGTCCAGGAAATAGGCCCAAGTCCAGGGTATGATAAAGGTGAATTTCAAATCTGTGGGGGAAGAATGGATTATTCATTAAATGATGTTAGGGCAACAGATTGACTACAGGAAAAAATTAAGCTGGATTCCTATATTATTTCTTATACCGAAGTCAATTCCATACAGGTTGAAGATTTAAAATTTAAAAATCTAGGACGAACCTAAAGCCCATTATACAGAGGGAAATAAGTCAGAAAGAGAAAAATAAATGTCGTATACTAATGCAGATATGTGGGCTCTAGAAAAATGGTACTGATGAACCGATTTGCAGGGCAGCAGTGGAGACACAGACATAGAGGAGATTTTTGAATTTAATGGGGGGAGGAGGCATGGGAAAGAAGCAGAGAGTAGCATGGAAACTACCATATGTAACATAGATCACCAGTGGGAATTTGCCGTATGATGCAGAGCTCAAACTGGGGCTCTGGGACAGCCTAGAGAGGTGGCGAAGGAGGCGAAGGAGGGAGGGGGCACGTGTATACCTGTGGCTGATTCATGTTGATGTGTGGCAGAAGCCAACACATGTTGTAAAGCAATTATCCTTTAATTAAAAGTAAGTAAATTATTTTAAAAATCAAGGAAACAAAAAAAATCCGGTTGCCTCCAGCTACTGTTACTGTGGTATTCCTTGAAATAGGGTGCCATGTATTGCCCATTCAAAAATTTTATTTATAACATTAATAAACTATGAAATTATGCAAAGGAATAATGGGAGAAAATATTTTAAAAATAACTTGGCATGATAGCCCCATTTTATGCAAGACACCACCCCTTGGCATGTAGTAGGAGTGTAGGAATGTGACTATACGATCTCTTTCTAAAGCAGTTTGACAAAGTCTTATCAATTTTACTAATGCACACTTTTATTAGCCCAGTTAATTTTTCTTCCGGGAATTTTGCATAGATCTATTGGACATGTGAGGAAAGATGTGTAAGGATGTACACTGCAGCATTATTAACAGTAGCAAAACACTGCAAGCAAGTTCAGTGAGCATCAGCATGTGCTGTTTAGATGATGGGAAACAAATACAAAGGAATTCCGTGGAGTCACGTAAAAGAATGTCATCATCCACGTGCTGATGTATTAATACCTAGGAGGATGTTTCAGACTATTGACTGGAAAAACGAAAGAGAGGTGCAGAGCAGACAGTGTGGCTGGGGCTCACTTAGACCGTGTTTAAAGCAAAAAGAACCTCTGCATGGCATGGGGGCGTGAGTGTGTGCACAGGACTCTGTTAGGGGTCATCATCTCTGAGAGAATGCCAGCATCTTAAGGTGGTAGGAATGCTTTTATGTTTCATATCCTTTTATACTTCTCTTTTTTTTTTTTTTTACTGGTAATATAATACCTTTTGGGAAAAAAATTAAAACAGTTAAAAATACAACTGATTACTGTCAAGCAGTTAAGGTCAATAAAGCATATTATTAGCATATATAATCTCAAAAACATAATATTAAGTGGGGAAAAAAAGCTTGCAAAGAGATGCAGACGGCACAGTGTTGTTCAGGTCAGTTTTGAAAATAGAAAATAGTTGTTATTTATGAATGTGTCACATATTCTGTTTCACAATGGGAGTGTCAGAACATGCATGAGAACGAGAGCAGGTTCAGAAAAGCCGTTACTTGGGGGAAGGGGAAATAAGAGAGTTTCTCTGTTAACAGTTGTAAAGTTCCTGAGCAAACACTGCAAATCGCTAGCAGTCAAAGTTGACTGATACTGCTTTTTGTGCTTGCCTACATGTTTCTAAAAATTTTTTTTTTTACATTTCTGTCCATTTTTTTCAGCACCCTTATTCAGTTGCTTCCTACTGAATTGAGTAGTGCTTTCTAGAAGTCACAAATACTGTCTCCTTTTTTTACCCCTAACAACAGGTCAGCAGTGGCAGTGACCCCTGGTCAGCCTGGAATACTTCCAGACCTGCAAACTGGGAAAGCTCAGATGGCTGGGGAGCCAAGCCGGAGGGGGCCGCCGCCCAGAGAAGCACCGCCAACAACTGGGACTCAGCCTTTGGGCATCCGCAGGCCTACCAAGGGCCAGGTGAGGGAGGGGCCGCCCTTAGCGCGTGTCCAAGTCTCGGATTTTATCACAGGAACTGTGGTCTCACTAATGGCAAACTTACTCTTCTGAATCGAACGGAGTAGGTTTTAATTATACTCTTTAGTCCACTCTCGGTTCCCTGTCAAGGAGAACCTTGTCACTCGTGCAAACGACTGCAGGGACCAGGGTCATAAACTGAAACATCAGAGCAACCCTGGGCCTGCGGAGGACGGAGGTGGGCAGCGGGCTGATGCCGTCACAGGAGGACTGAGCTGGTGTTCCTGGACCACCACAGCTCCAGAGAGGCGGAAATCTCCATTTTTATGTTGTCTTCCCACTTTAAAATCCTCGCTACTAACACACATTTGTTTTTAAATCTTGGGCCTAAAAAGTGTGCACATGAATCGACTGTGGTTTATCACCTGCCGGTTTATGACCTCTGACTTAGCTGTTCTATCCTTTCCTGAACTTCCTGTTGAACTCCCAGGTTCTTAATGGAAACACTGAGGCAAAGGAGGAATTTCTGAAAGGAGAAACAGTTCAGGAATTAAGAAAGGTTATTTATGTCTGTTCTGAAATTAAGAGACCTGCCCATTATTTTTTAATGACCGCTGTCTGAGCGCAGTGTGCCCAGAACTGAGTGTGCTGAACGGCAGGAGATGTGGGTCAGGAGCCTTGAAGGGCGTAGGTGCTGCTTTCCGGCTCCCGGCACGGAGCTGGCTTCAGACCAGACTGCTGACTGGCATCGCTCCAGGAGTCCTGGCCCAGATCCTTCTGATACTTTCTAGTCTTTTCTTTTTCCTTTTGGCGTTTGTCTCTGGGCTTCTCGTGGGGGCGCACTCAGGGAAGAGATCCCAGGGCCCTTTCCCGCCTAACGCTGAAGGGACACCTCAGGCCTTCAGAGGCGAGAGACAGAGGCACAGAGCTAGTGGCGGAGGGCGGGAGTGTAACCCCATCTGACGCGGAGAGGATTATTAGAACGCTAGGCTCTCGGCGCTGGCTAGTCACTACTTGTCCCTCGGTTCTTTCTCTCTCTCCTGCACCCCCTTGTCCTTCTCTGGCCTGCGCTATTGTTAGTGTTAAGCAGTTCCTTTTCAAAGATCTGTCACCCTTTTGTCCTCCCTAGTCTCTTGGCTTAAAGGGTATTTGACCTGTTTATTTGCAAGTTTATAAAGCTAGGTTTATCAATGTGTAGGTGGCCCAGAGGTAAAGAATCCACCTGCCAATGCAGGAAACATGGATTCAATCCCTGGATTGGGAAGATCCCCTGGAGAAGGGAAGGGCTACCCACTCCAGTATTCTTGCCTGGAGAATTCCATGGACAGAGGAGCCTGGCGGGCTGCAGTCCATGGGGTTGCAGAGACCCGGACATGACTAAGAGTGGGGCAGCAGAGCCAGCCTCTGGAAGATCTTCCTTGCGCACCACCAAGAGTTTGCTTGTCATCTTTTGGCCGCACCGCATGGCATGTGGGACCTTTGTTTCCTGACCAGGGATTGAACCCGAGCCTCCTGCATTGGAAGCATGGAGTCTCAACCACTGGACTGCCAGGGAAGGTCCTCCAGAGTGTTTTTATCATTGACATTTGTCTGAAGTCACTTGGGCCAACAGCCCTCTTTAGGTTGTGTCTAATTTGCCTTTTGTGCTGAAAGGCAGAGTCCTCAAGACTCACAAGCATAACAGCAGAGCCTGTACGCTTCGCATCTTTATCGTAATCCTGACCGTGTACCCTTTTCTTCTTTAAAAAATTGGTCAACCCAGTTGGCAGCTTTCACCAAAAAATTAAGTCATCCCGTCTTCATTTGGCCTCTCTTTACCGACAGTCTTCTGTTCTCACCTCCAGCAGCTGGCGATGACGATGACTGGGATGAAGACTGGGACGAGCCCAAGTCTTCCCCCTGCTTCAAGGACTCAGAGTCGGCAGAAGCGGGAGGTGCCCAGCGAGGAAACAGCCGGGCCGGCAGCTCTTCCATGAAGCTGCCGCTTAACAAGTAGGTGTAAGAGCTGGGGGAATGGGTGCTCTCATGTGAGAGGCTGTGATGAGACGGAGAGGCTGTTTCTCTTTCCGGTGATCATCAAGACTGGGGCATGATTTGATCATGTCTGTTTTTTTATTTGGCTCTTAGCTTGGAAGCTTTTTTTTTTCCTAAGTGAAATATATGTTCCATTTAATGATCTGCCAAATACTCTTTTTTACCTTTATTGACTCATGACATATTGTTTCATTACTGATGTCACAGGAAAGCCAAAAGCAATAACGATAACTTTCTTTTAAATGTTTTACCGCGTGTTGATCTGTTACATGACCAGGCTTTGTGCAGAGCTGTTTGTGTGTTTTCTCATGGTGCTCTCACACCCCTTTGCAGTACATATGATCTCTTTTACTCTCAGAGAAACTGAAGCCCGGGGAGTTGAAGGAAACGGTACGGGCCCCACATTGGTCTTTAGCTTGGTTTAGGAATGAAATCAGATGTAATACAGCTGGTTTTTGTAGAAATAAGATTTCTTTTCCTATTTTAGGTGTTTTGCTTTCTGAGTGTTTTTTACCCCCTGTTGATTTTAAAAAAAAATTCTAAAACTCAATCTTCTTTAGAAGTTGTGCTTTGGGTGGGTATACATTGATTCCGCCTTTTCTTCCATTTTAGAGCTTTGCTTTGGGTGTAGATTTGATTTCTGGAAATAGCCAAGTTTATTATGTTTGAGGTGTCTAAGAAGACAGATTCTGAAGACAGTTTCCAAAGAAAATGGCACAAGTATTTATGAACAGTGGCAGTTTCTTTGGGGTAATTGAGCCTCCCAAGGGAGAATGTGAAAAAGCAGCTTTTATTTGGATATAAAATGCTAGCCTGTGGCCTTCGCCTCATGGAGTCTTCTCAAATTAATATGCTCACTGTTTTCTTTCTACCTCTGTACCTGGGAGATATTTTCTGGTCTGCCCTTTGGTCTTCATGTGGTGATAGAGTGTCTCAGATCAGGCAAATCGAGTACCCATAAATATCACACCTTCTGAAGTCAAACTGTCCTCTTAACCAGATAAAGCTTAATTAAATGACTAATTGGCTGTTGAACAATCTGATTACGTCAGGTTTCATTTACCTTAGTTTCTGGTTCCAGTACATCTGAAACACAGAACAAGTTCAAACTGTTGTATTAAGTAAATGTGGACGAGAGCTATAGAATTCTTACAAGGATGATATGGGAGAAGGGCATTGAAGCATGTTAATTTTCATATGTCTAGTCAATCGCCAGCCCAGGACTGATGCTCGGGGCTGGTGCAGTGAGATTTCCCGGGGTGGGGGAGGGAAGAGGGAGGGGGGTTCCGGAGGGGAAGCATATGTAAACCCATGGTGATATCATGACAATGTATGGCAAAAACAATTAAAAAAAAATAATAAAAAAATTAAAAAAAAAAAAAAAGAATTCTTACAAGGAAAAGGATAAGACTCACAAGCATTTGTCCTCATGATTAGATTTCCTGGATTTGCAAAACCTGGGATGGAACAGTATTTGTTGGCCAAGCAACTGGCAAAACCCAAAGAGAAAATTCCTATCATTGTAAGTTTGTTTATTTTTTATTCTTTGCTTTGTTTCTAATTAAGCTCTTGTATAGTATCTTAAAGAATGTTATTAGTCATTTAGAAAGTATTCTTAAACACATTGTCCAGTTCATGGTAAGGAGCTAGCAAATGAATGCTGGCAGCTAGAGATACCGTTCAGAATATCCGTCTTTGAACGGCTTGCTCATAAGATGACACAGGCTCTGTGGTTTCACCCATGTGTTGACTGTGGGTAGGTTTTCTAAGTGTTATATTTCCAGATAAAATTTTAGAAAAGAACTGTAGCTATCTTCTGACCCTGTTGATTTAGTCATGTAACTTGTAAGTTGTGAGTAGGGCAGGAGGACAAGGGGCCATGTCATCACCATGGACTCAAATAAGGAGGAAATAATTTAGTCTTATTCTATAATCTTTGGGTCCTAGGAAACTCAGTAATATTGCTAGAATGACACTGTATTTTTTATATTACTTGTTTCTACTTCTTTGGAATGCTTGAAATCCTGGAAAACTCCAGAGGGAAGGGCTGTGACAAAAGCGCTTTTATCCTTCTTCTCTGAAAGCAAACTTGGAGTGATTATCTTCTGACTAGTTAGGTTAAAGATTTTTTTTTTCTTCAGACATTTTTTGTAAATACTGAACATGTATCCTGTTCTTTTCATTAAATTTAAAACTCTGCAGAATCAATAGCCCATGGCCCCCCCTGCCCCTGAGATTCTCACAAGCATAAGACTTTGTCATAGGTGTGAGAGTTGGAACAGAACTCAAGGACCCCTGCATTTGAGTTGTCCCACACATTTTAGGCAGGCATGCCTGTGTGGGCTTCTTGTATGGAAAAGGAAGTGAGGAAAGCCATAGAGGCTTCAGAAAAACAAGAAAAAGCAGAGATCTGGTCCTTTGGTTTTAAGGTGTAGCATCCCTACCCACTTGTAAACTGTGACCTCATGAATGTTAGGTCATGGCTGGTCAGAGTCTCTTCTCTTGGGTCCTGTCACTGAGGAAAGTTCCCCGAGGCTCCTCTCAAAGGATCCTGCCCTGTGGCTTCGGGAGGGTTTTCTAGATCTGGGTCCCTCTTGGAGAATCATAATAGTAATCACTTGTTGTCAGAGACCTTTAAGTCCCTCATTAAAGCTCTCTAGGCCCCAGTCACCATCCTGACCTAGTAGCCTCTGAACTTTTATACCTTACCTGACTTTTTCCTCCTTTCGCCTTGAAAAAGAATTAGGGCATACAGAAGATGAGAGTAAGTGTTGAGGAAGTTTGATGGCGGTTTGGCATTGCTGAGACAGCCAGGTGTGTCATTTTATATTTCACAGGACTATTAGTCTGCATTAGATTTGAAATTTTTAAAAGCTAGCCCTTCATTACATATAACTGGGACAGCTGGACTGGAGAGAGATTGTGTCGCACCCAGCATCCTCTCGAGGAAAGGCAGCTTGGCCCCTCTCTGTGGCCTGAGATGCCCACACGGGAGCAGAAGGGCCTCTCGATTAAGTGTGTCCTTCAAATAGAACCTTGGTAAGAACAGAGGACATCTATGTAAATAACTTCTCAGAGAAGAGCGAGAGTGACTCTCCTAAGGACTTCTGTCTAGCCCTAAAAAGAATCATTTGATGATACATATCAGTTGTGTTAACTGCTTCTCCACATAACAAAATTGCCTCTCCCTGAAATGTGTAGGTTGGAGATTATGGCCCGATGTGGGTTTACCCTTCCTCTACGTTTGACTGCGTGGTAGCAGATCCCAGGAAAGGCTCCAAAATGTACGGTCTGAAGAGCTACATTGAGTATCAATTAACCCCTACTGTAAGTATCCAAGTTAGCAGAACAGAACTGTGCTTACATCACTAGGAATAGCTTGCTTTTTTCTTCATTTTCTGTAGTTGATATTGGTAACTTTTTTTCTCTTTCCTTCTCTTGTAGAACACTAATCGATCAGTAAACCACAGGTATAAACACTTTGACTGGTTATATGAGCGTCTGCTGGTTAAGTTTGGGTCAGCTATTCCAATCCCTTCTCTTCCAGACAAGCAAGTCACAGGTGAGTGTGTGTGTGACAGAACTCAAGACAACGAGTAAAAAAGACTCCGATTAGAGTATTCTAACGCAGATCAGAAGTGGTACTTTCCCTCCTCTAGTGGAGCAAGATGTGGGAGCCTGGAAACAGCAGCTAACTGCAGCTATAAATATATATATAAATATTCACACACACACACACATATGTATAGTTCACATATTTGGAAGTTACCTAAACACCTAACGAAAAGGTTCCATAAAATTTTTTGTCAGGAGTTCCTATGTACATTCCTCTTGAGTTCTGATGAAGTCACTGTGTCTTTACTGCTACACCTTTTCCAGTCACTGTGTCTTTATTGCTAACCCCTCCTGTAAAAGAAATATATGCATTTTTTTATATGTTAAAAATGACACCTGGGAAAAACAGGAATAATTCTAATAGTCTAAGGTAGAAATTAAAATGTATGACCCAAATAGTGTAAACTCATTACCTAGTCCAGCTGTGTCGTTTTCATTGGCGATGCTGTGCTCAGTCCTGCGAACTCTTTGGAACCCCGTGGACTGTAGCCTGCCAGGCTCCTCTGTCCCTACGATTTCCCAGGTAAGAATACTGGAGCAGATTGCCACTCCTCCTCCAGGGGATCTTCCCAACCCAGGGATCAAACCCACGTCTCCTGCATCACCTGCATTGGCAGAGGAGTTCTTTTAACACGGCACTACCTGGGAAGCCCCTGTCATTTTCGTCGCAAGTCTGTCAACACCAGATGTAGGCACCCACAGAGCTTCCAAGTGTTAATGTAGGAAATTACCGAGTTTTCTATGCAGTTATTTTGGTGACTACTGATACTTAAATATTTTTATTTACCATTTATAATCACCCTCTCCCTTTTCTTATTTATTCAATTGTCATTTCCCCACCCCACCCCCCAAGTAATCGTCTAGTAAATAATCCACAGTGTTACCAGAGCCCCTTGTAAATGTGCAATCAGAGAGTATTTTTCCTATGTCTGTTTTGAGAACGATCAGTGATTTTTTTTTTCAACCCATTAGCCTAATTTAGAAACTGGAATGTTAGTACTCAGGAGTCAGTATGTTTGTCTTGAGTAAAAGTTTGTAAAGAAGCTGAACTTCACGTAGAGATTAGAGTCTCTGTGTCTAGCTAGAAAATACTGCAATACACGAAACTCTTAAGTAGAGAGAGAAGGATCAAAGATGAGAGTAAGATTTGAAAGCTGGGAGCTGGAACTGTGCAGGAGGAACTGACAGGCTCACTGGGCCCGTGAGGACCGTCAAGGAGGAGCCGGGCCCCAGAGGCCTATGGGGCCGGAGAGGATTTGGTCCTCACTCAGCAGGAGTGAGATAAAGAGAGGAGAGCGGGGCTGGGGGCTGCACCAGCCCAGGGCAGAACCCGCTCAGGTGGCCCAGCCTGCAGGGAGGTTTGGTCCCAACATGCCAGGCATCATGGGTGCCCTCAGCTCAGACACACGCAGGTACTGCTCAGAAGTGCTGAGAAGGGAAGGGACATGATGTGATTCCAAAGCTCACGCCTTGAAATGTGGACTAACCAACCCTCAGCTAGAACCAGTGACCTTAGGGTAAGGAAGCTATTCTCCTTAAAGCGTGACTTTGTGCTTTGCTTTGTTCAATGTGTATGCTTCTCTGAAATGTTTTGAAGAGATGGAAACTGTTTTTAAAGAAATATTTTTGATTCTGGGGGGAAAGCTTTTCAAAAATTTCACATTGTCCTAGCAGAACAGAGGAGTGGGCCTGCATTGCCCTCCGAGGTGTGACACCCCGGCACCAGGGTGGCAGGTTGGGTGTGTGGCGGCTTACTCCTGCTCGGACGTGTCACTCACCCCAGTCCTGCGCCTACTGCCTATCCTCACTGTCCCTCCTTTCTGTCATCCGTATTGTTTTAATCACAGCTTTCTTTTTAAAAATTTAGATTTTTTTCCATGAAAACCTGAGTTCTGTCTTTTTCCACATTTTCAAGTTTGAATTTTAAACTCTCCTTTATCAACTTGGTTAACATAGTATGTTCTCCATGGTGTTGAAATAAATGGGTTAGTGAGCTATCTTAGAGTTGTGGGGGGTTCTCTTATATTTTTCAGTTTTAATACACTGTTTATTCGGAATCAGATAACCCATGGCCTATCCTAAAGCATCATGGAGTCACGGTTGTCCCATAGTAAGGTTTGTTTTAAAAAAAAAAAAAAGGTCAGGCCTGAAGCCAGGGGATGTCAGAGAAAAGCACAGAAGCAACAGCCCCTCAGTCCAAAGAAAGTTGGGCTTTGATTCCCTGACTGGGCTGTGTGCCGAGGAAACCGGAAGGCACAGAAGCCTCTCTATTTCCCCCTTCTCTCGTCTGCGTCCTGCCTGAGATGCCCACAGCATCATTATTGTATAAACTCCTTTCCCTTAAATCCTGGAGAAGAGAAAAAGGAATACCAAGTAGATGATGTCATGACATTTCTTTGGACTCAATAATCTGTCCATGAAAAGCTTAGAGCTAAGATTTTTCTTATTTGTTTATGGATTTTATTCTTTATGGAATAACATTGAATGAAGCTGGTTTCATTTCTAGGGGTCAAACTGGTATATTAACATGCTTCATGAAAACCTAGGTCAGGGTCATAGGAAATGGGCCGGTGGAAATCCCTCTTCTTTTTCTTAATTCTCTGGACCCTGATAAGAATATCCTCACAAGAACATCATAATAGCTGAAGTCACAGTTTGTAAGTAGACCAGCTGTGTCAGAAAAAAATTTTAGGAGAAGTAAGAATAACTATTTAATTAATTCCAACCAATGAGTAGGTTATAAACTCTTGCATAGGTGACTTGCTCATAATGCGGAATTCAGTATAGCCCTTAGGTCTGTGCTGACTTCCAGGGTCTCTTCTGTCCGCGAGGTGGGTCATCGTCTGCACGGTGTACACATTTCTGCAGTACTTCCTAATCTCTGCTCCTATACGAGCAGAATTTGAAGTGTTTTAATATACGGGGCGGGGGGGCTCTAGTCTTGTAGTTTTCAGTTTAACATCTAGGTCTAGGGTTTATTTTGAGTTAAGGTTTGTATAAAGCGTGAGGTGGTGGCGGTTTATGTCATAAATCTGGTCATCTAGTGGTTCTTGGACTATCTGTTGAAGAGAGTATCCTTTCTCTGTTGAGTTTCCTTTGCATTTTTGTCAAAAAATCAATTGAGCATATTTGTGCAGGTTTATTTCTGGACTTCAGTTCCATTGATTTATGTGTCCATCCTTTTGCCAATACCACACCATCTTGGTTATTGTAGCCTTATAATATAGAAAGTCTTGAAGTCAGGTATATAAATCCTCCAGCTTGGTTCTGTTTCAAAATTGTTTTTAGCTATTCTCTTTCTTTTGCCTTTCCATGTAAATTTAGGAGGCAGCATGATTCTTTTATAGTCAGATACCTGTAAACAATCATGCTAGGGTTTTTATTGGAATTGCATTAATTCTGTAGACCAATTTTGGGAGAATGGAAATCTTTTTTGTTTTCATGCCACCAACAGCACTGTGCCGTTTTATTAACTGTTCAAGTACAGTAACATCTGTAAGATAGGGACAGAATTGGAATTTAAAAGTGAGCAGATATTGAGCCACTACATACTCTTTTCGCAGATGTGTTTTCATGAAGCCCGTACAGTACTAACCATTAACCCAGCACACCAGGTGTGTTGAAGTAGAAAAGATGCAACAAGAAATGTAGCTGCATTAGAAAGACTTCAGCACTTTTAAAAAGAGTAAAACACTTTTTGTTTCTCCCCGCTTTAGCCCCTAAAACATCATACTGTCTGGATCTACCTATACAGTCCTATATCTTGTAGAATATTTGTCAGGAGGGCAAAAGTACAATGACACTGGCCAGTACAGTCTTTGGATACTCAGGAAGGGGAGGGGGAGAAAATCAGTTCTCAGAACAAGTTGGTCGGCTTCAGTCTCATCAGCAGGGTCTTTGGAGCCTTTGTTCTTCAACGTTCTTGTCCTCCTCTCGCAAACGCTCCGCTTTGGCAGCCACTTGCTCCCGTCGGTTCTCTTTGCTGGCTTCCGTCTCACGGGTCAGCTTCTCTCCCGCCGTCTTCCTGACGTCGTTCTCCCCTGTCGCTTCCTGAAGCTCTTCTTTCTCGTGCTCTTGTTTCAAGACCTCAGCCTCATGGGACTTGCATCTTTCTTCTGTAGCTTCTGATTTCTTATGAATTTCCTCCAGGGAAAGATCCTTCTTCTTAGGAGGGAAGGGAACATCCTGGGACAGACTCTTTTGGTCAGAGGCTGAGAAGCAGCCTGGCCTGAGGCGCGCTTCTCTCGTTCCTTCACCTCGCCATCAGAAGTGGCCATGGTGAAGAGAAGACAGGAGCCTGGCGGCGCCCGCGACACGCTTCGCGGGCGAGGGAGACCCTGCTCTGCCGCCGGAGCCGCCTGGCCACCCTCTGAGAACTGAAGCCCTGATGTGTAGTCTTCCTGTGCGAGGACTTACACGTGTCATACTTGACTTTCATGTAGGCTGTTATACGTTTCAGCATACAGATTCTGCACATATCTTCATAGACTAATAGGTAAGGCTTTCAGGGGGTGGATTCTATCGTAAAGGAATGGGATGGAGTAGAGAGACGTGGGTGCAGCCCCAGGCCAAAGCGCCATGGAATCCCCTTTTCTGGCCTGAAGGTCAGCAGTTTGGGAGCAAAAACCCTTCGCACAGGCTGTGTGCTTCTGGTTGATTTCCACAGCAGTTAGTTTTTGTGGCTTTTGTAAGGCTTTCTAGTTGCTTTTCAGGACTAGGATTAGCTGTTGTCAAACTCACCTCTAGGCAGAATTTCCATCTCCAGAAACCTTCTAACTGATAGTGATTTTATTAGGCTTATAAAAATTTTGTGTTCACTTGACGTTTGGTATGTAAGGTTTGTTAAATTGATTTTCTACTTTTACAACAGAAATATCACCCATTAAGCTCTTGTTTTATGATGGCCTTAAGTTCTGTGATAGCAGCTTTCATTATTGCATTCATGGAAAAATTGCTTTTTCCATTTTTCGTTTAAGTAGTTGAAAAAGCAAAGTAGGAAAAAAAACTAGTTTGAGTTACTTTTCGCAATACTTAATTCTGTATGTCTGAGATTATATTGTATTTAGACACATTTTTATAAACATAGAAATTTCACCTTCTTGGTAAGAATTGCTTATTAATTTCCATATTATCACCCCTTTCTTGCCTGTAAGGCTTCATATGCTCATACAGACACTGGCATGTTAGTTTATAAGAAAGAGAAAGTTTTTCATATTGAGATAAAATTTGCTTTCAGATTTGTTGAGTGCTTTTGCTGTGGGCCTTTGAACATCCACTGTGTTGCTTGTTTTTAGGTTATTGAAAAATTACCATGGTTTACCTTTTACTGAGTAACTCTCTGCCAGTAGCCATAGGAGCAGCCTTTCCGCCTGGGTAACAGGGATTCCTCTCAGGCGGAGTCACACATCACTCTTGGCCTGTCTCTTGCAGGTCGCTTTGAAGAAGAGTTTATCAAAATGCGCATGGAGCGGCTTCAGGCCTGGATGACCAGGATGTGTCGTCACCCGGTAATCTCAGAGAGTGAGGTCTTCCAGCAGTTTCTGAATTTCCGAGATGAGAAGGTAGGACATTTTATGATAATCTTTGAGGATATTGAGAATTGTCACATTCACACCAAGGAAGTTAAATCATGTTGATTAGTTGGCTATTTCTAAGTAATAGCAAAGTAGTCATAGCATGTGAGCAAGGAGTTTGCCAGAATGACTTTCTGCAAACCGAGAACCAGTTGGCCCAGTGAGGACAGAGGTGAGGGATGTGATAGGATGAGGGGCTTTTTCCTTGATGCTGTTAAATATAGGATAGACCCCGAGCTGTGTAGGTGATTTTCAGCGTGAAGTTAGGGAAATAGTGTGAATGATCTCTTAGGATCATATTTTGACCTTACAGTGTAAATAATATAATGAAAAGTAGATTCAGAAGTGAACCTGCTTTCTCAAAGCCACCTTGTTTTTCCAGAACTGTTGTCTGTCCAGGTCTGCCTCTGCCCCATGGGCAGTCATTCTGCCTGCAGTCACTGTTCTTTTTTGAAAATCAAGAAGAGATTGGCTGCTTGTCATCTCACTATTGTTGTCTGCTCTGGAAATAGCTGTGTGTCACCTTAGTCTTCCATTGTATACAGTCATTTGTTTGGTCATGCTTAGTGTAATTTATAGGTTAGAGATCATTCCAGTTAAATATTTGTAGTCTTTTTGCATTTCGTGGTGAATGCTTACTTGTCAAAATGTAATATATAGCAGTTACAGAAACTGTGGAACCCCCTCCAAGTTGGTGCTTTACTGCTTATCACAGGACTTTAACAAGGGCTTGTTTGATCTGTCTAGGATGCTGTTGAGGAAGCATTTCTAGGGAATTCCCTGGCAGTTCGTGGTTAGACTCCATGCTCTTACTGCTGAGGGCGTGGATTCAATTCTTAGTTGGGAAACTGACATACCATCAACTGCGTGGCATGGCCAAAAAACCCCAAAACAAACAAGAAAACAGGAAGTGTTTCTAAAGGTTGCACTTTATGCAAATTATAGGCTTTTTTTTTTTTTTTTTTTTTGGTATTTTTGATGTAAGAGAAACAAGAAAGAACTTGGGGCCAGGGCACTTGGTTTTAGTCTTAGCTCTGCTTCTGGCTACCTCCATGACCTTGCCAGAAATATTCATTTTTTTGGGCCGCAGTTTGCTCACCTGCTAAATGACAGTATTAAACTAGAAAATTATTAAAAATTGATTCTCTGGGCAGCAGTAGCTCATATAGATGGTTGGACATAGAAAATCCAAAAGCGGGACTTCCCTGGCGGTCCAATGGTTAAGACTCTGTGCTTCCAACACAGGGGACACAGGTTCGATTCCTGGTCAGGGAACTAAGATTCCACATGCCTGCAGGGCCAAATAAATAAATTTTTTAAAAAAGAAAAAAGAAAATCCAAAAGAAGCTACAGAAAAATGTAGATCTACATAAAAAACCATGAAACACTGCTGAGAGAAATAAAAAGAAGACCTCAATAACTGTTCCAGTACTATGTTTCATGGATTGAAGAACTGAAAAGATATCCTACATAGAAAATTAAAGCTCCAAGAATAGCCAAGATACTCTTTAAAATAAAGATGAAATGGGAGGAAGCCTTTACTGGATGTTGAGACTCATTATAAAGCTAAAATATTTTAAAAGCAGATCAATAGAATAGAATGGGCACTTGATTTATGACAATAATGGTTGGGGGGGTGGTGGGCAGTCTTTTCTATCAGTGGTGCTCCGATAGATGGCATCTCCGGGAAAAATAAACGATGTCACTGCCTCACAACAAGCTGTTGATTTTGTTAGGTTTGTTGTTCGTGTTTTGGTAATGTTTTTAAAACACGGCCCTTATCTGTTAAAGATACATAGTGAAGTATTTATAGGTAAAATGAGGTTATATCTGAGATTTCCATTAAAACAAACAAGAAATAAAAATAGGATGAAGGAGACCAGATAAAGCAAGTTTGGTGAAAAGCTGATAATTTTTGAAGCTGAATCTGTAGGGGTTTATTAAAACATTTTTCTTTCTACTTTTATCTGGTTGAAAGTTTCCACTGTATTGAGTCTAAAAAAAATGAATTCCTGATGGTTTTCATAGTTTAAATGTGAAAGACAACACAAAAAAGCTTCTAAAAGGTAACGAAGGAGAAAATCTTCATACCCTTAGGGTAGGGAAGGAAATTAGACACATATAGGAAGAGACTGACAAATTTGACTACCCTAAAAAAAAGAACTTTGGTTTATCAGAAGTCATAAAAAAGGAAAAACAAGTCAAAGATATATCCAACAAAGGGCTGGATTTTAGAATATGGGAAAACCCATACAAATTGATAAGAAAGGTAAACCAGTAGACAAATGGGAGATTTGGTAATGTCCCTCACAAAGCTGGCTTAAAACTCAACATTCAGACAACTAAGATCACGGCTTAGATGAGGCATCCGGTCTCATCACTTCATGGCAAATAGATGGAGAAACAATGGAAACAGTGACAGACTCTTGGGCTCCAAAATCACTGCAGATGGTGGCTACATCCATGAAATTAAAAGATGCTTGCTCCTTGGAAGAAAAGCTATGACCAACCTAGGAAGCATATTAAAAAGCAGAGACATTACTTTGCCTACAAAGTTCTGTCTAGTCAAAGCTATGGTTTTCCCAGTGGTCATGAGCAGGTGTGAGAGCTGGGCAAAAGGAAAGGCAGAGCGCTGAAGAATTGATGCTTTCAAACTGTGGAGAAGACTCTTGAGAGTCCCTTGAACAGCAAGGAGATCAAACTAGTCAATCCTAAAGAAAATCAACCCTGAATATTCACTGGAAGGACTGATGCCAAAGCTGAAACTACAGTACTTTGGCCACCTGATGTGAAGAGCCGACTCACTGGAAAAGACTTTGATGCTGGGAAAGATTGAGGGCAAGGGGAGAAGGAAGGATAGGATGAGATGGATGGTATCACCAACTCGATGGACAGGGAAGCCTGGCGTGCTGCAGTCAATGGAGTCACAAAGAGACACAGTGAGCAACTGAACAACAACTCACAAGAGAAAATATCCAGATCATCAGTGAGTGTACAGAAAAACACTTAGTCTTATGAGTGATAAGAAATTCAAATTAAAACCACAGTGAATAAACTTACCAGAAGGCTAAAATTAGAAAGACCAATTTGGAGAAGCTTCCTGAGTAACTGGAATGGATATCCAAAGATTTCTTCTTCTTCTCCCCAAAGAGACTTGCATTACTGTTTTGAAGAACATGATTACTTCAATTCCTTGCATTTTGTTTCCTCTTGCAGAACAGAAATTGAAAAGAAGGGAAGGGGGTTTATGTTTGGTCTTTTCCCTAGTTTTTATAAATTTGTGAAACCCTGAGATTTCCTTCCAATTAAAAAATGGACCCAGGTCAAGTCCCCAGGCCACCCACTCACAGTGTCCTTTATAGTCCTTCTAGTTTCCAAGCGTTCCATCCAAGCAGCCTCTTAAAGTGAACAGTTTTGTTATTTTTTTCCTCTGAAATAAACATTTTTGAAATCGAAAGAAAGAAAGAAAAAATGGAATAGCTTTTGTACAAAGTTTTATGGGATCTTCCTCAAAAGGACAAAACAAACTATATGACAAACCCTGATACCATTTGTCTTAGTGAAATAAGGAGCTTCTGAAACTGCTGGTGGGTGTGAAAGCTGGTGAGACCAGTTTGGAAAACAGTTTGGCAGTATCTGCTTGAACAACTCTCCACGCCTGGTTGTACCCCTACAGAAGTGCGTGTACCATGCCCTGGGAGGTGTGCACACACAGCTTTATCGTGACTCACCAGGGCCCCTGATGGCTGCCCGTGGTAGACTGGGGTAAACAGACTGGGCCACAGTCACGCGAGGGCATGTTATACAGCCATGAAGTGAGTGAACTCCAGCTGCGACAGCCGTGTGCATGTAACTTCTCAGCACAGGTTGAGCAGCTGAGGCCACACAGAGGGATGCGAAGTGTGGGGTTCTTGGCTAGTTCACAGAAGTAGCGAGACCATGGGGTTGGGACTTGCAGTGGTCAGACTGTATGACGTGAGGGACTGGGAACCATGAAAGAGGGGGTGGGTCATGGTCACCCCTGGAGGGAGGGACGGGGTAGTGGCGGGGAGGGGACGAGAAGGGGGCTCCGGAGTCCGGCTCTCTTCTCTCTGTTGCTCTTGGAAGCAGTCACACAGGAGCTCACTGTATGCGAATGTGTTGTGCTGCGTGTTTTTGCTTTGAGCATTTTTCTGTGTATGTGTGTGTGTATATACACATACACACATTTATATATAACTTATAATAATTTGTTAATAGTTTATAATATTGGTTCCTACCTTATATTTAGAAAAGCTTTAATGTTTTCAAGAAAACAACCCAAAATTTTGAGGCGCTTTGTCAGATTCCTAGGGTGTGTTTGTACAGGTGGGTGGGCCTTGGGAAAGGACAAGTCCTGGGTCAGCTCACTCCGAAAGGATCTGGGCTCTTAAGGGCCGTTTGGCACAGCGGCACCGTTCACTCCGTGCACGCGCGGGATGGAGTTGGAGATGCAGGGGTGCAGAGGGAGACAGCAGGGCGCTGCCTCCCGGAAGTTAGAAGGATAAAGACGGTCAGTGAGCCGACGCCAGGATGGGATTTTGAACGAGCAGTTTGGTGCCGCTCCCCAAAAAACGTCATAATGTTCCTCTTTACAGGAATGGAAAACCGGGAAGAGGAAGGCTGAGAAAGATGAGCTGGTGGGAGTCATGATATTCTCTACCATGGAGCCAGAGGCGCCCGACCTGGACTTAGTAGAAATGTAAGAGACCCTGCCAGCCTCCCCCGCTTCCCAAACCAGGTCCGCCGCCTCTGCTCGCAGGCCTTGGCCCATCTGACCACACCTGGAATTCACGTCGTCAGACGAGAGGGTTTGTAGTCAGAAGGCAAGGAGAGCATCGTTTATACTCGAAACACTGTCTTTCTAATCATAACATCAGTTAAAGTCCGCTTCCTTTTTACCTTGAAGTCAGTGATTTCATAGTTGACACAGTGGTTAGTAGTTATTAACAATAAAGTATGATGACACGGTGTGGCACCAAGCCAGCTGACACCCACAGATCAGCCCATGGGCCAGAAATCTCTTTGAACTTAGCCTTGAAGAGAATAATTTCAGGCCTGTTTGTCCAGTGTTTTTTTAATCTCTTGTTTTTAATCTTGTCATCTTTTTAATGTAGGCTTGGTTGAAAGTCTGGAGTAGTTCCTTTTCTGTATAAAGACTAATAAGAAGTCTTGTGTTTGTTCATAGTAATAATTTTAAGCAGCCTTTTTTCTTAATGTATAGCCATTGCTTATGTTTTAGGCCAGTATATAGACAGTCTTATAACTACACAGAGAGAAAATCAGTGTTAATATGTTGACTTAGGTCTTTTCTTCCAAACCCTACTCTGTACACATGTATCTAAAGGGAAAATGGTTGTGTAAACAAAAGTGACCTCGCATTATACAGTCTCTATTATAGTCTCCTCTTTCATTTAAAAGTATATTGTGATAATTTTTTTCAAGTCAGGAAAAGCTTTTAAATCCTGAAGAAACTGTTATCTTCTGTATCACTTAGATGCTGTGTGTGTAGGTTTATTTTCTCTGATTCACTGAAGTACTTGTTAGAATGAGTGACCAACTACCATTAGCAACCCATACTATAGAGTCACCAGTACTTGCAGTGATTGAACTTCACTCAGTAAGATATTTAAGAAACGAAGATTATATTTAGTTTAGAACAATTTCAGTTAGAGTTCACAAGAAATGGGAGGGCAAAAGGAAGCAGAGTTAAAATATAAGTGGCAGATGTTGGAGCAGTTCTTTAAAACCCTGAACCCAGCCGGTTTCCAAGACTGATGCAGTTAGAGCGCAGTTGCTAGAATGCACAGCTCCAGGACCTGTGGTCAGGCTTGCTGTGAACACCCCGACCACGGTGGGCTTCTCTCCCCTCACACCTCACGCTGTCTGGACGCTGGATAGTGAAGTCAGAGACACAACCTCCTGTGTCTTCACCCCGCAGAGAACAGAAGTGTGATGCTGTCGGCAAGTTCACCAAAGCCATGGATGATGGCGTGAAGGAGCTGCTGAACGTGGGGCAGGAGCACTGGAAGCGATGCACAGGACGTAAGTGCCGACGGAGCGCTCCGTGAGCCACGGCCACGTCACACTCACGGCGCTGGGAGGGGCCTCGCCTCTCAGCCCTGTCACAGCACAGAAAACTGGCTTGACCAAAGCCGGGTCAAGAACGCCCGTAAAAAAGCCTCACGCTCGCTTAAATATTTCCAGTTATTTGGGGTTGTAATCCATGGACGAGTCGTCCTTTCTGCCTGCAGAGACAGTGCAAGATCTTACTTTTCACTATCATCCATTTAGTAAGTTGTGTGTCTGACTGAAGCTCTAATTTTAGGAAAGCCCGGTGGCGGTGGTAGCAGAAAGCCCGGAGCCCGGGTCAGGCCCGAGGAGAAGTGCCGCTGTCAGCTCCACTCCTGTGCCCCCTTCCCTTTGCCTGCTGGACTGTTTTCCCATATGCCCCAGGCCCAGGCCGCTCTGTTGTCCAACAGCCGAGGAGAGAAACACAGTCCAGTGTCAGCTGTGGGGATCACGCCTTGGCTGCTCTGGTCTTAAGGGTGGCCGAGTTGAGTACTTTCAGCAGAACCTGCAGCCCAACAAAACCTAAAATGTTTCCTCTCTGGCTCTTTGCAGGAAAAAAACAGGCCTTACGCTGAATGGCCCTCCATCATTCACGTGATATTTTATATCAACAGAACCGTTGTGTACCAGCTGTTTATGCCCTAGGGGCAGACACCAGGAGCAGTAACACTGGCTCCTTTTCCCATGGCAAAGAAATACTGAAAATAGAACTGAGCCTGAAAACGTAACCTATACAAATGCAGCATCAGAAAACAAAATCTGTTTCAGGCGTTTGGTCACAGGGAATAACTCATGAGCAAAAAAGGGAGTGATACTTCTCTAAAATGTAAATGAAATAATTTAATTTTTAAAATAATTAACTGAATTCAGCTGTTTCCCCTTATTAAAGAAAATTATAAATGAGTACAAATCTTAAAATTTTTAAGAATATCACAAAAATCTGGGATTATGGCTTCTATTAAAGAATCAAATTCCTTATGTCTAACATCTGGTCAACTCCATGTCCTATAAAATCCACAGACCAAAATTAGGAAATAGTAATAGCATTAGGTTGCTCTCTTTCGTGGGGACAGGAGGTTGAAGTGTTTTGTTTAGAATTTGATTCAGCCATAGTTTCTTTCCTCTCACAAGAGAGTGTTTAAAAATTCCTAATCTTTGAAGTGAGAAGTCTAGGACATACTCCACATGGTGAAACACACAAGTGTTTTTAATCCCCAGTGTCAAAGCAAAAACTGAATTACAAAAGGGCAAACAATTTATTAAAATTAACTAAGCTAATATAATCTGAATTCTTGTTTCCTGTTTCTTATAGCTTGTAGACCATATGTTGAATTTCCTTGTCCTGGACTTTTTTTTAAAGAAACATGTGAATCATTTTTCTTTATTAATAGTATAGTCTCTTCAAATGCGAGTAATGGTTTCTTTTGAAGGCAGCAGTTATGTTTCAGGAAACTGTGTACAGACTGCAAATGAAAGTAGCCTAAGATGCAAAGACTCTTCTCTGGAGAGTTCTCCAGAGTGATCTTAGAAGCCTAGAATTTAACATCAGAGGAGCATTGGAGATGATTTAATTAATCTTATTATTAAACAGATGAGAAAGCTAAAATCCCTCCTCCCTGGTCCTGTGAGGTTCCACTCCCCTTGCTCTTGGTCATGTTTTGTTTTGTAAACAATCATTCATAGGTACATGGCGGAGTGGGAAAGCAGCGGGTTAGGAATAACAGGCACCAGACCCACCACTTACTAGCCACATGACCCCAGCTTTCCTAACCCGGGAAGGGGAGATGGTGCATCTGCACTGATAGAGGGGTGGTTGTGATGATCAAGTCGGTGTTGTATGTCTGAAAGGACTCAAACCTAGAAATCATCTTCCAATGAGCTTCTGGTCCGCTTTGGTTTCATTCGGTGAATGAGAGCGTGGGCAGTGGTGGTAGCGTTCATAATGATGGGGTCCACTGTTTATTGAACAATTGGTTAATTAAAATTGAAGAAAAATTAATTTCTAAAAACAGTTCATCTGTATTGATATTCTGGTAAAGAATACAGACTGTTTCGAATCATTTCAGATTTACGGTAAAAGTACTTTGAGAAAATGGTTGGGTCATTTAACTTTGCTCCATTTAGCGAATGACTTGTTCCTTTTTCTCCTTCAGCATTACCCAAGGAATATCAGAAGATAGGGAAGGCCTTGCAGAGCTTAGCCACAGTCTTCAGCTCCAGTGGTTATCAAGGTACACCTTTCTTTCTTTGTTCTTTGGGCCCTGGGTGTCTTATCCACACAGACCGGCCTCCTCAGGCTCTTGCAGACAAGCGATAACTTCAGAGAAGCACCGCCATCAGTGCCGTTTAAACTGGCTGCACCGCTCCATGAGGACTTCCGCCACCTCACCTTACTAGTGTTGAGAAAAGTGGTGGGTGGTTATAGTTCGGATTTCCTGGCTAGCATCTTTGCCTTTCCTGTGCTCAGATACAGCTCTTGGGTTTAGTGAGGGAGGCGGCTATGGTATGTAACACTCTGCCCTGCTTTCATTTCTCTGCCAAACTCTGAAGTTGAGTCTGACTGTCAAGAGCCAGATCTTACCTGGGCTATTTGGAGGGAAAAATTCTGACTGAGGAACAAGTTCTTATTGCCTTATGTCTCTCGCTAACTCACTGTTTTCAGCTTACCCGTATCGTATATCTCACTTGTGGTATTTTGAGTTCATCGTGCATATCCATGGACAACACTTATAAGAACAAGATAGCAGTTTTCCTTTATATCTTGGTTTATTTTCTTAATTTGGCATATGGAACTAGTAGGAAGTAAAAGTATTTGCCAGGTGAGTGGCACCTATTCAATTTGAGGACATCCTGTCACTTACAAAAATGATAGGCGTACTGTCACCGTGGCATTTATTCTGATACCCAGGGAGGGTAGGTCTTTGGAGGTCAATGTCTGAGTATTTCCAGGTATAAGAAATTAGTCTTTTACCAAAATGTGAGACCCGTGGCTCCCATATCTGAATAATTCTTGTTGGCCTGCCTGAATGGTGTCTTTTAGTCACACCTTTTAGCTTGGGCAGGAGTTCTGAGGATTCTTTGGTCTGACCCCCATTTTTTTTGATAAGGAACCCAAGGTTTGGGAAGATAAGCATCTTGTGGCCAAGAGACCACAAAAAGGTGCTCAACATCGCCAGTTAGAGAAATGCAAATCAAAACTGCAGTGAGGTTATCACACCACGTCATCATCGAAAAGTATACAAATAATATGCTGAAGAAGGTGTGGAGAACGGGGAGCCCTCCTACACTGTTGGTGGGAATTTAAACTGATGCATCCACTATGGAGAACAGTATGGGGGTTCCTTAAAAAAACTAAACATAGAGCTACCATATGATCCAGCAATCCCATTCCTGGGCATATATCTGAAAATTATGAAAAGGTGAAATTTCTAATTTAAAAAGATACAGGCAGCTCTGTTCATAGCAGCCCTTTTTACAATAGCTAAGAGATGGAAGCAACTAAATGTCCATCAACAGATGAACAGATAAAGAGAATGTGGTACTTATATAGATGGAATATTACTCAGCCATAGAAAAGAATGAATTATGCCATTTGCAGCAACATGGATGGGCTAGAGATTGTCATACTAAGCAAAGTCAGAGAAAGACAAATATCATATGATACCACTTACATGTGGAATCTAAAAAAGTGATACAAGTGAACTTATTTACAAAACAGAAACAGGCTCACACACATAGAAGAAAAAAAAAAAAAACTTAGTTACCAAAGGGGAAAGCTGGGGAGATAAGTTAGGAATTTGCAATTAATAGATACACACTTGGCTCTGCTCACTAAAAAGGCCTAGACATAGTTATCCAGTCCAGTAACACACTCCCAGCATCACCCACATGGGATTTCAAAACATTGTTTCCCTGATAATCCAGAGCTCCTAGCAAAAGAACTCAGATGTCAATCTGAAGAAACTTCCACTGTCCTATAGAGCAAAAATTTGAGTTCAGTGAAGACAATGATTGCTGTGGAATGAAGCATATCAACTCTGTTTGGAGCGAAAATTCGAGTCCAGTGAAGACTGTGATTGCTGTGGAATGAAGCATATCAACTCTGTTTGAACCCAGACTTGTAATAGTATTCTTAGAGAGTTAGTCTCAGTCACCTTTGGAGGATGGAAGAGAATCAACTTATAATTCTGAGAACTGTAAAAAGAAGGAAGCATTTAACCTGTTCTTCCTGTCCCTGTACCTCAAGGTAACCAAAAAGCTGATAAAGGAAAGTTTCTCTTTATAGAAGTATTTCAGCTAATAAAGAAGCAGTGACAGAAGTAGTACAGCACCAATCTGCAAACCTAAAATACTTAAATACTAAAATGAAAGATCCAGACAATACAGGAAACGGAGGACTGTGTTGTCACCACCGAGACTCACTCAACAGAACTCGACTCTGGGACCAAGGCACACAGCCTGGTTTCTTCAACCCCTCCCCAAAAGAAATTTGCAAGAAAAACACACAGAGGAGAAAGAACCTCTGCAGGAAATATGTCAGCTCTCTGCCACATGGACAGCCTCTGCCCTAAATCAGGCGGCTGCATACTGGCTGGACAGTTTATATCAGGAGCAGTGGTCTTTTCTTAGTGTGAGACTGGGGTCATCTCTGTTTCTTAAAGAGCCCTTGTCTTTTAGGTAAAATGTGTGGCTGAAGTGTTAAATGACTGGTAAAAGGGAAAGGGAGGCAGGGGACTGAAAGATTGGACCTAGGCTGTTAGTTGGGGTGATGGGTAGATGAGGGTTCATTCTCCTGTTGCATAGTTTTCCAGGTTTGAAGTTTGCTATAGTAAAATTTCAAAGGTTATGAAAAGGAAATGTAAGTTGTAACACATGTTAACTGTCATGATTCTTAGGTGAAACCGATCTCAATGATGCGATAACTGAAGCAGGGAAGACTTACGAAGAAATTGCCAGTCTTGTGGCAGAACAGGTATATTAACATAGCCACATGGTTTCAGTTAAGATTTTATGCTGCCTAATCCACATGTTTTCTTTAAAATCTGTTTTAAGACAGGCTTTCCAAATGGCTGTTCTCTTCTGTCCCTATGCACCTTTATTAATTACACCAAGTAATAGTATTTCTTAGGCTAAGCTAAAGTAATGGATAATTCATCATCAGGAAGCCTCAGTAGCTCCCAGTGCCGATGGTCTGGATCCATCTCAGCCACCAGGGGATTAGAACATAAGGGAAGAGCGTCACTCTGGGCCCTGTTTGGAGTCTTGCTCAGCCTCTCGGTGCAGTGGTTTCCTGGTCTGTGAATAGCAATGGAAGCACCTGCCTGGAAGTGGCCTGAGATCAACAGCTAATAAAGGGAAAGCCCTGGCAGGTTCTTGGCAGGCAGCAGATTTCATTGTAGCCACCTGGCTTTTAGTGGGAGTCTTTAGTAGCCTGATTTCAGTTATGTTCATAGATAACAAATAATGTTTCCTTAAGGGGGCTAACCATCGAGGTTGTTTCAAACTCCTAAATTAAAAAAAAAAAAATTTTTTTGCAGATGACAACTAGAAATATATATTTGTATACCCATACATGGGCTTCCCTGGTGGTTCAGAGGTTAAAGCATCTGCCTGCAATGCGGGAGACCTGGGTTCGATCCCTGGGTTAGGAAGATCCTCTGGAGAAGGAAATGGCAACCCACTCCAGTACTCTTGCCTGGAGAATCCCATGGACGGAGGAGCCTGGCAGGCTATAGTCCATGGGGTTGCAAAGAGTCGAACACGACTGAGCGACTTAGCTTTCATAGCCATACGTTCATGTGGTCATTAACTATTCAACTGATAGTTGTTAAAAAAAAAGATTAATTTTTAGAATTGTGCACACCATAACGTTAAATATTATCACAGAAAAATGGAAAAATTTATAGTTGCCCCTTTTAATGATTACAAATTTTTAGCAATTTTTTTATTCTTTTGCTAAAATTTATACATTAAGCTATAACATGTTATTTGCCTGTATGTAAACATACGGTGTTAACTAGTAATTTTTATTTTGTTCACAGTGTTGTATTTTGGGCCACTTCAAAATAGCTCATTTTATCAACCAACCTAAAAATCTACAGTTTTATAATTTTTTCACAGCCTACAAGGACAGTGTAGGGTTCTTGGGGATTATTTTCTTATAGGAGAACTAGGCTGACTGCTTCATACTCAGTAACTTCGTGTCATGCCTGGCAGATTCGGCTGATACAGCCCTTAAATATAACCGTGTTCTCTTCGATTATCTGCATTCTTCCACCAATAATAGCCAATCTTTCTTGTTACAGCCAAAGAAAGATCTCCATTTCCTGATGGAATGTAATCATGAATATAAAGGTTTCCTTGGCTGCTTCCCTGACATTCTCGGCGCTCACAAGGTAACTTGGTCCTAGGCGTTCACAGACGAGGTCCCGGCCGAGTCAGGACCCAGGTGCAGGGCCACCTGCGGAGCTTCACCTTTCAGCCCCCTGCCAGTTAGGAGCGCCTCTCCAGCCGGAGCGGCTCGGTGGGCTTACGTAGTGAGGTCCTGTCACATTTAGATACATGAGTGGTTGTTTAGTTTCTTTTATTCTGTAGGAAGATTATTTGGAAGGAACTGAAAGGATGATAGATATTCCTTTACGGATATACATAGGTTCAGGTCGCAGACGTAATAATCATGGTGTCTGGTGTTCAGGTCAGTGCCAGGAATGGTCCTTACTCTCATCGATGAGACCCTCCCTGAGCACCGCGTGGGCAAGTCCCCCCAGGGCCTTTCCTGTCCAGGTGAAGTCAGATGTCCTGTCCCTGAGGACTGACAAAGACTCTCCTAATTAAGATCAGGATGGTCAACATCGATTTTGTTTGTTTACATTAATAAAAAGGAAACTATATAGCTCCTATCATAAAGGTTCTTTTAAAAAACTAAATAAAGATTGGTTTGGAGTATCCTCAGATTTTGATTCTGGTTAATTTTTCTCTCTTTCAAAAGCTGTGTATTACCTCATTACTGTGTTTTATCAGCTGTCGTACTCTAGGGTATTGTGATGTGCTTGGGTTTATTTTGAGACACTGGTTTTGTTTTCTTTGGGTATATACCCATAGGTGGAACTGCTGGGAAAGTAGATCTTAAAAATTCTCATCACAGGAAAAAATATAGTTTATAACTCACTGAGGTGATGGATCTTACTTATGGTAGTAATCATTCTGCATTATACACATGTCTCAAATTCATTATGTTGTACACCTTAAACTAATGTTATCTGTCAGTTACCTTGCTGTAACAGAGGTGGGTGGGAATAAAAAAATTAAAATCTCAAAAAAGAAAAAAAAACCTCAGAACAGTTACCTTGTTGTAGGAGTTTGTGCCTGCCTTGAGAGTTCTAGGTGGGAAACCTGATTTATACACAGGCGTGAAGTTCTTCCCAGACAGCGCCCGTGAGCCGTGTGATGACACGAGTGTAGGAAATGTTTGGCAACTTTTACGGCTGTCTCCATCTCAGTATTAATTTGAAGTTAGTCCAGAGCTTCTTATAGAAATCACAGTAAAGCTTATGATGAGCACAGCTAGACACCAGCTTATGAAATGCTCTGCAAGAGACAGTGCTCAGGCGCATACGCCAGACTGTCTCGGATCAAATGACTTCCTAAACCTAGTGCCTGTTTTTCAGTCATGTACCTCTCTTACCTGACAATGACTTATTCATATTACAGAAAGAGTGCTATTTAGTTTTCAGCCTTGTTGTAGCATAAAAGTGTAGGTTTCAGCTTAGCTATATTTTACAAGAGCAGCATTTTTGTTTCCAAGCGACTTACAGGAAGTTACAGTGAGATGCGTTCCTTGTGTTCTCATTTTGTGGAGACATTTTCCTATTCAGTAGCAAGACAATTATAGAATATATTGGCTTTGTTACATTTTAAACTAATGACTAATCCTTTTAGATTTGTTTTATTAATACCACTGCATTTTGTATTTCACAGGGAGCAATAGAAAAAGTGAAAGAAAGTGATAAACTGGTTGCAACTAGTAAGATCACCCCACAGGACAAGCAGAACATGGTGAAGCGTGTTGGGACAATGTCTTATGCTTTGCAAGGTAAGAACAATAAGGTCTGTGTATAGCTAGTGGAGATTTTTTTCCAAGAAAATTTTGTTTTCCTTACTGGAGAGAAATTCCAGTATGAACAGCAGTTAAGTTAATACGAACTGATTCAAAGTATCTTCCTAAGCCTGTTGTTTGTAGGATCCCAGTGTTAAAGAAAAGCTGTAATATTTATATTTAGTTTTTCATGCATTTACCTGACGTAACTACAAATGACAACGTGATTAAACCTGTACGTTTTTATTTCTTCTTGGAGACCCTGAAGATTCCTTTCATAACCTTTAATAGCAGGCCCTATCCGACCAGATTCCCGAATCCAGCTTTGAGCAGCATGTAACCTGGAGGCCCCAAGACCGTAGAATGCGAAGGGAGTTTGGACATAGCATTTTTGGCATGGTTTGACCATTACTAAAAAAAATATATTAATTTTTCCAGCAGATAGGAGCAGTAAATGGATTTTTCATGTTTTGGCGGATGGATAGAATACACAGGCCAAGGAGGGAGTGGAAGAATGTTCTAGTAGGAACAAAGCACACAAAATGGGACCAGATTATGTCATTGGCCTTTGGGAATAAAACCCATTTGCAGATTATGGGGAGGAGACTTTGGAGATTCTGGAGGGCCTCAAAAGCCAGGCAGAAGAGTCTAGGCTTGCTGTGGGCGTTAGGAAGCCATGAGAAGGTTTTGATGGAAAAACAGAAAAAACACTGCTCAAGGAAGAGGATTTGCCTAGTGACGGAGCTGAGCGTGCACATTGGAGGCTGATGTTAGACAGCCCAGCTGGAGACCTGACTGCCGCTGTCTGAGGTTTTTGGGGACCCAGAGAAGACGAGGTGCTGGGGAGAGGAGGAAGGGCGCTTAGGGGCTTTCCCAAAGGGTCCTTTGGGACCAGGGAGAAAGGAGGAGAAGAGAGGGATATGTGAAAGGCTTCTAGAAGGAGGGCGGCTGGGGCAGAAAGGAGGCCCGAGTGAAGCCTGGGGCTTGGGAGGGTTTTGAACAGGGAAGCTGGTCTTGACCTTGTGTCTGGGGCTGCACACCTTCAGATAACAGCTTTCTACAGGAGTTTATGCCAGCAGCAGTTGGCTTGTAGGTGTGGCATGTAGGGAAAAGGCAGCGGTGATATGGGGCCCTGATAAGGAAAGCCTCTCCAATATTGGTGATGGGATGGGGGTGGCACTGAGAGGCAGAGCTGGAGAAGGGGTTTGTTTGCTGTGTCGAGACACTCAGCAAACACAAAGGATGGGAGTCCGACCCTCTGCCTGGAAAGAGGCCGAGTTCTGGCAGCCCTGGAGCTCGGTGGCAACAGGCTCCACCCTGAAGAGGGCCTTCCTCACGTCTCGCCCTCTGCCCAGCCTTTCAGAGGCGCCTGAAGAAACCCGCAGCCTGGGCAGTCATTGTGCAGAGAGGACGTGGCACCCAGCGGGCACCTTGCAAGGGCCCCTATGAACAGACTTGACATTCTGAACTGAGGTTGTCGGTAGCCAGTGGCCCAAGTCGGTTTCCTGCTCAAACAAGAACTGTCATTTGGGTGATCGTGTTGGGCTTTATGAGATTTAATGTGCAAATCGACAGCAGTTGTCCATTTATGGAAAAGTGTTTTTGCAGTTACCGATTGTTCTTCTAGCCTCTTTGTAGCATTTTTGTCAGGAGCTGGCCCAGGCCAGCCAGATAAGATCTGGCTGATGATGAATCATAGCCGAGCAGACACAGCTGTGTTTGTTTGAAGTCCAGGGGGCACTGACCAGGCTCTTGGTCTTGGTTGCAGCTGAGATGAATCACTTCCACAGTAACCGCATCTACGACTACAACAGCGTCCTCCGCCTGTACCTGGAGCAGCAGGTGCGGTTCTACGAGACGGTGAGTCGGCCTGTCCCCGGGGCTCCCGCGCCGCTAGAGCTCCCTGTGAAGCTAGTGCGCCAACTCACGGGCCAACTAATGGGTCTCCCTGGCAGCTCAGGGGGTGGAGCGTCTGCCTGCAGTCTGGGAGACCCCAGTTCTATCTCCAGGTCCAGAAGATCCCCTGGACCCACTCCAGTACTCTTGCCTGGAGAAGTCCATGGACCGAGGAGCCTGGTAAGCTACGGTCCATGGAATCGCAGAGCTGCACACGACTGAACAGTTTCACTTCTCAATGAGCCAAAGGAGGCTGAATACTGGGCAGGGATTTTTTTTTTCCAATGTCTTTTAACCATATCTGCGTTTTCCTTTTGAAGAACACAGGGCTAAAGAGAGAGTTGTTTTTTTCAAGAAGGAAGGGTGCGGGGTGCTGGCGGTGAGCCCCTGAGAAGCCCTTATTGTCCGGCCCCTGCCGCTCCATGCGTATATCGCAGGGAACACTGTGAGATGAGGTCACCCTGCCGGCTCAGCTGGGGAAGGCGCCTGGCACCGCGCGGGACCGCACAGGCTGGCTTTGTGTGTGAGCGAGGGTTTCGCAGTATGCCAGAGGGATTTCAGAAGGAACACGAAAGCAAGAGGGCAAGTGAGGCCTTAGATGGTTCCATTCAGGAACCAGTAATGAAAATGTAGATGATCACACCTCTGCAGAGCAATTGGGCTGTTTACCAGAGCGTACAGAAAACAAAGATCCAGCCCATAAAGGGAAACTCAGACCGCAAAGACAAGTTCTGCAACTTACTACGACTGGCCGCGTGTTGGCTGCCGTATTTGTTACTAAGTTTTCCACTGTCTCCATGGTGTCATGCCCTGTACGTTCAGGGATCGGCAAGCCCCAGGCTCACGTCCACACACGCGTCCTCTTGTCTGTGGGTGGACACCGCCACTCGCGTGTGGCCCATGTGCTCTGTGCACACTGTCCCTGTGTGGTGGGAACAGGTGGTTTCAGAGACAAGCTGAAGGCGCAGCCCGTCTCCACACTGCAGCAGCAGCAGGGCCTGTCTCAGGAGGTACAGGTGTCCGGGAAGGCAGGGGAGTCTTGGCCAGCAGGGAGACCGGCTCCCAGGAGGACAGGCGGATGGTCTAGAAATGACGCCGCGTGGTTGGAAGGAGCTGGGCACCGCCGCCAGCAGTCCCATCTGGGAATTTAGGAAGGTCTCTCCACTGCCAGGTGGCACTGGTGGTAAAGAACCCACCTGCCAATGCAGGAGACGTAAGAGAGTTTGACCCCTGGCTCAAGAAGATCCCCTGGAGAAGGAAATGGCAACCCACTCCAGTACTCTTGCCTGGAGAATCCCATGGACAGAGGAGCCTGGCGGTTACGGTCCATAAGGTTGCAAAGAGTTGGACACAACTGAAGCGACTTAGCACACACTCCACTGCCCGGAGTGCGTCCACGCATGCACTCCACTGCCTGGACACTTTTATAGGGCCTCCCTCATGGCTCAGATGGTAAAGAATTTGCCTGTAATACAGGAGACCTGGGTTTGATCCCTGGGTCAGGAAGATCCCCTAGAGGAGGAAATGGCAACCCACTCCAGTATTCTTGCTTGGAGAATCCCATGGACGGAGGAGCCTGGCAGGCTACAGTCCATGAGGTCACAAAGAGTCGGACACAACTGAGCAATTAACACTTTCCCTTTCCACTGCTCAGAGGCTGAGCTGGGGCTGGGAGAGACTGGGATCATCTAGCAGTGACAGGATTTGAAATGTTTGGAGTGTTTGAGAAGAGATGGAAGTAATAGAGAACCACGGGGTCAGGATGGGGGACGTCTCACATTGTTCTGTTTCTCACCAGATTGCGGAAAAGCTGAGGCAGGCCCTCGGCCGCTTCCCGGTGATGTAGGACGGGTGGAACGAACATGGAGAAACGCCGAAGTGCTTCCTTCTGACTTGGGACGACACAGTTTGATGTTTTTTTCCCCCATCATCCAAAAAGAAACAAAAAGAAAACCAAAAAAAAAAAAAGCTGGAAAAAAACCTTCATTTCCGTTATTAAGCGCTTAAATGCATCCGTTTTTTAGGAATAGTCTTTCGTTCATCTCCACATCCATTATTTAAACCAATGGAAATTGTCTATTTTTGGAAAGTACTTAAAGTTACCAGAATTTTGAATGGAAAGTTAAGAATTTGACCCTCTTGATATTTTACATAAAATTGTAATTTATGAGTCAGCCACAGTTGTCCTGTTGCTGCCCAACGTCAGATAATTACTAATTGCTTTCTTTAAAAGTGCAAAATACGCAAGAGTAAAAAACATAATATGTTTGTATATTTTTATAACTCCTTTCCACCCTATGAGAGTCCTATCTATTTAGGAAATTCTGCACGCCTTCCACTGAGGCGTCTGTAACTCAGACACTCGGTTTTCTCAACAGAGGAAGCAAGCGGGGGCTCCCGCGGCTCCGCTGCCCTCCAGGGGACCCGCTCGGCGGAACCCCGGGATCAGAGCCCCCGCGCCCGCCGCCCTGAAGTGCCGCCTGCCTCGCGTTTCCTCCGGAGCCCGGGTGAGGCTGGAAGGGTTTGGCGGGGAGGCGCGCTGGTCGGCTCCGGGCGAGGAGCAGCCCTGTGTCTGCGGGCAAGCGCTCCTCGCCGGCTGCCCAAGGGCACGGCGCGAGCAGTGTTCGGGAGGGCGCGATTCTGCCACTTGGTTCGGATTGTAGCCTCGTGGGCCGGCGCGGGTATCGGAAGCGATGACGCACCGGTGAGCAGGCCTCTGCCGGCCCCACCAGAGGGAGAGGTGTACGGGGCTGACGCGGGTGCTAGTCGCGTGGCACGCCGCCCTCCCCAAGCGTCTGCGTGCGAGAAGAGAAGGTTCAGCGCGATGTATCCTGACTATCCTAAACGTCAGAGAGAACTTTGACATCACTAATACTTCGCTTAATGGCATAAAGCAAAACAGGATCTCGGTGAGCTGTCGGCTTTAGCCCGGGACGCCCGCAGACCCCGCCGCCCTCCACTGCCTTACCGCGTCCTCTCGCCCTGTGCTCCCTCTTCTGACCTGATAGTTACGTGATAGGAAATGGAAGTTTTGGGCCAGCACAAAGTGAAACCAAAAAATAAATAGAAGAAATCAAATGAACACGAATATGAGAACTTCTTGTTCTTCAGTATCACGGGTTTTTTTTTTTTTTGTTAATGTTTTATAAGTAATTTTCCCTACTTGATTTTTCTTTTATAAAATCTCTTAGAACAGTGTTTATGATACAGCCATTTAATATATGTACAAATTGTAAAGAATATGTATAAATGTTTTACACAAATGCAAGAGCATGTAGAAGCCAACATATAAATAAATTGTTAAAAAACTGTACAGTAAATTCTCAAGCACTTTTTCAAAACACTTTTTGGTGTTTTTGTGTGATTTTTTTTTTTAATCATTGTTTCATGTTGCCAGCTGCAGAAGAGAGTCCAGGTAGTGAGTTTTGCCCCAGAACTTATTTCTCCTAACATGAATTAATAATGCTAATTCCTTAAATGAGCATTATCAATCCAGGAAACTTGTCATAGTCACCCGGAGAGGCAGTAAGAACAAATACTGATGCCCCGTGTGTTAGGGTTCTCCAAGGATACAGAACCTCCAGGGAGTGTGTGTGTTCATCCCCTAAGAGAGGTTTACTCCCCTTGATACCCCACGTCTGTCCGCTCCGGTGGACATCCCGTCACCTTGTCCTTCGGCCGTGTCCAGGAGAGGCTGTGGTGCTGCAGCTGTCCTCTGGGGGGCGGTATCTGCACGTCGGGCAGGACCCTGGGTAAACCCCCGCACAGACTTCCTCTGGTGGGGACCTCCCGAGGGCCATAGATGCGGGCAGGAGGAGAAGGCGGTGTCGCGGGAGTGGGCGCCTTGGTGTTTGGGCCGCGTCCTCGTGTAACTTGAGCCTTCGGTGCCGTTTCCATGCGGCGAGGGAGCGCCGCTGTGCACACCCGTCTTGAGGGCTGGTGGTCAGGTAACAGTCCTGATGGGCGGCTCGGGTCTCGTGGTGACTTGCTGGCCCGTGGTTAAGTGTTCCGTCTGTTTCAGGCCAAGAGCAGTTTCTCAGAAGGAGAGTCGTCGTCTGTGGAGGATGGCAGGGCTGTGCTCCAAACCCCTGGAGCCTGCACCTCGGCTCCTGCCTCTACTGAAGGCTCCAGACAGCATCCCTTTCTGACACTGATGGTTTGGGTACCACTGGGTCTGCTGGATCACGTGACCTGAGCCACAGAGCAGGTCACATGGTGGCCTGCTCCGTGAGGTGCCTTCTCTTGTTCTGGGGCCCAAGCGGCCTAGTCAGTATTAACATACACATATTGATTGTCTGAGGAAGCGGCCAGGAAAATGAAAAAGTATTCTAAGAAAAAGAGGAGACATAGGACACCTGAAATCATGTTAGCTGACTGTGCCCCAGGAAAGGTAACTTGAAAGGCAGTGAAAAACGTGTCCACTGGATGTTTGTATTTGGAAGATTCTCCTGGAAGTTGCATAATTTTAAGAACCTAATGAAACTCCAATACTTTGGCCACCTGATGTGAAGAACTGACTCATCAGAAAAGACCCTGATGCTGGGAAAGACTGAAGGTAGAAGGATAAGGGGACGACAGAGGATGAGATGGTTGGGTGGCATCATCAATGGACATGAATTTGAGTAAACTCTGGGAGTTGGTGATGCAGTCCGTGGGGTCGCAAAGTCAGACATGACTGAGCAACTGAACTAACTGAATGTATATTTTATCCTCTATGGGTTCAGACACATTGTGTGGTTCATATAGGATATGTTGATATTCTGACTTTTAATTGTTTGTATCAACCTTTAGCTATTGCAAAAGATAGAAAATTTATGATTTTTATAAATCTTGACAATGTAGACATTGTAGCTAAGCATCTGGAGAGGAGAGGTAAAGGCATGGTGGAGACGGTCTGTCTACTTATCAAGCATGTGACTCCGGTTGCCTGGTCTCCAGAAGCAGCAGCTCCAGGAAGTTGGCCCCCGTGGGGCTGACAGGCGTTGGAGTCCATAAAAGACACAACTCACAAGGCTCTGGATGGAGCTAACATAAAGAGGGAGATCCACTTCAAAGATGAGTGTTGGTCCCCACAACCAGTGAGAGGTGGTCTGCACCCACCCCTGTTGCGCAGCAGGGAACAAACCCTGAACCTTCTTGCCTGGGAACAGAAGCTACAGTAGGATTGACCAGGCGCTTAAGGAGAACAAAGAAACACGTGTCAAGCCCCGACCGGCGTGAGGTAGTCCTGAATAAAGAGACAGGCCCACACAGGCCACGAGAGTAACTCCATAGAAAGGGATACCCCGGGCTTGAGACCCCTCCTTTGTGGCTGTGCAGGGGTGGAAAGACTGAGCCCCTGAGACTGCCTTTCCCAGCACCCCTGGTCTACAGCCTCTGTGGAGGGATTCAAGTGATCCTGACTAAAGGTTGGGAATCCAAACTATTGATGTCCTTTATTTAAAGTAGTGAAAGTACTCAAGTAACTTTTTATGGTTGAATAACTGCCAACTGGAACTAATGATAATAATGAGGGAAGAAGGCATTTTTTTTCTGGTGCATGTTTCTTTTTTCGACCTTTCTGATTTTAAAATGCTTTTCTCCAAGAAAGGAGAATTTTAACTCCTTTCCCAAGGGTCTCTCACGCTCCAGCTGACCTTGTTCAGCTGTGCCAAGAATACAGAGCCCTTACGCTTTTACCCAGGCTGATTCTCAGCCTGTTTGCAAAAGTCCTTGATGAGGTAAGGTCGTCTTCTGATAAGAACAGGTGTGTTTACTGCTTGCTATAAAATGCAGGTTTCCCAAGCTCCGGTTTTCTTGCTTGTCACACAATCCACTGCATGAGCAGGCGTCCCTCTGGCGCCCCCTGATGGCCACCGATGGACTTGCAAGATAGTGGGGGAAGCTCCCTGCGGTCTGTACCATTAAGTTACCCCCGTTACCTCTGACTCAGGAGGCCCTTCTCCTGCCAGCGTCCATGAAACAGCAACAAACTAACTTACTTGCCTGTAGACAAAGCAAAATCAAATCCCATACCCAGCAGTTAACCTCTGTAAGGAAACATTTTAAAAAAACAATAAAAGAACGAATAAAGCCACCAAAAAATATACACACTAGCAGAGGCCAGTAAAGGATGAGCTGTAATCTTTCACACTCCACCAGCAAACAGTATAAAAGAACCAGGGGAGGAATTTCCTGGTGGTCCAGTGGTTAGGACTCAGTCCTTTCACTGCTGTGAGCCCAGGTTCAACCCTTGTTTGGGGAGCTAAGATCCTATAGGCCTCAAAGCGTGGCCAAAAAAAGAACCAGGGGAACAAATTGAAATGTTAGCAAGGCAGAAAAAATATTTTTTCCCCAGCCTTACTTAGCTATAATTGATGTGCAACCTTGTGTGAATAGAAGATATCCCCCATAATGATCTGTATGTATATATTTACAAAAGATAACCAAGGTTAGTGAACATGTCCATCACCTCACATAGTTATAATTTTGTGTGGATGAGATGAGAAGTTTTAAGATCTACTCTCTTAATGTAGCTTTCATGTGTATATAGCACAGTATTTTTAGCCAGAGTCCCCGTGCTGTCTGAATGCTGTTGACAGTTCAAAGGCCAACAACAGGCCAGATTGTCCGAAGGCCATTAAACCTCTGTGGAGAAGCTTGTTTAGCTTCTGAGTCAAGACTAAGTTCAAAGGTCTTTAGGAATACACATCCATATCTTAAGTCAAAAAAAAGTTGTAAAGTTCAATTAAACAATTCATTTATAGGCTTTGCAGGACTCTTCGGGGTGGGGAGAGAAAGAGAAAAATATGTGTACCAGGAACCTGGGCCAGGCATAAGTTTGAAGCTTCTTTTTTTCTTGTGAGGGGCTCTCACCTGTCTCATCCCCAGGAGTTGCTCTGATGAATCGGGGAGGCCCAGGAGGTGGGGTTGGTGGTGAATCATCAATTTCAGAGAAAAGCCACTGACATCACCAAAAATGATGTTGGTTCACCAGGAAGCCAGAGTCACGCACTTCTCCAGGTATAAGATGGTGTCAGGGCATGTGGTGGTGAGCGAGGACACGGCGGCCACCCACGGTCAGATGCCTGGGGTCACAGGGCACACACAGCCCCATCACTTGCCCTGAGAGCATCGGCTCAGCCAGAGGTAACCTTGGCCTCGGGAGACACTGACAGTGGGGACGTTTACTGGGACGAACTGTCATCTGGTGGGTGGGAGCCATAGAGGTTGCTCAGCATCCTCCAGTGCATAGAACAGCCCCCACGAAAACTTATCCACCCAAAGTGTCAGTAGCACCCAAACTGAGAAACTGTTTGGGACTTCGCTGGTGGTCAGTGGCTAAGACTCCACGCTCCCAATGCAAGGGGCCTGGGTTCCATCCCTGGTCAGAGAACTAGATCCCGCATGCCCCAACTAAAAGATGCCTTGTGCCTCAATTAAGACTTGGACAGCCAAATAAACAATAAGAAATACTAAATAACTAAAAAGAAATACTAAATAACTAAAAAAAAAAAAAGGGCAAAGAGACAATTGTGTTTGCCTGGGGATCGGTAGGTGTTTCCAGGGACATACAACAGGCAGTCAACAAATGCCTATGGATAAAGATAGAAGGCTGTCATCAGTGAAATCTAGACGTGCCCAGAGCAGGGCAGGAATCGCGGGTGGCCAGAGGCCTGAGGCCGAGAAATCAGCACTTGGGCCAGGAAGCAGGACATGAGCTAAGACTGAGCTCCTCCAGATGGTTCTTTGGGGCTAAGGATGAGTGATCTTTATATAAAATATTTTTCTGAATTTTTTAACAGTGAGCTTGTTCATAATTCAGAAAAATCTAATGTACAACATGGTAACTCTAGCTAACATTGCTGTATGATGTATAGGAAAGTTGTTAAGAGTAAATCCGGAGATTTCTCATCACAAGCAGAAAATTATTTTCCTCTTTTCTCCTCTTCTTTTTATTGTATCCATATGAAATAATGGATGTTAGTTGGACCCATTATAATCATTTCTTAACATATGTAAATCATGCTGTACACTGAACTTATGCAGTGATGTTTATCAGCTATTTTTCTATAAAAATGGGAAAATGAATAAAAATATATTTGACATCACTAAAAAATTTTTTCAAAGCTTTTGGAATGATCTAGTTTCACAAACCATCTGTTTCCTGGACATTATTAGTACCGACCATGAACTAGGCTGATTCCCTCTGCACATACAGACCTCAGTTCATCTGCTGGTTCAACCCCGTGAAATGGGAATCATCAAAATTTAAAGACCTTCCCTCCAGTGAAGAAACCCTTGGCAACGTAGAGAGGTCTGATTTGTGAGTGGGAGCCCTGGCTCTGGTCCCAAGTCTGATACCAACAGTCTACCACCTTGAACATGTCATGGGAGCTCTCTGGACCTCAGTCCCCTCGGCCCCGGGGTGGCTGGCTGGACAGCAGTGTGTCCAGAGCCCTGACCAGCCCTGGGGCCTCCCCGAGGCGCTTACACGAGAGCAGGGAGCTGGGTGCAAGCCCTCCACCCCACGGCTTCAGTGCTGGCAGTGCTGCCTCCCGAGGGACCCGGGGGGACCTGGCCTCAGTGCGTTTACGGGCAAGGCAGAGTGTGTTGCAGACTGCCTGCGCTCCTCACTCCTCAACCCTGCCAATTCAAGAGCTGGACCGGCTCCGACTTCCCCCTGCTGCTCCCGGCCGGCAGGAGACAAAGGTGAGCTCACCAGGAGATTCGATCCAGGCTGAGCGCCCAGAAACCCTCTTTTTCCTACAAACCTTCTTGATCTCAGAGTGGTCAGCGGGTGCCAGTCAACTCCACAGCAGTTGATGAGGGGCGGTGCGGATACCGATTCTCTCTTCCTGATGACCACTGCTGTCCCTGCGTCACAGTGGGGAAACCAGGGCAGGAGTGGCACCCCGACTCCTGCACACCCGCCGGGCACCAAGTTCGGGGCCTCAGTCAGTACCCACTTGTGCCCTTAGCCTCTAAAGTAACAAGAGAGGGATTCTCTGGTGGTTCAGTGGCTAAGACTGGGGGCTTCCAATGCAGGGGGTGTGGGTTCGATCCCCATTTGGGGAAATAAGATCCCATGGGCCTCGGGGCCGAAAAAGCAAGACATAAGATAGAAGCAATATTGTAATAAATTCAATAAAGACTTTTTAAAAACTAGTCTACATTAAAAAAAAAAACAACTTTAAAAACAATTTAAAAGTACAATCTTAAAAACAGGTAAGTTCTGTGATCTTTCTGCTAACCAGCGTGGGCATTAGGAGAAGAGACTTGTCGTCTCCAAGGCTTTTGAAGTCACTGCTGGCGCCTTGGCACAGCCTCGCAGCAAAGTCTGGAATGGCTGAGGCTCTGTGAGCTTATTATTTGAACCTTAAATCCAATCCCATGCGAGGCACTTTGTCTGGAAGGTGACGCCTGTGACAGGGCGAGAGTGAGGCCTTGTTGAAACTGAGCCCCTGCTGGGCGCAGGGCCACCCGTCCTCCAGGGTGAGGGGACAGCTCACCCACTTCCCACCCCCGCTGCCCAAGGAAGATTATTCTCCAAGTCCCTGCTGTTGCCCGTGCATGCACGGTCAGTCACTAAGTCCTGTCCGACTCTTTGCAAGCTGACGGACTGTAGCCCGCCAGACTCCTCTGTCCGTGGGATCTCCCAGGCAAGAACAGGGGCGTGGGTTGTCATTTCCTGCTCCAGGGGATCTTCCTGACCCAGGGACTGAACTCGTGTCTTCCTGCATCTCCTGCATTGGCAGGCGGGTTTCTTTCCCACTAGTGCCACCTGGGAAGCCTTCTCCAAGTGGCACCTAGGTATTTTTGGCCATCAGATACCAATAGTGGTCTTCTGTTTTGTTGTTTAGCCATCAGATGTGACTAGTGCCCGGGTGAAGAGGGGAAGGAGGGCTAATAACGGAAGTGTTGAGCTCAGAGCTGCACCTAGAGTGGCACGTTGGGTGCTCCTCCGTCCAGGTTACCCTGCTCCCCGGGTCCCTCCCAGCCAGGTGTGGAAACCTCAAGCTGAGTTCAGTTCACTCCTTCATTTAATAACGTTGGCTGTGTTGATGATTGCTTCACCTGGATTCCCGAGGAGACGCCGTAACTTAGCTACCGAGGACCTCGCTCAGCCCAGGGCATAGCAAGCAGAAAGGCCAGGGGTGGGAAGAGGGGGCTGGACACATAGAACAGAAAGGCGGTGAGCAGGAGAGACGAGTCCCTCCAGGCAGGAGGGAGGGAGGCAGGAGACTGGGCTCGTGGGGAGGACACACGTGAGCTCCATCTGCAGGGACACCTTTCCAAGATCCCCCGTTAGCCTGCAGCAGGGTGTCTTCCCACTCTGGCTGGCAGCTGTGTGATGTATTCCCAGCCCTCTGTGAGTCCTGGGAATTGACTTCTGCTGGTTCTATCACTCTCCTCCCGCAGTGACCTCACAGGGACGTATGGGGCAATTTTCAGCCAAAGCCTTGTCTCTAGGGGACTCGGGTACAGCTCTCTAGATGACGCCCCCGCTTAGCTCCCTACTCTCCTGAGCTCTGCCCATCTCAACCTAGCCACCTTCATCTCCCCAAACTGATCTGTCTCTTCAACTCAGTGAGACCACAAAATTCCATGCGGCTCCCCCTTCCCGGTTCTGGGCCCAGAGTCAGCATTCAGGCAGCGTCTGGGGACACCAGAGGGCTCACCTGTTCCTCTTGCAATGACCAAGGTCCTGTCTAAAGTCTGAAGCCGTTTTTTCTATATTCTCTTTTTCTCCTTATGGAAGGAGAGGTAACCTACCCTCTGTTACCCCGTCAAGGATAACAGAGGAAGCGCAAAGCCTGAAGGTAGTGGTAGCTCCCGGTCCACAGAGAGCATCTCGGTACACCGTCCTCAACATGTACTCTGCAGCCATGTTCCCGCGGTCCCCGCGGCAGATGCGCTAACTTCATCATGTGGTTCAGCTTCCCTGCTGGCTCAGCTGGTAAAGAATCCGCCTATAATGCGGGAGACTTGGTTCGATCTCTGGACTGGGAAGATCCTCTAGAGAAGGAAATGACTACCCACTCCAGTATTCTGGCTTGGAGAATTCCATGGACTGTATTAATCCATGGGGTTGCAAATAGTCGGACACGACTGAGCGACGTTCACTTTCATTTCATCATCATTTGGTTCTCAACCACCTCTGTGCCCACCAAAGGATCACGCTTCCCCATCTCCCTAGAACTAGGCATCACGGTGTGACTTGCTTTAACCAAAGAAATGCCGCCGGCAGCATCCTGTGTGCTTCCTACCGCCCCTCTCTCAGCCCGTCTTTTCCATTGCGCAGTGAGAGTGTGGACGTGAGGCGGCTGGAGAGCTGAAGCACAGAGAGGAGAGCCGGCCTGGAGGGCGGTGGGGACCTTCAGCAGGATCTGCACGAGCGAGGGGGAGGCTCCCGCCACGTTGCGTCACTGAGGCCTGGAGTTGTTTCTCACAGGGCGGAACTACGCCAGCCTGAGTCTGAATGAGTTCGCCCGACCCCAGACACCCGTCTGCACACAGGCTGCTTTAATGAAGCAGGAGTTTTTGAAAATATACCACAAGAAAAGCTGTCAATTCACCAGGAAAAAATGAGGAGCAGGAAGAAGCAAAACTTTACAGAAGTAAACAGGCCATTTTTTTTTTTGAGATATAGTTCTTTTGTCGATGTGTTTGAATCGCTTCCAGAAGGGTCAGTCAGTTGTCATTCAGAAGGGTTTGCCCTTGTCTAAAACCCAAACAGAATAGAAAACAACTTAGCACCAACAGTAGATATTTGTCTACAACAGGAAACTTGCCCCTGGTATGCTGAAATTTTTCTGTGAGGAGCCATCTTTCCTCGGTCCTCTTCTGTTACATGAGGTGAGCTTTGGTTTTTTCAGCGCCAGAAGAAATGCCTTTGTAGTTAAGGTTTACTTCCCAGCCACCGGCAGAGGTATGTTCCCTCCCAGTTTTATTGAGATATAATTGGCATAGAACATTGTATGAGTTTAAGGTGTACAGCAGAATGGCTGGCATACATGTATATTGTGAAATGATCACAATGTTAACATAGGTCACCTCACACAGTGACAAATTTCTTTTTTCTTTTCTGTGTGATGAGACCTTTCAAGGGGTACTTTGGGGGCTTCCCTGGTGGCTCAGTGGTAAAGAATCTGCCTGCCAATGCAGGGGACACAGGTTTGATCCCTGGTCCAAGACAATCCCACAGGCCATGGGGCAATTAAACCCATGTACCACAACTACAAAGCTAGTGGAGGTGATAGAATTCCAGTTGTTCAAATCCTAAAAGACGATGCTGCTAAAGAGCTGCACTCAATATGCCAGCAAATCTGGGAAACTCAGCAGTGGCCAAAGGACTGGAAAAGGTCAGTTTTCTTTCCAATCCAGGCAATGCCAAAGAATGCTCAAACTACCACACAATTGCACTCATCTCACACAATAGCAAAGTAATGCTCAAAATCCTCCAAGCCAGGCTTAAACAGTAGGTGAACCATGAACTTCCAGATGTTCAAGGGGGATTTAGAAAAGGCAGAAGAACCAGAGGGCAAATTGCCAACATCTGTTGGATGATCTGTTGGATCATCAAACAAGCAAGAGAGTTAAAAAAAAAATCTACTTCTGCATTATTGACTACACCAAAGCCTTTGACTGTGTGGATCACAACAAACTTTGGAAAATTCTTAAAGAGATGGGAATACCAGACCACCTGACCTGCCTCCTGAGAAATCAGTATGCAGGTCAAGAAGCAACAGTTAGAACCAGACATGAAACAACAGACTGGTTCCAAATTGGGGAAGGAGTACATCAGAACTATATATTGTCACCCTGTTTATTTAACTTAGGTGCAGAGTACATCATGCAAAATGCCAGGCTGGATGAAGCACAAGCTGGAATCAAGATTGCTGGGAGAAATATTAATAACCTCAGATATTCAGATGACACTACCCTTATGGCAGAAAGTGAAGAAGAACTCAAGCGCCTTTTGATGAAAGTGAAAGAGGAAAGTGAAAAAGTTGGCTTAAAACTCAACATTCAAAATATGAAGATCATGGCATCCTGTCCCTTCACTTCATGGCAAATAGATGGGAAAACAGTGGAAACAGCAAGAGACATTTTTTTGGATTCCAAAATCACGGTAGATGGTGACTGCAGTGATGAAATTAAAAGATGCTTGCTCCTTGGAAGGAAAGCTATGACCAACCTAGACAGCATATTAAAAAGCAGAGACATCACTTTGCCAACAAAGGTCCGTCTAGTCAAAGCTATGGTTTTTCCAGTGGTCGTGTATGGATGTGAGAGTTGGACTATAAAGAAAGCTGAGTGCTGAAGAATTGATGCTTTTGCACTGTGGTGCTGGAGAAGACTCTTGAGAGTCCCTTGGACTGCATGGAGATCAAACTGGTCCATCCTAAAGGAAATCAGTCCTTCCAATGAATATTCAGGACTGATT